>CM055832.1:29823802-29930512 GCA_029582265.1 Zoroaster sp. YZ-2022 | reverse complement strand
TTTTAAAAATTATTTTGAAAAATATTTAAACAAAATTGTGAAAAAAAGGTTTTAAAAAAAATTTGTGGTGTTTTCCCTACATATAAATGTTCCTCCCTATATTAATCGTTATTTTTAACAAATTTGATTATCTCAAATGCAACTTGTGGGACATAATTATTTGGGACAGTGTTGTACATGTACAAATTTTCCCTTTAAATTAACAGTAGGTTTTATAATGGTTGATGATTGAAAAAGGTTTTTATAAAAATAAAATCATCTGTTTAGTGCCCTTTTTGTTTTAATTTCTGTCATCTAGCCCCCATATAATTACATTTTGTGACCATGAATTTAGGGTATGGTTCGCTTTAAAATAGTTTGTTGTGAAAAGAGGATCAGTATATAAAAACATACAAATGTTGCTGACTGAAAATTTATTTTGGACCAACTTGCTCTAGTACCTTTGATTTGCCGACTGAAAATTATTGGGGTGTCACACCATACCCCTGACCCTGCTCGCTACAGGCCCTGGGCGGTGCACTCTTAAAACTCCCGGGTCAAACTTTTGACCCTTTTGCCGGTCAAATATTGTTGACCCAATTCTGGAAATTTGACCCAATTCTGGGTCAATTTTCTTATTGGTGACGTCATGTCACAAATCAGCCATTTGATTGGACGAAAAATACGTCACGCAGGTCACATTTTTCCAACCCTATTTTTAACTACGATACGATGTCGTTTCGTCCCATGATCGTTGGAGAATCATTTCACAATTAATGGAAGGGGTCTTCATTACTTTGTTTCATTTGAAGGTATGTAAACTTTCACATTGTATTATACATGTATGTTCGTTTTATAGTATCTTCCATACTATAATGATCGTTAAGTCGCCATCTTTGTTAGTGCAAACACGGGGCGCCGCCATCTTTGTTTCAGGGCGCCGCCATCTTTGTTTCAGGGCGCCGCCATGTTTCTTTCAGGCGCCGCCATGTTTCGCGTCAACTGGCGCCCGCACCTGCGAATTGATGCGTCCTGGGGTCAATTTCGGGTACCCGTGGGTTGGGGTTGCGTTGTTGGTGTTCCGACGTCTACCCGCGATTGCGTGGTTGCGTAGCGCAGCCGGACACCCGCAATGATCGTTAAGCTTGGTCGGGTGACTTCGCGGCTATCCTCGGTGATCGAGGGTCGGGCGGGTGCCAGATGAGGCGAACTCCCTGACTGCTGTGGTTCGAGATGTCTGGTTGGCTGTTTCAGACGGACCCCCTGATTGGTCTTTTTCATCAATGAACCCGACCTACACGTGACCTTTGTGCTCAAAAGACAATTTTCATCAACATTTACAACACACGTTTGAATGTTTGTTGTTTTGTTGTTTGATAATAAAACAATAAAATACCAAACATCCGTAAACA
Organism: Zoroaster sp. YZ-2022; assembly: GCA_029582265.1. Classification (NCBI taxonomy): domain Eukaryota; kingdom Metazoa; phylum Echinodermata; class Asteroidea; order Forcipulatida; family Zoroasteridae; genus Zoroaster; species Zoroaster sp. YZ-2022. The sequence continues at coordinate 29,929,121 of CM055832.1, read as the reverse complement.
TTTTATCAACATGAGCAACATTGGTTGGGTTACTCCGCGGCTTTCGGTGAGCGTTGGTCGAGGAGGCCGGGTGCCATACCACGAACAGTACCGAACTGCCGCGTTGCGAAATGTCTGATTCTCTGTTTCAGACGGACCTCCTGATTGGTCGGTAATGACGTCGGTGTGTCGACTCGACTCTTTGTTGATGATTTATTCGCGTGAGCTCTTTTAGTCTAGGTCTTAGGGACGTGCCCAAAAGAGCTACGATTATCACAGCTATCTCCAAACATCAATAAACAATTTTAATCAACATGATCAGACATTTACAAAACCTTTTTGTTGTTTGATATTTGATAATAAATACCAAACATCAATTAACCTCAGTACCATGCTAATACTTTTGAAAGCCTGTAGTATCAGACGCCATGTCCTCGATTGTGTACAAAGTCTATGGAGAGTTCAGTGCACTTTCAAATAATTTCTTAACACAATGTGAATTATTCTCAGTCCCAGATTCATGTCTTTTGGAGAGTTCACTGCATTTTCAAAGTAAGTTTAACACAATTTAAATTATTTCTCAGTCCCAGATTCATATAATATATATTATAAGATATATTATAATATAGGCCTATGTTATAATATATATTTATAGCAGTTCTGTATTCCTCAGCTTGATTTGTGAAAACAATTTTCAACCGATGAAATAGGGACTCTGACCTTTGATTTTACATACATAAGTAGAACTGAACTGTTAGAAAGCCCAAAATGATTTCACAATTGCCAGTGTAGATACCATCAGTCTTTCAACTTTGAGGTAATATAAAACGATTTCAGATCTGACAATCACAACAGCTTATGCACTTAGGTTTCAGGACATTTCTCACACAAAACAATTTGGGAATCTTTTCTCCCAATTTGAATATTTTAAAGGTTTTAAAACCTACAGCGCCATGGCAACAATTTAAACTCAAACTGCGTCCTATTTTATATTAAGGGGTGGGTCAGGAAACAGTGCAGATTTCATCTGCAATTAATGTTATTCATTTATTTCCCTTTTTCATGACTTGAAGGGCATATGCAATCAATTTCAAAAGAGACATTTTGTGCACATATCTGTGTCTGAACTCACGAAAATACTAGGATACCCGTTTTCTGTGTACATGTATTTCTTTTCAGTACATTTATTTATTCAATATTCACTGTCCTACCATGTTAAAACCCGAGGGCGCTGTTGTGTTATGTCACTTTGACTTTTACATGCCCCCCTCAAAATTAACCAATCACCAAGCTCATTCTGAAAATGTGACCCTTGAGTGCCCCTGCAAATTAGACCCGTTACCATATTTATTTCCTTTTTCATGACTTGAAGGGCCTACAATCAATTTCCAAAGAGACATTTTGTGCACATATCTGTCTGAACTCTACGAAAATACTAGGATACCCGTTTTCTGTGTTGCTATTTCTTTTCAGTACATTTATTTATTCAATATTCACTGTCCTACCATGTTAAAAACCGAGGGCGCTGTTGTGTTATGTCACTTTGACTTTTTTACATGCCCCGCTCAAAATTAAACCAATCACAAGCTCATTCTAGAAAATGATGACCCTTGAGTGCCCCCTGCAAATTAGACCCCGTTACCCATATTACATTACATAAACCAGCAAAGAAGTGGCACAAACCCGCAACATTTAATACTCACACATCACCCACACTGCAGGGTGCGAAGCGCATCCCCTAGTACAGATAATGACTATACAAAACCATTTTAACGTTAACAATAACATGTGTGTGCAGCAGCAGCAGGTCATGTTGTGTGCATGTAAATAAATGTATGTGTGCAGTGTGGTTGAGTGTATGTGATATACATGTACATGTATATGCTAAGTATTGTATGCAACCCATTTGTCATTGTTCTGTACAATGGATGGAGGGGTCATCATGTCTTCATGATATGTGGACATGATATGTTCGCTGTTTTATTATCAAAACACACACACACGTTACAGTACTACTAACGTTACTAATACTAGAGTAGTAGGAAACTTGGCTAGTCTAGTAGTAGTACTACAGGTGTCAGTATTTTGTGTCGGTCTTGTGATTTGTGTGGTGGTTGCTGCACTGCAGTCTGGCACTTTTTTACTAAGCTAAAAGGCCTGAAACAATCACCCCTTTACTGAGATAATGAAAATGTCACATCATGGAGGAAGGAAGAGGTCACATGTTTTTATTCTATAATGCCTAACTTAAACTAAAGGCATTTTTCTGAAGTTGCATAATTTATTCTGAAGCTAAATCAATCTATCATCCGATAATAACATGAGGGTTGCTAACTTATGTGTGTTTTGTTAGCATGACCCATTATTCTTCATCCTCTTTGAAAACATGTAATTTGTTTATACATGATATGTTTTATTTCAGATCAACGGTTGATCATGCTTGCTATGACATCATGGTCAACCATCTACACTAGTTTACACTACTTAAGGTCAGGATTATGAACACTGTAAGTTTTCTGCACTCAAACAATTATTTATTAATTTTTGATGAATCCATACCCCCACAGAAAAAAAGAAATGGAAAACAGGAACATGGGCAGATTAAGTGTGGAAACTAATATTACTTAAGGCTATAGGTGTGTTTTTGGTTTATATTTCAGGAACCGGATACCGCTACCGTAAATAATTTGTAAAACACAAAATACTCCCGAATGTATAAAATAACTAATATGAACACTAGTTTCTCTTGTTTAAATTTTAGAGTCATAATAAATGTGGACTTTTTGTTTTTTTCCCCGCCTCAATTTAAAATGACTTGAACATAAAAATGTTTAAAAAAATTGGAGACTTCCATTTTTTTTGGCTAAAATATTTAAAAAAAAGAAAATTTTTTAAAAAAGTTTCATTCGTACGAAATATTTCTTATTCAATTTTTTTTACTGTCCACAATAGTCTAGACTGTGAGTTTGCAGTAAAACCCTTGTTCCTTCCTCTTCACCATAAAGGTTAAGGCGGTTTGAAGGGAAAAAACAACCTATAGTTGCCACTACGGATGCCACCAGGATCCCACCACAGGATCCCCCGGATCCACCAAAGGTTCCAAAGGGTTTGCCACCAAAGGATCCCCCAAGTCATTTATTGACCAGTGGGATGTGACTTTAACCTATTGCATTTAAAAATTGCTTTTTTGGGAATCGGGTTGACAATCCGTAGCATCAAACCATTTGAACAAAAGACCCTCAGGGTTTAAAATTTGAAAAAAGATGTGTTGTCATTAAATTTCCCTAGCATGCATTAAAATTTAAAAATGTTTATTGTTTTTTTTTACATTGAATAAGTATTAATTAGTCTTTTTTGTAAGCCTTGTTAATTCAGGCTTTATCATCCCCACATCAAAAACTGGTTGTTTAAGTCATAATTATGAATAAAAATTTTGGGGAAAAAATTTTAAAAAACTTCAATTTTTCCACCCGGTATCGGAATATTTGAATAAAATTATCTTATTTAGTAAAATTCTACATGTCGTTGTATACACCCCATCATATTGTAACTAAAAAGTTTTAAAACCTTCACACTTTTTTTTACCTTTTTTACCCCCGGGTTGGAAACCCAAATTAAACCCCTTGTTTTTAAAATGTGTCACAAAAACCCACTTGTGCTATCGCTACGGGTGTGCCCAGAGTCTGTATCTTTGTAACCCAAAGGCCGGGGTTGATTTTGATCAAATTTTAAAGGTTAATGTATGTTTCAAATTAATTTATAAAAACCCCTACCCTTTTGTGGCAGTCTGCCCTTCATGGAATTTTTTTTGGGCCCAAAACACATCTACTATGGGTTATTCAGTGTTTTTTAAATTTAGAACAATGATAGTACTGAGGACTTTTTTTTTTTTGACGGGTTTTAAAATCCCCAAGGTGTAGTTATTAAAAAACAATATCTTTGGGTGACCCAAGTAAAATGTTTTTTGACTGTGAACCCCTAGGGGTTAGCCATGTAAACATTATTAAACACCCCATCTTCATTGCGTTCTTTTTTATTTTATCGACATTGGGATAGTTAAACCCCCTAAGTACTGACCTCAATTCCAAAAACACAAATTGGTGTAAAGATTTTAAAAAGGGACAGTATTGTCACGATCAGAAAAATTTCTGGGGCATGGATTTTTTCTAGTTAAAGATGAACACGTGTCAAAATTACTGGCTCATTTATGCATCCCGCGAATATGCCCCTTTCATGGTATTTTTTTTCGGTCAAAAAAGGTTTACCTAAACTTGAACTCTTTTTCCATGTCCTGTTGACCCCGGGATATTCCCCCTTTTTAAAAAAAATTTTTAAAATATTTTTTTGAACATGTATTTTAAACAGTTAAAGAAAATAAATACTATAACTCGGAAATCATTTCATTATTGTTTGTTTCTTTTCATTTTTTTTACCCTTTTAAATTTTTCATTTTGTTGTCCCCAAAAACCCGCCCTAAAAAAGGAACTTGTTCCTTATAAAAGATCTTATTTATGGCAATTTAAAAAATTAACAGTTTAAATAAATGTTACATAAAAACAAGAAATTATTTTTATTTGATTTTTTTGCCATAGAAAAAGGCTTTTTAAAACCATGGAAGACATGCTTATCTGAAACCGGAACCCGGGTCAGCATTAATCTGACCCTTTTGGCCCGGGTTGGATATGACCCGACCCTTTGGGGTCTTTTCTGACCCAGAAAGGGTTGGGTCAGATTTTTGCCCCTTTTTCCCGGTTAATAATCTGCCCAACCCCTTGGGTCACCCCTGAGGGTTGGGGTCATATAAACCGGGTATGGGTCAATTTGCCCATTCTGGTAAAATCGGGCCAGGATTTTTTAGAGTGTGGGGACGAGTGAACCCTTGAGCCTCCCTTTTTTCTGAACAATTTATATTTTTTATAAATAAAATTTTTAAAAGGTTCTTCTGTTTAATTCACCGCCAAATTCGGTGGCAGGGTGGTTTTTTGGTTTAAAATCCCCCTTATGTTGGTAGTTGGGATCGGACGGGGTTTTTAGGTTGTAAATATTTGTAACAGGATTAGCAACATTTTTGTTAACTACAACACTAAATTCCCAAAAAAAAAAACCTTTTTTTAAAACAATAATGTATGGGCTGTGGGGGACTTTTTAAAAAATATAAATCCCAAAATTCATGTTTTTACCGTATGACTAGCTGAACCAGTCGGGTTTCCCTTTTTCATAGGGGTTTTTTTCTAGTAAATATTGGATTTACATTTTTTTTGGTCTATATATTTTTGGTCGAAATTTAGTCACATACGGCTCTTCGCGAAAAAAAACTGCAATGGTGCCTTCGGGGGACGCGAAAACCCTTTTGGTGCGAGGGACACACTTCTAGTGCAAGGGACTCCTTGGGGCGACGCCCCCACTTCTGGTGGGCATTACACTTCTGGTGCGACGCGACAACCTTCTGGTGCAAAACCAACCTTTTTTAATGGGGACACACTTCTGGTGCGAGGGAAAACACTTCAAATTGGACGCGACACACTTCTGGTGCGAGGGACACACTTCTGGTGCGAGGGACAACACTCTTCTTGAAATTGCATGTGCCCTTTTTTAGAACACCAAACGCTTGTTTAATTTGTTGGTGTCGTGTCAACAACGTTGTTGTGGGAAACATGGGCAATAGCTTTTTAAAAAAAATACATTAAAAGAACACTGGATAGGGGTTCCATATCTGCCATTCTAAACGTCCCGCCCGCCCTTCAAAACGTCGCCGTCGCCCTTCTAAACGTCGCGCGCTCCCCCGTCCCCGTCGCCCTTCGCGCGTCAACCGTCGACTTCAATGTGATTGATCAATTGACCTTCGCTGTATTTTTGTAATGAAATAGGCATCAAAAAAAATTTCCAATAAAAAAAGGTTTTCCCTTTTCCCGGGTTTCCCTTTGGAATTTTTCCAATTTTGAAAATAGAACGAGATATTTTTTGATGTGTTTTTGCTTGGGGAAAACTTTAGTAAAATTTATTATCTATTTAGTATTGTAGGCCTATAAATGGGAAAAAAAACGGCCCAATACTCTCAAAAAAAAACCCCCAACAAAATACACATTCAGTTCCCTACCCCTCATAAAAATAAAAATCATTAAAAAATGATATAATTATTTTTAAATTTGAAAACCTCGAAACGTGGTAAACGTGAAGAAAAAATATTGCAATCCCAAAAGGGTTGAAACTTTGAACCAATAATAGGTATATCAGACGGGGCGTAAAATATTTATGCAATCAGGAAAATATATAATGGGGTAATACTGTTCTTTCACAAAAACTGTTTAAATTCGGAGATTGGTTCCCGGGTGTTTTATTTTCTTGTTTTAAACCCCCGAAAAAACCCTGGAATTTCATATAAAAAGACTAATAACACCCCCCCGTGAATAAAAATTTACCAGTCTCGTGTTTTTACCTAGCGTCAAACCCCTTTTCATTTTATCAACTGTCAAACCCCGAGATTTCGTATCTTTTTGCGGACATTTTGGGTTCTTTCAAATGAAATTTTTAAAGATTTCTGTTCATGTTCAGTTCTTGAAGGGGAAATAATATTGTTATATCTTTGAGGTGGTTTGGACCGGTTTTTCCCCTTTTTATGGGCCCAAAAACTAAATAAAAAATTTCACTAAAAATTATATTCAAACCCTAAAAAATCACAATTTCATAAACAAACATATCTCTTTTCCCTTTTGCTATAAAAATATTGGAAAAATTCCCCGGGGTTTGGAAGGAAGATTTGGGTTTAAAAAAATTTTTTTGTTTCATTTTTTACAAAAAAAGGGGGTCAGGATCAATCACTTTAACCGGCCGAGGGTAAACGTTTACAATGGCAGATTAAAATTCCCAAACTAAAAAGGGGCAACAGGAAATTTCCAGTTATATCGAAAATTTTTTTAAAACTAACTATCAAAGAAAACGTCTCACCGTGGGTGGGGGCCCTAGGTAGGTGGGGCCCCATATTTACATGGGGTTTTATCGAATACACAGACTTCCAGACCATCAAAGTATCAGTGAACAGTGAAAAGTTTTCACGAAATGCAAAAAAAAGACCGAAAATGTAGAAATTTTCTACGTTTTTTTTGAGCAAAAAAAACCTAAAAAACCCCCAATTTGGAGGAGATGAATTGAAGAAAAAGATGATTTAATTGGATAAGAAACAGAAAATGAGATAGATAAAAAAAAGCAAGCCCTTGGCCCCCGGACATCCCCCAAGTTTAAATCGTTTTTTGGAAAGCCGATCTGTGCCCGAAACCTGAAATTTTTTGGCCCTTGGTATGCTTAAAAAAAACTAATTGTTTTTCGTGGCGCGTAACTAATTAAAAAATTACAGATAAAAGACCCTTAATAAAACCCCAACATTTGTTTAATCAAAAAAATATGCAAAAAAAAAACGTTTCCCCAAAAGGCCCTAACAATCCAGCCTTCACTTCATTTAACAGCTTTAAATGAAAACAGTAAAAAAAAATGTCCCCACCCACGACCATTAAAAAATTTTCACTCATCAATATTGGAAAAAACTACTATTACTAAAACCAAACAGGGATCCAAAGGGCGTCTCCTCTGACCCCGAGAATAAGCTTTAACAAATACACGAACAGTTTTTTAGACATACCAGTAATTTGTATTTATGATCATTTATTTATAAAAATAATCTTTTATTTTTTAAATACTTATTCGTTAGGCCCAAAAAAAGACTCGGGTTCCGGGGCTCTGCACTTTGCCTCAGGGGCCACATGTGGCATTTTTTTATTTTCATTTTTTTGGGTTAAACGATGTCCAATTGCAGCAAAATTGCTGGGGTCGTTAAAAATTTTTCTTTGATTTTTTAAACTTTTCCCCAAGGGGTATGAACGCAGGGTTTTGAGGCCTCTCTTTCTCCCTAAAAATTTGTATATGGGGAAATTTTTTATCCCCCCCGTATCATGTAGTTTTCCCTGTTTTAAAAAAAAAAAAAAGCGCGTTCCCCCGATTTTGAAGTCACCGATGACCGAAACGGAGACTTTTCCCTTTCCTTAATCGTATAACCCTTGAAATATTTTTTCATCAGACATTGTTTTTTTTTTCAAGTCAAAAAAATTAAAGTTTTTTTCTCAGAAATTTAAACGTGCGTGAAGCATGGTTTTACTAATAAATATATTGCGAAACAAAGCTTATGGTGGGTTGCACTCTGATCAGTACATTTGTAAAACACTTATTACTGTTAAACCAGGCTTCTGAAAACTAGTTTGTGAATTTTCTCATTTTAAAGTAGGCCATTTTTTTCTTTCTAAATGATATTATCAATGTTTCAATGAAAACTACAACCCAGAACAAACGGGGCACTTTAACTGACATCAACCACCATTAATAATAATCCCTGCATAATCCCAATCAATTTTAAATATATATTTCTCCTAATTGTTTACAGTATACCAATATCTGGTTACGTATAAGCCTCGGCTCTTACTGTATTAACCTCTTATACATCTTATTTACAATTTTTCCTCATTAAAGTGATAAATGTAATTAATGGTATGGAAATAAATAATTTTTAATTGAACTAAACCTTTCTCCCAAACCGCGAGTTTGTGAACAAAACCTAACCAGGTGCCTTGGAGGTTTCGTTTACTTAACATTTACACGAACATAGTATTGCAAAGAAATGTTTAAAGGGACAAAATTTGCAATCGAGGAATCATCGATTCCCTACTTTGATTAAAGTCTGCTCTGATCGTGACGACCTGCCCCCTAAACGTCAGGGGGGCAGGTATGATCCAAAAACCTATGTGCCGTTTTTTTAAAAGGGTATAAAGTAAGTTGAAAGCGTGTATTTTTTAAAACATAAATCATCATCAATGTTTATGAAACTCATGGTTGTGCAATGATTAGGTATCGCCTTAAAGCCCATTTTATTATTATTATTATTATTTTATTCGACCAAAACAACACGGAAAATGTACAGTGTACACATGAACAAAGATAACAGAAAATAACAGCACACCAGAACACAACCAGATACTAAACAAATACAAAATCATTTTGGTTTGGCTGTTGCAAACTTTTACCAACCTCAAAGGACCCGTCGTATATAAATGCAAAAAAATAGTTACCGGCCCCTTACATCTCCGAACCTGAGCGAGTTGACTATTGTGAAAAAGAACTTTGCTAGGTTCAAAAATCTAACAAACCAATAACTTTGCTATTTTTACATTTTATACTATTTTAAATAATTAATTTATTTTTCTAGAAAGAATGTTAAAAGCAAATATCAAAATTTTCAGGATAAAATAAATTTGATACAATAATGAAATAAAATTTTCAGTTGCAATCCATAGCAAACCCAAAGGATCACCTGTATTTTATTCATATAAATGATACTTTTTAATCAGACTTTTGTTTCACACAAGGCAATTGAAAGGTTGCTCATGAAATAATATGCTAAAATTTCAACAGGTAAACATGGAGAAGTAGTACTTCAAATAATTGTTAGTAATGTGTCTCTTCATTGCTTCCATATCATTAATTGTGTTTTAATAGTTGGTGCCCCACCAACGGTATTCAGGTAATCTGTACACAAGAAGACAGGATGCCATGCCGTTTCACAAAAACAAATCTTCAGGGGCATGTACCGGGGGTTAACTCTACTCAAATGATTTTTTTTAGTATTTTTCCTTGTTTATATAAAGGGTTGGTACATATATTTTGAGGGCATCTAAAAATTATTGGGTTAGCAATACCCCAAATTATTGTGAGACGGCAAATTGTTCCAGAACCTGGAATTTATATTCTCAAAAAAAAACATTGTCAAGAAAACTTATAATTTGTGTAACTTATACTTTGTGTAAAGTTGATGATGATATACAGTATCCCTTGAAATGTATCTGTCTCAGGTGCTATCACTTTTATAGACAGATGAAACAAAAGAATTGGTAATTCAAAAATAACCAAATGTTCTCATTTTAACTCTAAAAGTTACGTAGCTGATGATTGTATCATTCTTCCCAATAAATACTTTGTCTGAGGTGCTGTCATTTTTAAGAAAAGTGAAATAAATTCCAGTTCGAATTTAGCAAAGGGTAAATTCCAAAAACAATACAAAAAATCTAAATGCATAATGCATTTTTTCCAAATGAAAAAGACATGAATAACTTAGTCAATCTTTTACCGAATAGTTGTCTAATGTATATCTTGATCCAGGCCCTAGCGAACGCATAATCTTTGGGGTTATGGTCATTTGGCCATATACAGTATCCCAAATAATGTACACGTTGGGACCAATACACCAAGGCTGGAAAGGAAAGTAGTCTGGCTCCCCTTTCGCGAATTGTGAATCGGCATTATAATCGTACTTGCGTATACAGGGGTTCAAACAAAGATGGCCGCGTGATATTGACATGCTTCGTCTGGATTATGTTCATGATCGATCTTCTGATGCTTGCCTCAATGGAAGCGAATATGTTACGGTAGAGTTGACAGGCTTCCTTTTAAGCTGTTAAGAGTAGGCATGCCGAATAATGAGGCACTTTGTTTTTGGATATTATGTTCATTCATGATCAATCTTCTTGCACTGATGAAGCGAATACGTTACGGTAGATTTAAATACGGACATTGAGGCATTTTGTTTAGTAGCAATTTGATGAGCGACAGCGAACAGAAATAATTTCATGAATAAAAGGTAATTTTAGAAACATACACTTATACTTATGAGAAAATACAACGCAAACACAAAATCACAAATATCTTTGCAAATATTTCTATTGTATCTTCATAATATCTGGCAACTTAATATAGTGTGTTGGTTTTTTCCTCTGAAATAAGAGCCATTCAGACGGAATAAATTGTTCAGAATGATTGATACCATATATATTCACATCAAGTAAGCATTCGGAAAATAAATTTCCATAAGTAATCAGGTAATTACTAATATTTCACCTTCCATTTAATTATGAGGAGAAATACGAACCCTCCATACATTATCCATTGGGTGACACCTGTTATAATTCTTCGAGAGAGACGAACATAGCTCACAATTTATGAAACATTGAGTAATAGAGTTGAATATAAATTTGAGCAGTTTGGGATAATTGTGTTTGTGGAATGTTTGGCTAATTTTGGGGGGGAAAATCTTGAAAATCTTTGTTCAGCCCGAAATTTTTTATTTTACACTCCAATTGTTTCTTCAAACGTTATATGAAGTTCTACCGAGGAGTTTGTTCATGTTCTTATAGGCTATTGGACCCCAAACGTGGGAATGGGGAGAGGTTATATCCTGTGGACCACCCCCAGACAAAAGCCCAGTTGATTTTACCCCAGCGATCAAATCTTCTTGCCATAACCATCTACTTTCTTGACTCAAAAATACAACCATGCATAGAATTAATCAGCAACTAGAAAATACCAAAACCTGAAGTCAGTTTCCCTGGTAAAATAAAACAGTGTGATGGATATCATGCAACGACGTAGCTATTATATGTAATTAGAAAACTTCCTGATAGTGTTCTTGAATGCCTGTACCTTCTAGTATTTAATGAGGCATTCACTGCGCAAAGTAATGAGGGCATTCACTGCGCAATTTATTATTAGGTTACTTGGTTGTTTTCTTCCTCCATCTGTTTTTCTTCCTCCATGGTTTTACGATGGGTACCAAATATTCTACGAAGGTATTCCGTCTGGACGTGCTACCATTTTTTCAAAAATTAAACGTAAATGTATGTGGACACATTGAGATATTTTTACAAGGTGGGATCTACCCTCTCCGCCGATATAATTACGTGAATACATCACAATTAACGGCACACGGTTACTTGACTTTAAATGAACAATATCATCAGTATCGATCAGAGTAGACTTTCAACAAGGCGTGGGTCGTTGTGTCCCTAGTTTAAGATGAACACAGTTACTGAAAATTACTGACTGATTTATGCAGCAGCAACGGTCATATGAACTTATCATGTGGGGTATTATTATCAGTCACTGAGTTAATCTAAAACTGTACTGTAAAATGGTGATTAGAATTTAAACACATTTCTAAACACATAGCTTGTACTCACTTTTTACACATGTTTAGCCTAAAACGTTTAGATTTTGCTTTTCTGTGATGTGTGTTTGAATGCTAAATACCATATGAACAGGTGTCAACAAAAGCACGTTTAGCTTTGTGACATGTATGTTCAGAGGGTTGCTGTTTAGCATTTCCCTGTTATTGTAAAGTCACTGTGTTTCATGTTTTGTGGTAAACATCCAACAAAGGCGAGGCGTGACCAGGATCTATTCTCCTATGCCCAGTCACACTGGAGGATACGACAACTTACAACAGGGTTACGATCGTCTGCGACCGAAATTACAAGGAATCGTAGAAAAGTCCTGCGACAAGTCCCGTGGTTGCGGGTGGTCTTGGGTAGTCGCAAGACCGAATTCGGTCTTGGGGAGGTTTTCGATCATGTTCAAAAACCGGCTGCGACCAAACTGGTCGTAGCTGGTCGTAGCTGGTCGTAGGTAGGTCTTCAATAGTCGTGCGATGGTCGTGCTACAAGTCTTGGGTGGTCTTACGTAGTCGTGGTTCATCGTGGGACTATCCAGTCGTCCAACAGTCGCACGACTATGAACGACTATTCGCACGACTTGTCGTGCACGTGCGAATACTGACAATCACACGACTATGCGTGACTAGTCTTGACGACCGATCCTTGACAATCGTAGGTAGTCTTGGGTGATCGTACGACAAGTCCCTCAGGTCTTGCGACCAGTCGTGCTATCAGTTGGCTACAAGTCGCAGACCAAGTCGGGGACAGGTCTTTATTGTGTGACTGCTGGCCGACATCGCAGAAAAAACCTACGACCGGGCCAAGACCGCCCTAGGTCGCACGACTGACATGGTCGTAGGCAATCGCAGCTCCAATGTGACTGGGGCATTAAGGATCAACCCTTGGTTAGATCGTAGAAAATCAGAAACTTCTGCTGTTAAATGTTTTACTCATGATCATGAATAAATCCAATGATTGAACATAAATCTGTGTCGATTTTGTTCAGCAGGAAATGAACCAACTGCAATTGTGCACCACAATTTCAAGACAGTGGTGCTCAATGATGCGTGACCCTGGAATGTAACCCAAGGTATCATTGGAAAGTATATAGCTTCTGCTTTAAGTAGGATTACCTTTTTTTAAACACCCTGTATATGTAAGTTAATTCGGGACAAAATAGTGCTGGTTGAAAATTACAAATTAGTGTTGGTCAGCTGCCAAGTAGTACACACCTCAAATGCTCTCAGACTTAGGACCTCTAATAAGTTTTACAGCGTATACGAATGACATCCTATTTGGTTAATTCTCGATTTCAGTGGCATTTTATAGACGAATCAGTGTAGTTTTCCACGCATCGTGCAATGATTTATGTGAGCTGTATTTATGCACGACCATGGACTCTTCAAGGAAACACTTATGATAGTTCTTGCCTTTACTCCCGAAGACTTTGAAGCCGTTGTTATGAGTGATGGACACGCCTATCTTCTTTGCCAGTATCCCGTGGTAGGCATCGTCTATCGGAATCAGGCCAGTCTCCCGAGCTGCTTGGTACATCTCTGGTATTACATTACCTGAAATCACGTACCCACCCCCTGAGCAATATGGTGGATAATATTTCCCCTTGTACTGGGTGTGAGACACATGATACCTGCTCCTATCATTCTCTATATGAACACTGGTCCACATTGCATTACCCATAAACAGTGGCCGATGTTTCTCTTTACTAAACTTATCCAAGAACCCAATGATTTTTTTCATATTCACGAACATGTCATCGTCTCCTTTGTAAACATACTTAGCGTTCGGGCATTGTTCGGCCACCCATTTTAGCCCGGTGACCACTTTCAGAGTGAGGTTGTGAAAGGACTCTCTGAATTCTGCTTGGATGATGTCTCCATAGTTGTCATTCTCTGCTCTAACTTTCTTTCGTAGCAGAGCTGTGTCTTTAGTTTCAATTGCTAGAATGAACACGACTGCAATATTTTTGCCAAGGACTTGTTTCTGCGCACCCCAGGTCTCTCGGATGGCCCGCCTGCGATCGAATTGACTCGGCAAGGAACTGATCAACACGATGAGAAATATATTTTTCGTTTCTCCCGTTTTTTCATAACAAACGTCATCGTGGTTAATTGACACTTGCAGAGTTTTATCAAAATACTCTGCGTTTGATATGTTTCTTGGGAGTACCAACTCTAAATTCGGGTCGAATTGCAATTCTGATCATTAGTGGGGTTTCTAGATTTTGTAGACCGCAAAGAAGTCACTGACATTTTTAGATCTGATTCTCGCGGTGAAGACATTCGTTGACAGGCAGCCTTCTTTTCCCAAAGTGTTCATGGAAAAAGCATTGTTGTTGATTAGTCTAAAAGATAGTTTTCAGCTATGATGGACACGAAAGATATCGTCAATTGTCACTAGGGGTGCATGATGTGAATGTTCAAGAAGTAATTTCACAGCGTCAGAGGTGAGAAGGAATCCTGCTTCCGCTGTGCAATATTCAGGAAATGCCTGGCGTGAGTACAGTTCCTTGGAAATGTAGTAAACGCTTTTGGGGTCTCGCACTGGCTTCGTAGCCGACGATAGTTTACCATGCCAAGCTCTGTACAACTCGTCCCCTTCCAGAGATTGGATATAATCCATCAGCCTTTCGAAATGCACGAACAAATGGTCGTTTACGTAGAAGACAAACTTAGCTGCATCACAGTTTTGTGCCACCCACGTCAACCCAAGTAGAAACTTCAAAGTGCCCGTTCGACCTCCCTCCGAGAAGTTCCCTACTAATATATCATTGTACATATTACCTTCTTTTATAATCTGTCCTTTAAGTTTTTCACCGGGTGAACCCATAGTAAACACAGCTGCAATTCCATATTTTTTGGCAAGAGCGGCGTTCGCCCAGGTATTACGAACCACCTTGCGGATCAGATAATTTTCAGGCTTCGAAGTTATCAGCACAACAAGCATATTCTCAGTTGTCGACCGATTCCGATAATAATACTTGGGTTGGTGGCGGAAAGATAAAACGTTATTCAAGTAAGCCACGTTCACATTGGTCCTATTCCACATATCAGCGACCGATATTTTCTGTTGTATTTCTGATTTTGAAGTTGATATCGTTTGGACTAGTAATTGGCCAATGTCGAATCTTGACAACGAAAGTGGTAGTAATTGATCGTGTTTGGGCACCTTCAAAGTGTTAATATACACGAACGTCAGGACGGCGTAAATGAGATAGATGCTGAAGGCGATGGTGAGTGTGGTTTTCCGAAGTCGGGACAAAGCCATGTTGGCGTGAAAGCGACAAATCACAAACACGATGATATCATAAAGGAATTGCTTTTCAGACTGTATACAGTGATATGCTGATCAACTTGACAAAGGAATTACTGAAGCGTTGTAGGTCTTTTGAAGCTCGTGGCGGCTATCAGCTAACCTTTGCAAAATGGTGCACTTGTACTGTTGATGATGTCAGAACCTAAAATGCATAGCAATATGTAGGTAACTTTATTAGCACTATTGAGCAGCAGGGGGATAATGCACTATACTTTAAACACTAATGCGATTTTTTGTTATTTTGTGTACAGCATTTTAATACATTTGAATGAATTAATCACTCTCCCGTTTCCTTGCAACTTATTAACGAGTGTTGATACAGTTAGGTAATGGCATTATGTTCTCAACGTGTTATACAAATAACCAAATAGAAATTTTTCTTTAAAACTTACTTGGTATTTATAAATATTCACGAGAATTAATTTAGCCCGAGGCACTGTTCTTTTCACCGGTACAATTATTGCCACACTTTAACGAACAAATATATTTAATGCATTTTCACTATGTTCTCGGTGCTAAGGTTTACACAAAATGCTTGTTTTGAACACGTTGGTGTTACCAACTTGCATAGTGTTGATATTATTACGGAGTCGTCTTGGCAGACGATTATGAGGAATTATTATTTTATATTTAACTGTATATATATAAATATATATTTATGATAGTAGGACTATATAAATATATAGTCTCTGTTAGACATGCATTTTGATTGACATCGTTTTTAAGGAAATGTACGACTGAAAAAACTATATAGGCCTATGCTTATTAGATATCAAATATACACTCAATCACAAACAAATAATTATGATGGCCATTAACAAGCCAGTAACTATATAACACCATGACTTTTAATCAAACAATACACTACATAACTTCTCAAACACACACACACACACACACACCAAGTTATTTGAACGTTGAGAAACCGATGATGTTGCTGTCCAATTACCAGTTTCTGCTAAGTATGTAAACGCCATATATATTACTTGAATGTAACTTTAATGTGTTCCATTATAAATGAACATGTAGCCATTGTATTGATCTTTTGTCAAGGAATGAAAGATGAATGTATAACCTCTTGACACGTATTGCTGGCTTCAAACAAATTGGCTGTGTGTGAAATAATTTGGACATGTTTTGGACCCAAAACACACCTTTGTTTTCAAATTACAAATTACCAACAAAAATCTCTCAAAATATCTTTCCCCAAAAAATGTTCCCCAATATTTAAATGTTTTTTCTTCAAATCTTGTTTATTTATTTATGTTTATCCGAATGTTGAAGAATCGTCATATTTTGCTGATGATGTTGGAAGGAAACGGGTCAACTCGTACCCAAGTCAACTCGTACCCAAGTCAACTCGTACCCAAAACATCTTAACCAGGTCAACTCGAGTTGACCCGAATTCGTCAGAATGGTAATTTGTACCTGGAAATGTTGCATCTTCTCCGCTCCCCCCCCGAAAAAAAACAAAAAAAACAAAAAAAACACACACACACACACACACACACAATCCCGCGCGAGGCGTTGTGGGGACAAAATACAAAGGATTTTGGGGATTAAAAACGTTGGGGACACACAAAATGTCCCCAGCAGACTAATTCGGATCCCTCTTTTGTTCTCTGCCCCCCATAACGCGGCCAGTGCTTGAACACACCCTCACGCACATTGATTTGTGGGGTATTCCTTTGTTCGTTCTATTATCCCTTTCCTTATAATTCTCCTGTGGGGTACAAGATTTTCTATAGTTACCTTGTGGGGTCCAATTGTTCTATTGTGTTTTGGACCCCACAACGAATAGTGGTGTACGTTCACACACACACACACACACCCTCACGCACATTGATTTGTGGGGTATTCCTTTGTTCGTTCTATTATCCCTTTTCCTTATAATTCTCCTGTGGGGTACAAGATTTTCTATAGTTACCTTGTGGGGTCCAATTGTTCTATTGTGTTTTGGACCCCACAACGAATGGTGTGTACGTTCACACACACAAAAAAAAAAAAAATTCACAACAAATTTACACTACTGACCTCCGGCTCTAGAAAAATACAATTTTCCATCCTCATGTTCTTCCAAACTACGAGTCCACATGTCGAAACCGAAAATGGATGGAAGGGAAATGGGCTGACAGTATACTTTTCGTAGTTATGTATGAGCATCAGTGCTGTGATCATGGACTTTTATGGATAACGTTTACGTGTATTATCAGGAACGTAAGCATAGGCCTCCCCGTAGAAACAGTGTTGTCAATGTTGCCCACGTTATACCAATGAGCAGGGACGTGCACAGGGTTGTAGAGGGGCAGGGGCTCAGAGTCTGAAAAGGGCAGTGTAATTCAATGCGAGCGCGCGGAGCGCGCGAGCTAAAAAAAATTTGGGCGTTTATTTATTAATAAAAACGCATAATATGGTTTTTAACATTACAATCAGATCAGATTATGTTGAAAGACGTATAGGCGCGCGCGGCTATGCGTGAAATCTAGTTTCGCGGAGGGGCACATGCAGGCCCGTGCACGGGAATAGTAAGGGGCATCTCTGCTGACCTAATATTTATTCTAATTTTATTCTATCCTGACATCTTTCAACTAGGCAGGGCAGTCTATGCGCAACAGGAACTTAATAATTCATTCAAAAAAAAAACAAAAAAAAAACCTTGGGCTAAAAAGGGCACTTTTTATACTAGGCAAAAAGGGCAGGGGCTCAAGCACCCTTTGGGACCTATGTATGCACGTGCCTGCCATGGAGGAAGGTTATACCATGGAGGAAGGTTATACCACATGGTTATACCTCCCGAAATTAACGAAGTCAGTATAAGCGTACATACCATAATCAGGCTCAGGCGTTCAGCTTGCTGGTGACACCATTGCGAGTTTCCATGAAATTACCGCGACACTCCGGCAATTTGAAGGTCTTGTAACGACACTCGAGCGATTACCATACTGTACGACTCCTACTTGCACGGTCACAAAGCGTAAATGCTAAATCATGCTGAAGTATAACATGGTTCCGAAGTACACGTACGACTGGTTCCCAACTACGCTTCGCTGCCCTATCAATACAATCGCGATACCTTTTCGTTATGATTGTTATATTGTACAAATGATTATATGAAAACAGAAAGAAACGGTTTCTCCGTGTTTGGCTTTTTTACATTTGTAGTTATTGTTATATTTTGTATATACATGTATATTTTCTAGTGATGTGAGCGCCTAACAAGCAGCCACTCATAACACTAACAGCTCTCCAGTTTTTTGTGCTAAATAAGTGTTTTGTAGCTACAAGTGTGTGTTCATTTTTATACTAGTGGATTGCTTATTACACCTGGAATCTATTGAACGTTTTATGCGAGTATTGGTACATTTGTCTTCTTATAAAAATGTTAATATCTGTCATGGTTACACAATGATCAGATAAGCCGGGATGAATAGTTATATTTGAGATGAGATGTGAAGTATTTTCACGCGTTATCATGAGGTCAAGACAGTGACCGTGGGTGCTGTGATGTGCTGGATAAGTCCATGAGCAGAAAGCAGATCTTTAAACTGATTGTTTGAGATGTTGTCCATATGAATGTTAAATTCGCCGGTTAAAATAATGTCAGATGGGTGCAAGAGATAATCCACAATTAATTTCTCAAATTCTGGTCGATATATATTAACAAGGCGAACAGATCTAGAGTTGCATGTTACCTCAGCATGCAGATATTCAAATGTTAGGTAGTCAATGTTATCATTTTTCATACTGACAGATAAACTGGACCTAAAGAGAAGTGCAACCCCTCTATCGGTCTTTTTTGGTCTGGGGATATGATGGAGAGAGTAGCCAGCAGGAGTGCACTCACGGGGTAGCAAGTCATCATCAGGTTTAAACCATATCTCGGGTATGGCAACATAATCCAAATTGTTTTGAAGTACAAAGTCAACGGATTCATCCGATTTGTTACATATGAATTGAGTGTTCAAGACACAGAGCTGAAGTTTAGACTCATCATGAACATTTGGAGTTGAAATTATGCCAATGTTTCTTGTTGATGTGGTTAAGTTCACTGTTGGGGGTTGGTCAGGCCGGAGTGCAAGTTGTGTAAGATTTTCCATTCTACGGCGACCAGCTTTTGTACCTCTATGTGTG
The DNA here is from genome assembly GCA_029582265.1 of Zoroaster sp. YZ-2022. NCBI lineage: Eukaryota > Metazoa > Echinodermata > Asteroidea > Forcipulatida > Zoroasteridae > Zoroaster > Zoroaster sp. YZ-2022. Next base: position 29,909,655 of record CM055832.1, on the reverse strand, counting down.
CGGCGGTATGTTTGGGGTTGATTGGCAAGTATTCCAAGACAGTTCAATTGACTCAATGTTGAATAAGATAAAGCTGAATCAGCATTGAATGGAGCATTGCGAAGATTGAGTAGTTAGTAGGAAATTTCATGGAACTGAGTGGCATTGGTGGGTGTGTTGATCAGTGTTTCAGGTCCAGGGTTTGGGTTTATGTCACCAGAAATTAAGAGTTCCAGATGAAAGGTGGCAGATGAATTATTATAATATGATATAGGACAACTAAAAAAATTTAAAGATGGTGGATTTGTTGTTTTTTATGTAGCATACAAGCTGTAGGTTGCATGCTGTAGCCATATTCTAAAGATGAGTCATTGAGACACAATGGTCCAGATAGCAAGACTGGGATAAACAGGATGTAGACCTCCATTGTCTAATCAGAAAGTAATTGATCCAAACAAAAGGCTTGTGGTCAAGCTACAGGTTATAATCTAAGCCCGGGTTGACTGCACAAAAAATTAAGATAAGATGGGTATCCACTATATTTACTACACAGTAAAATCTTACAGCAGAGATAGACAAAATACAACAGTTTTTTCACTAAGAAGACAAATGTACCAATACTCACATAAAACGTCCAGTAGATTGCAGGTGTAATAAGAAATACACTAGTATAAAAATAAAGACAAACTAGTAGCTACAAAACACTTATTTAGCACAAAAACTGGAAAGCTGTTATGCTGTTATGAGTGGCTGCTTGTTAGGCGCTCACCTCATGCCCAACATGTTGTGTTTGATTAGCGCTATATGCGCTGAAATGACAGCAATTGAGCAAATGACAGCAACTCCCCAGGGAGCTGAGATGGTTTCAGGAATGATTGCCGTGAGCCTGATGAGCAGGGGTAATAATGTAATGCGCCTGAACGCCAGTTTGGTGGATACGTGCGCTATATAAGTCCACATTATTATTAGGTGTTCGGGTATGTACCCGAAACACCTATTGTTTTTGTTCGTTTTTTTATTTTTTAATTTTTTAGGTGTTCGGGTATGTGCCCGAAACACCTATTGTTTTTGTATGTTTTTTTTTTTTTTACTTCTTCTTCTTCTTCTTCTTCTTCTTCTCCCCAATCTTGTCCGCTAACAAAAACATACTTGCCAAGTTTTAAAACCTTCAAACTTCACACATAGTTAGACCTTAACTTGTAGATGAAACCTAGTGACGTCATGATAATCAGGAAACCGCAAAAGTGACGTCATGATGACGTCAAGCCCACATACGTATTGACCCACATTCAGTGTGTTATTGTGCGTTAGAAATTCTAACTATAGAGGGCACTATACAACTTTAGTGGTCTTTACACAATCGGTGCAAAAGAAATTAATTCGTCTTATCCTATCAATGCCAAGTTTAACGAAGTTTCCCGTTACGCTAATCGGATTGCTTAACAGTGGACATGGAATGTAAGAGGCGGTTTCACCGAGAGATGTCCACCTGGGCACCTGCTTTACTGATTTGTGTGCCTTTTAATAATTATTTTATTTGAGTTTGTTGAATTTCAAAACTTTAGTGGTCACTTGCGGCGCTGATCATCACATATATTTATAAACTTATAACGCGTTTGTGGAGCATATCGCTGTAAAAGGTTACGAAAATTAATTCCACTTTTCTACTGATTCAAAGTTTTCACAAGCACATCGATGTCATCTGCAGACACCTGATTGGTGCTTCTTACTATGGTGTAAGTAAAAAGGTGAAAACAGCGAGAAATTACTTTAAAAAATTGGTCAAAGTTGATGATTTTTGTAAACAAGCTTACGTACATGTGTACACGACGGTATACCCTTCCGATGGTACCCTTCACACTTACACTGTCAAATCGGCGTTTGTTGACAAAATGGCATGTTGATTTGGAGGCATTTGATATGGGCTAAGTTAGGTTTTGGTGAGTTTACTTCGTAGTTTGTACAAATGTAGGCTTACCAGTAGGCAGTACCACACATACACATAGTGAATGATGTACTTCAATATTATTATTAATAATTGAGGAAGGAAGTCAGATTCTTATGACTGTTAGTGACTGACCTTGTGTGTAGTAATATTAATTTAAAAAACAAATATTAATCTAATCCCTTGCAAAGACGTCCATGATGCTATTGGTATGCAACTTTCATCATTACATTAATTATTTTGTAAATTTTAAGAAACTAAAAATTATTGAAAATATTTTCCTCATTAACGTTAGTCGTTAGGCATGGTATGCATTATATTGGAAGGGTGTGTAGGGACCTACCAATACAATAAGACATACCTGATGGCTGCATTGCAGTTTACTTTATAGTGGCACTTAATTTTCTCACTAAATGAGTAGCCCAGAAACAAATATCAGCACCTTTATTGAGATAATGAAACAGTCACATCATGGAGGAAGGATTTTGTCAAGAATAATTGTGTGCAATTTTGAAAAACAACCAATGCCCTTTTCAATTTCAATGGTCCAGCTACTCCAAAATTATACACTTTTTCCCCCATTTTATTTACATAAATTAGAACTTCTCTATAATTTTCAAATACTTTATTCTTGGTCCATGTACTTATAAAACCTTCCTATTATTTTTACAGCATGTTCACTGTGACATATTATTTTCCTCATTCACATGAATTAGAACTTCTCTGAAATTTCAAATACTTTATTTTTGGTCCATGTACTTATAAAACCTCTGAAATTTCAAATACTTTTATTCTTGGTCCATGTACTTATAAACTTTCCTATTATTTTTTACAGCATGTTCACTGTGACGTATTATCTTCCTCATTCACATAAATTAGAACTTCTCTGAAATTTCATATACTTTATTCTTGGTCCATGTACTTATAAATCTCCAACACTTCGAATCAATGACATGTAAACCATTTTAACTTCAACTGAACACCTTGTTTTTGTTGTGACAAAAACTTATATCTAGTTTTTACTTCTTCTTCTTCTCCCCATCTTGTCCGCAACATAAAACATACTTGCCAAGTTTTAAAACCTTCAAACTTCACACATAGTTAGACCTTAACTTGTAGATGAAACCTAGTGACGTCATGATAATCAGGAAACCGCAACAGTGACGTCATGATGACGTCAAGCCCATATACGTATTGGACCCACATTCAGTGTGTTATTGTGCGTTAGAAATTCTAACTATAGAGGGCGCTATATAACTTTAGTGGTCTTTACACAATCGGTGCAAAGAAATTAATTCGTCTTATCCTATCAATGCCAAGTTTAACGTGAAGTTTCCCGTTACGCTAATCGGATTGTTTAATAGTGGACATGGAATGTAAGAGGGGTTTCACCGAGATGTCCACCTGGGCACCTGCTTTACTGATTTGTGTGCCTTTTAATAATTATTTTATTTGAGTTTGTTGAATTTCAAAACTTTTAGTGGTCACTTGGTGGCGCTGATCATCACATATATTTATAAACTTATAACGCGTTTTGTGGAGCATATCGCTGTAAAAGGTTACGAAAATTAATTCCACTTTTCTACTGATTCAAAGTTTTCACAAGCACATCGATGTCATCTGCAGACACCTGATTGGTGCTTCTTACTATGGTGTAAGTAAAAAGGTGAAAACAGCGAGAAATTACTTTAAAAATTGGTCAAAGTTGATGATTTTGTAAACAAGCTTTACGTACATGTGTACACCACGGTATACCCTTCCGATGGTACCCTTCACACTTACACTGTCAAATCGGCGTTTGTTGACAAAATGGCATGTTGATTTGGAGGCATTTGATATGGGGCTAGTTAGGTTTTTGGTGAGTTTACTTCGTAGTTTGTACAAATGTAGGCTTACCAGTAGGCAGTACCACACATACACATAGTGAATGATGTACTTCAATATTATTATTAATAATTGAGGAAGGAAGTCAGATTCTTATGACTGTTAGTGACTGACCTTGTGTGTGTAGTAATATTAATTTAAAAAACAAATATTAATCTAATCCCTTGCAAAGACGTCCATGATGCTATTGGTATGCAACTTTCATCATTACATTAATTATTTGTGTAAATTTAAGAAACTAAAAATTATTGAAAATATTTTCCTCATTAACGTTAGTCGTTAGGCATGGTATGCATTATATTGGAAGGGTGTGTAGGGACCTACCAATACAATAAGACATACCTGATGGCTGCATTGCAGTTTACTTTATAGTGGCACTTAATTTTCTCACTAAATGAGTAGCCCAGAAACAAATATCAGCACCTTTATTGAGATAATGAAACAGTCACATCATGGAGGAAGGATTTTGTCAAGAATAATTGTGTGCAATTTTGAAAACAACCAATGCCCTTTTCAATTTCAATGGTCCAGCTACTCCAAAATTATACACTTTTTCCCCCATTTTATTTACATAAATTAGAACTTCTCTATAATTTTCAAATACTTTATTCTTGGTCCATGTACTTATAAAACCTTCCTATTATTTTTTACAGCATGTTCACTGTGACATATTATTTTCCTTATTCACATGAATTAGAACTTCTCTGAAATTTCAAATACTTTATTTTTGGTCCATGTACTTATAAAACCTCTGAAATTTCAAATACTTTATTCTTGGTCCATGTACTTATAAAACTTTCCTATTATTTTTTACAGCATGTTCACTGTGACGTATTATCTTCCTCATTCACATAAATTAGAACTTCTCTGAAATTTCATATACTTTATTCTTGGTCCATGTACTTATAAATCTCCAACACTTCGAATCAATGACGTAACCATTTTAACTTCAACCGAACACCTTGTTTTTGTTGTGACAAAAACTTATATCTAGTTTTTTACTTCTTCTTCTTCTCCCCCATCTTGTCCGCAAATAAAAACATACTTGCCAAGTTTTAAAAACCTTCAAACTTCACACATAGTTAGACCTTAACTTGTAGATGAAACTTAGTGACGTCATGATGATCAGGAAACCGCAACAGTGACGTCATGATGACGTCAAGCCCACATACGTAATGACCCACATTCAGTGTTTGTTCACTGTGCGTTAGAAATTCTAACTATAGAGGGCGCTATACAACTTTAGTGGTTTGTACAATCATCAGTGCAGAAGAAATTAATTCAGTGTCCACGATTGTGCGTTAGAAATTCTAACTATAGAGGGCGCTATACAACTTTAGTGGTCTTTACACAATCGGTGCAAAAGAAATTAATTCGTCTTATCCTATCAATGCCAAGTTTAGCGTGAAGTTTCCCGTTACGCTAATCGGATTGCTTAATAGTGGACATGGAATGTAAGAGGGGCTTTCACCGAGAGATGTCCACCTGGGCACCTGCTTTACTGATTTGTGTGCCTTTTAATAATTATTTTATTTGAGTTTGCTGAATTTCAAAACTTTTAGTGGTCACTTGGTGGCGCTGATCATCACACATATTTATAAACTCATAACGCGTTTGTGGAGCATATCGCTGTAAAAGGTAACGACAATTCATTCCACTTTTCTATTGATTCAAAGTTTTCACAAGCACATCGAAGTCATCTGCAGACACCTGATTGGTGCTTCTTACTATGGTGTAAGTAAAAAGGTGAAATCAGTGAGAAATTACTTAAAAATTGGTCAAAGTTGATGATTTTTGTAAAAGCTTACGTACATGTGTACACGACGGTATACCCTTCCGATGGTACCCTTCACACTTACACTGTCAAATCGGCGTTTGTTGACAAAATGGCATGTTGATTTGGAGGAATTTGATATGGGGCAGTTAGGTTTTGGTGAGTTTACTTTCGTAGTTTGTACAAATGTAGGCTTACCAGTAGGCAGTACCACACATACACATAGTGAATGATGTACTTCAATATTATTATTAATAATTGAGGAAGGAAGTCAGATTCTTATGACTGTTAGTGACTGACCTTTGTGTGTAGTAATATTAATTTAAAAACAAATATTAATCTAATCCCTTGCAAAGACGTCCATGATGCTATTGGTATGCAACTTTCATCATTACATTAATTATTTGTGTAAATTTAAGAAACTAAAAATTATTGAAAATATTTTCCTCATTAACGTTAGTCGTTAGGCATGGTATGCATTATATTGGAAGGGTGTGTAGGGACCTACCAATACAATAAGACATACCTGATGGCTGCATTGCAGTTTACTTTATAGTGGCACTTAATTTTCTCACTAAAGTAGCCCAGAAACAAATATCAGCACCTTTATTGAGATAATGAAACAGTCACATCATGGAGGAAGGATTTTGTCAAGAATAATTGTGTGCAATTTTGAAAACAACCAATGCCCTTTTCAATTTCAATGGTCCAGCTACTCCAAAATTATACACTTTTTTCCCCATTTTATTTACATAAATTAGAACTTCTCTATAATTTTCAAATACTTTATTCTTGGTCCATGTACTTATAAAACTTTCCTATTATTTTTTACAGCATGTTCACTGTGACGTATTATCTTCCTCATTCACATAAATTAGAACTTCTCTGAAATTTCATATACTTTATTCTTGGTCCATGTATTTATAAATCTCCAACACTTCGAATTAATGACGTAACCATTTTAACTTCAACCGAACACCTTGTTTTTGTTGTGACAAAAACTTATATCTAGTTTTTTTTTTTTTTTACTTCTTCTTCTTCTCCCCCATATTGTCCGCAAACAAAAACATACTTGCAAACTTCACATGAACTTGAAACTTGGCATGTACTTAGAACTTAACAAGTAGATGAAACTCGAGTTGTGAGTGACCCCGATTTGACCTTCCGGAAGTCAAAGTTTAATATTAAAAAAAATGATATCTCAACAACCACAACAGGTAAATGGACATTTTTTGCACTATTGTATAGATTGTTAATTGTCGAAAAATATTTACAAAAACATGACCCCAATTTGACTTTACTTCCTGTCCAAACCGGAAGTCAAAGTTTAACATTAAACAAAAATCATATCTCAACAACCACAAGAGGTAAATTCACAATTTTTGTACCATTGTACAGATCGTTAATTGTCAAAAAATATTTACAAAAAGGTGACCCCAATTTGACCTTACTTCCTGTCCAAACCGGAAGTCAAAGTTTAATATTTTTAAAAAATAATATCTCAACAACCACAAGAGGTAAATTCACAATTTTTGTACCATTATACAGATTGTTAATTGTCGAAAAATATTTACACAAAGGTGACCCCACTTTGACCTTACTTCCTGTCCAAACCGGAAGTCAAAGTTTAACATTTAAAAACATCATATCTCAACAACCACAAGAGGTAAATTCACAATTTTTGTACCATTGTACAGATCGTTAATTGTCGAAAAATATTTTCAAAAGGTGACCCCATTTGACCTTACTTCCTGTCCAAACCGGAAGTCAAAGTTAAATATTAAAAAAAATTCATATCTCAACAACCACAAGAGGTAAATTCACAATATTTGTACCATTATACAGATTGTTAATTGTCGAAAAATATTTACACAAAGGTGACCCCAATTTGACCTTACTTCCTGTCCAAACCGGAAGTCAAAGTTTAATATTTCAAAAAATCATATCTCAACAACCACAAGAGGTAAATTCACAAATTTTGTACCATTATACAAATCGTTAATTGTCAAAAAATATTTATACCCCAATTTGACCTTCCAAACCGGAAGTGAAAGTTTAATATTTAAAAAAATCATATCTCAACAACCACAGGAGGTAAATTGACATTTTTGTACCATTGTACAGATTGTTAATTGTCAAAAGTATTTACACAAAGGTGACCCCAATTTGACCTTACTTCCTGTCCAAACCGGAAGTCAATGTTTAATATTAAAATAATTTCTAAATTCAGTATTGTATTGTATTCAAATAAACTTCTCGCGAGAACTTCAACAGACGTTAACATTTGACTTCTCCAACACTTCGAATTGATGACGTAACCATTTTAACTTCAACCGAACACCTTGTTTTTGTTGTGACAAAAACTTATATCTAGTTTTATTTTAGTATTGTTTTTATATCTCAAAGTATGCCTAAAGCCACGTTGTTTATCGTTCTTTGGGTGATTCAATGTTTGTTTACTTCCTAAGTGGTAGCATCAGGAGATCAACTCGACAGTAATTTAGTTTACTTTTTTGTAATCCTACTCCAGTGCTTCCATCTACACACTCCGATCAGGACCTCGCAAATGCATTTTCAAACTTTTTTGTCACAAAAATTGAGAATATCCGTCGTTCTTTTCCCCCAGTATCTGCCATTCTATCACAAACACCGCCACGCAAGGATCCACATTGTAGACTGTCTATGTTTGAGCCTACTTGTGTTACGGAGATCAAGAAACTCATCATGAAATCGCCATCAAAATCATGTTAACCCTTTCAACCCCAAACGTGCCACCTGTGCTCAATGTGGAATGTATGTTCTTTACCAAAGGGACGCTATGTCACGGGAATTCACTACTCTTTTGTTCCCAAGGCTCCTCTCCGGCACAACGCCTGAAACCTGTAACTGAAATGTAAATAGCGCCCTCACTTGACGTTGGCATGATTAATCAATCGCAGGACAATGCGCGCGTCAGTATGAATGATTTTAGCGTCTCTATATAAAGCTGTAGCTTTTTCCGTGACCGCCGACGCTCACTTAGCTGTTTTACAGCCGACAGTCGACCGCTAGCCATGGATGACGCTGAAATTATTGACGAAATATTCGCGGATAGTGGTTCAGAAATATCCGATGACCAGTCCTCCTCATCCACATCAGAAGAAAGTGAAGAAGAGTTTGTCACACACCCACCAAGGTCATCAAATAAGCAGAACTTCAGGTAGGCCTTAACTAAGACGTAGGCCTAGCTGAAAACTTTCACATAACTGTTCCAATTGGCTAACGTTACTGATTAGAAAGAGCCAAACAATCATGTTTTGTATACTTCTGAATGTAGGCCCTAGGCCTACTTTTATGTTTTTTTCTAAAGGGTTGTTGGTGAAACTGAAAGTCGGATCCTCCAGACCTACATTGTAGTCAGACTTTCCTGGATCCTCAGAAGAAAATGTTTTTCTCTTCAAAGGAATGATGGATGGAATGGCATTTCAAAGAATATTAACTGTTCAAGTCATTTCAAGAATTAGGCCTACCTTACGTTTGAATGTAGGCCTAATTAACTTAATTTGCCAAATATTGCAGGTGAAATGGGCTTCTTTTTATGTAGGATGGATCTAGTAAGGTCCGACTTACGTTGACATTAGATCCGGGGAATCTGGGTTTTACCAATTGCCTTTCTAACGAAATTCATAATAGCATATTTGAATGGATGCCAGTCAACTCGCCCCCTGGCAAACTCGCCCCTTACAATCTCGCCACTTACAAACTGGCCCCTGACAAACTCGCCCCTGCTGGTAAAACCGCCCCCTAACCAACCCACCCTCACAAAGTCGCCCCCTGACAAACTCGCCCCCCCTGACAAACTCGCCCCTCGGCAAACTCACCCCCGGAAAACTATATTAAACCAGTCTCAATAGCGTGAGATGAGTCACAAAATTACAGGGGGCGAGTTTTCCGGGGACAGTTGCCGGCGTTTGTGAGGGCGAGTTTGTTAGGGGCAAGTTTGTACCTGCAGGGGCGACTTTGTCAGGGGCGAGTTTGTAAGGGGCTAGATTGTAGGCGAGATTGCCAGGGGGCGAGTTGACTGGCATGCATTTGAATTAATCTGATTTTTACTATGCAAGAAAAGACATGAATAAAATCACAAAGTTTGTCCCAAAAGTGTGCAGTATAAATGCAGAGTCGGCCTAACTTCTGAACTTCTTGCACCATATCAAAGTGAATGAATGATGAGGATGTCACTTGCTCTACCGTAGAGCAATTGGCATCCTCTAGCAAGTTGCATCATCTTTTTGATCTATCAAAAGAGCATTTTAACATTTCAGTGCCATCTAAGGTTTGAGTCAACTCTGTCCCAGGTCAACTCCGGTCCAACTCGGTTAGTGTTCGTGCCCAAAAGCGTTACAGCACCCTCTTCACCAAGAATACAGCCTATATTTACTTTAATTGGCTTGCGTTGTACCATCTGGACAGAGTTTACCTTGGACAGAGTTGACCTGCACCCCCATCTAACCATATCGAGTGTATGATTAGATAACACAGGAAGGTCATACAAATTGCAAGCACCTGGTGTGCTGTCATTTTCAAGAAAAGTGGGACTATGCATAAATTTCCGATGATGGTTTTGCTGAGCATTGCCAAAAAAAGTAAATAACCGCCAAAGCTCATTACACCCAAATCATACAGTGCCCTCCAGTAGTATGTTAAATGCCGTATGGGGGACAAATGTATAAAACTGAGAAAAGAATCGGGAGACGTGTAAGAGCCCAATTATTTAAATGAGGTACATGTATGACATCATAAAAAATTGGTGGCGTCATAGAAAATACAAAGTGGACATATAAAAATGAAAAAACTAAATTAGATTATCTCTGAGTATAATAAAGATGGCGACAAAATATGAAATAAAGAATAGAGTAACTGTGCCTTGCGAGTGGCTTTTATGATGATTTTGTTTTACCAACTAAAAGCCACTCGCAAGGCACAGTTACTCTATTCTTTATTTCATATTTTGTCGCCATCTTTATTATACTCAGAGATAATCTTATTTAGTTTTTTCATTTTTATATGTCCACTTTTTTAAATTTTCTATGATGTCACAAATTCTGTTATGATGTCATACCTCATTTAAATAATTGGGCGTATTTACACGTCTCCCGATTCTTTTCTCAGTTTTATACATTTGTCCCCCATACGGCATTTAACATACTACTCCTCCTATTGTGTCGGCCATATCTGAAAAAGGCTAATGTTGTATTATGGTATCATCAAGAAAATGTGCCTTAATTCCATATAGCACCATCATACATAAGTTTCTTAATACTCATACTTCAGGTCTGGATGGCATAAAGCAAACTCCTCCTATACGAAGCGACCCCTATGAACTTTACTGAAGAGACTGGATGTACTGAAGATTTCAGTAACCTCTCGCCTGGGCAGATCTTTCAACTGTTCTTCTGTCAGGCAGTCTGGAAGTTGATGGTGACAGAGACCAATCGCTATGCTGACCAAACGCTGGGTGCAGATGCAGCCAATCATCAGCATGCCTGGACTCCAACGGATATCCCTGAGATGATGGCATTTGTGGCCTTGCTTCTGTGTATGGGCATCAACAAAAGCCACGCCACGCCATGCACTGGTCCAGGTCTGAAGTTCTGCGAAGTCCTGTGTACTCATCAACTATGTCTCGCAACCGATTTGACGACTCCTGAGATTTTTCCACGTTGCCAACAACAGAGCTGAAATGGATGATGACTCTCCCGTGACAAACTGTGTAAAGTTCGCCCGCTGCTTCACATTGTACTGCCATTGTTTCGTCATATATAAACCTGGCGAAACCTCTCGCCAGATGAGACTATGATAAAGTTTAAAGGTCGATCGGTTTTAAACAGTACATGCCACGCAAGTCTGCTAAGTTTGGATTGAAATGTTTTCATTGAACGAGTCTGAAACCGGTACACATGTGCGTGGAAGGTGTTCACTGGTTCAGAGCCCACATCGTACTCAATTGCAGACATCCTCAATTGCTTATGCAGCAGCAAACCATCCATCTAACCTTTCAGCATCTGGCAAAATAGTCATGGAACTACTGCAAGGACTCGAACATAAGGGACATTTTGTTTTCATGGACAATTGGTACACCAGCCCGGCTCTCGTCCACAAGTTGTCACAGCTAGGGTTTGGAGCTCGTGGAACAGTACGATACACCACCCAAGGGATTCCGGAGAGTGCAAACCCAAAGAAGTTCCGCATGAAAAAAGGCGATGACCCGCACTTTTACACAAAAGCAGGGCAACTATGTGTTGTTTGGCAGGATGCAAAGCGTGTAACTCTTCTTACTAATTATGGTGACTGCAGTATGGACACTAAAGAAATTCGCAGCAAATACAGTTCCACTGGACTTCGTGAAATCAAAAAACCTGTTCTCGTCAGTGATTATAATAAATACATGGGTGGAAGTGATCTAGCATCGCAACTGTGTCAGTATTATACACACCACCATAGATCGCTGAAATGGTGGAAAAGAATTTTCATGGCCATTATTGACATCTGTTTGGTGAACGCTACTGTCGCTCTACAACCGAATTCCTACAAACCAGCACTTGACGAGCTTGGATTTCCGCGTGAAGGTGGTCAATGAACTTTTCCACCTGGAAGCACAACCGAGCAAAGCACACCAATGAGCCATCGTGTCTTTCGAGTAGACATTATCCTGGAGAAGTGAGCCCAGCAAAAGGCAACCGTGTCACTTGCAGCACCCACGCCAAGCGGAAACAAACTCGTATGATTTGTAAACAGTGTCAAAAGCCAATGTGTGTTCTGCCATGCTTTGAGAAGTTTCACAGTGTGTGATAAACATTTACCCAATGTAGTTTGGATTGTGTTCTAGGTATCATCCCCCCCCCCATTTCAATGTTGCTCACCCAGCAAAAAATGCAACTGTGTCATTTGCATCACTAAAGCCAAGCGGTAACAAACTCGTATGATTTGTAAACAGTGTTAAAAGCCAATGTGTGTGCTGCCATGCTTTGAGAAGTTTCACAGTGTGTGATAAACATTTACCCAATGTAGTTTGGATTGTGTTCTAGGTATCATCCCCCATTTCAATGTTGCTCACCCAGCAAAATGCAACTGTGTCATTTGCATCACTAAAGCTGCGGTAACAAACTCGTATGATTTGTAAACAGTGTTAAAAGCCAATGTGTGTGCTGCCATGCTTTGAGAAGTTTCACAGTGTGTGATAAACATTTACCCAATGTAGTTTGGATTGTGTTCTAGGTATCATCCCCCCCCCCCCCCCCATTTCAATGTTGCTCACCCAGCAAAAAATGCAACTGTGTCATTTGCATCACTAAAGCCAAGCGGTAACAAAACTCGTATGATTTGTAAACAGTGTTAAAAGCCAATGTGTGTGCTGCCATGCTTTTGAGAAGTTTCACAGTGTGTGATAAACATTTACCCAATGTAGTTTGGATTGTGTTCTAGGTATCATCCCCCCCCCCCATTTCAATGTTGCTCACCCAGCAAAAAATGCAACTGTCATTTGCATCACTAAAAATAGCGGTAACAAACTTCGTATGATTTGTAAAGTGTTAAAAGCCAATGTGTGTGCTGCCATGCTTTGAGAAGTTTCACAGTGTGTGATAAACATTTACCCAATGTAGTTTGGATTGTGTTCTAGGTATCCCCCATTTCAATGTTGCTCACTCCAGCAAAAAATGCAACTGTGTCATTTGCATCACTAAAGCCAAGCGGTAACAAACTCGTATGATTTGTAAACAGTGTTAAAAGCCAATGTGTGTTCTGCCATGCTTTGAGAAGTTTCACAGTGTGTGATAAACATTTACCCAATGTAGTTTGGATTGTGTTCTAGGTATCATCCCCCCATTTCAATGTTGCTCACCCAGCAAAAATGCAACTGTGTCATTTGCATCACTAAAGCTGCGGTAACAAACTCGTATGATTTGTAAACAGTGTTAAAAGCCAATGTGTGTGCTGCCATGCTTTGAGAAGTTTCACAGTGTGTGATAAACATTTACCCAATGTAGTTTGGATTGTGTTCTAGGTATCCCCCATTTCAATGTTGCTCACCCAGCAAAAATGCAACTGTGTCATTTGCATCACTAAAGCCAAGCGGTAACAAACTCGTATGATTTGTAAACAGTGTTAAAAGCCAATGTGTGTGCTGCCATGCTTTGAGAAGTTTCACAGTGTGTGATAAACATTTACCCAATGTAGTTTGGATTGTGTTATAGGTGTCCCCCCCCCCCCCATTTCAATGTTGCTCACCCAGCAAAAAATGCAACTGTGTCATTTGCATCACTAAAGCCAAGCGGTAACAAACTCGTATGATTTGTAAACAGTGTTAAAAGCCAATGTGTGTGCTGCCATGCTTTGAGAAGTTTCACAGTGTGATAAACATTTACCCAATGTAGTTTGGATTGTGTTCTAGGTATCATCCCTCCCCCATTTCAATGTTGCTCACCCAGCAAAAAATGCAACTGTCATTTGCATCACTAAAGCCAAGCGGTAACAAACTCGTATGATTTGTAAAGTGTTAAAAGCCAATGTGTGTGCTGCCATGCTTTGAGAAGTTTCACAGTGTGTGATAAACATTTACCCAATGTAGTTTGGATTGTGTTCTAGGTATCCCCATTTCAATGTTGCTCACCCAGCAAAAAATGCAACTGTGTCATTTGCATCACTAAAGCCAAGCGGTAACAAACTCGTATGATTTGTAAACAGTGTTAAAAGCCAATGTGTGTTCTGCCATGCTTTGAGAAGTTTCACAGTGTGTGATAAACATTTACCCAATGTAGTTTGGATTGTGTTCTAGGTATCATCCCCCCCCCCCCCATTTCAATGTTGCTCACCCAGCAAAAAATGCAACTGTGTCATTTGCATCACTAAAGCCAAGCGGTAACAAACTCGTATGATTTGTAAACAGTGTTAAAAGCCAATGTGTGTGCTGCCATGCTTTGAGAAGTTTCACAGTGTGTGATAAACATTTACCAATGTAGTTTGGATTGTGTTCTAGGTATCATCCCCCCCATTTCAATGTTGCTCACCCAGCAAAAATGCAACTGTGTCATTTGCATCACTAAAGCCAAGCGGTAACAAACTCGTATGATTTGTAAACAGTGTTAAAAGCCAATGTGTGTGCTGCCATGCTTTGAGAAGTTTCACAGTGTGTGATAAACATTTACCCAATGTAGTTTGGATTGTGTTCTAGGTATCATCCCCCCCCCCCCCATTTCAATGTTGCTCACCCACCAAAAATGCAACTGTGTCATTTGCATCACTAAAGCCAAGCGGTAACAAACTCGTATGATTTGTAAACAGTGTTAAAAGCCAATGTGTGTGCTGCCATGCTTTGAGAAGTTTCACAGTGTGTGATAAACATTTACCCAATGTAGTTTGGATTGTGTTCTAGGTATCATCCCCCATTTCAATGTTGCTCACCCAGCAAAAATGCAACTGTGTCATTTGCATCACTAAAGCCAAGCGGTAACAAACTCATATGATTTGTAAACAGTGTTAAAAGCCAATGTGTGCTGCCATGCTTTTGAGAAGTTTCACAGTGTGTGATAAACATTTACCCAATGTAGTTTGGATTGTGTTCTAGGTATCATCCCCCCATTTCAATGTTGCTCACCCAGCAAAAATGCAACTGTGTCATTTGCATCACTAAAGCCAAGCGGTAACAAACTCGTATGATTTGTAAACAGTGTTAAAAGCCAATGTGTGTGCTGCCATGCTTTGAGAAGTTTCACAGTGTGTGATAAACATTTACCCAATGTAGTTTGGATTGTGTTCTAGGTATCATCCCCCATTTCAATGTTGCTCACCCAGCAAAAAATGCAACTGTGTAATTTGCATCACTACAGCCCTGCGGTAACAAACTCGTATGATTTGTAAACAGTGTTAAAAGCCAATGTGTGTGCTGCCATGCTTTGAGAAGTTTCACAGTGTGTGATAAACATTTACCCAATTGTGGTCCTTCCGTTTTCCCTCCCCATTTCAATGTTGAAGTGACAGTGCGCACACCAGCAACACAACATTGAAATGGGGGAGGGGGGTAGGTTGATAAGCAATCTTGAAATGGGTGGGGGTGGGTATGTGAGCAACCTTCATTTAAACTTGACTACTGCTACAGTAAAATCAATTTTGTGCAATTACCGCAACATTCCTTTCACCTGAACCTAAAATATATCACCTATTACGTTGGGGTTTATGAACCACCCATAAACAAAACAAGCATTTGTTTTATTGGTCAATATTTTTCTTGTCATAACTTGTGGAGTTATTTGTTGTCATTGCAAGAGTGGCCTTTCATGATGTTGTTGAGTGAGGGCGCTATACACTGAAAATTGTTAAAAAGTCTCTGGTAAAGAACTGAACATGCTATGCAAAAACCGGTAGCAACCAAGGCATGACTGATCAAATATAGCTCGGTATTGAAAGGGTTAACTTGATCCAGTACCAACTTCGCTAATAAAACAAAATATTGATGTGTTTGCTAAGTATATCTGTAATTGTTGTCACTGATGAGATCGCAAAATTAAACAAAGTTCGACAGATGTTTCCACGGGAGTGTCTCTTGACTTTATTTCTCTGAAACTGGTTCAGTCGCAAAGGTCATACACATACTCCAATCACTCCGTGAAAACTTTAGGAAAAGAGAACAAAAAAAGGAACGAGTTGTAAGACAATAATTCTACAAACAGGTTAGGCAAGTACCTCAACATGGAAAACTATATGTACACTAGATCTAACATGTCAACCCTAAATCCATGCAATAAGGTGTATCCTAATTATTTACTACAGATTGTTCTCGAAACAATAACAAAGTCAATTTGGTCCTTACTCTACGACTCGATCAATCATTTAGGGAAATGAAGAAACTCCTATTAGTGCAACACAAATCGACAATACATGAATTTCTCAAGGAGCAAATACTATACGCATGGTATACGTTACGTATTGGAAGGTACATGTAAGCACAAGCATATATAATTTGAATCGTTTCATTGGTAATTCTAACTTGACAAATTAGCCTAAATACACGTTTATCAATTAAATCATAACAATTATGTAATATATAAATGTCTCCATACCTCCATGCCTCTTTGTATTCAGAAAGTACGGAAATGCATTTGAAGTCAGCATTTTTGAACCTCAAATTTCTCAGACGCAATAATTGTAGTTCTCGTAAGCGAGTACGAAAGTACCGACTCTGGAGGGCGCTTTAACTTCGCACCATAACAGATCAATATCTGTTACAATATCACAATTAATAGATCTCTTTCTTCCGGTTGTTTCCCTGATAGTCAGAAGGTTGCTCATGTTAAACCACTCCTGAAGAAACCCAATTTGGACAAGGAAGTTTACAAGAATTACCGACCGGTAGCGAATTTAAAGTACCTTGGAAAAACAATCGAGCGAGTTGTTTCATCACGGATCTCTGACCATGTTCGTGCTAATAACCTGTCGGACACATTTCAGTCAGCCTATAAACCATTTCATGGAACGGAAACTGCTCTTCTCCACGTCAACAATGACATCTTATCTGCCATGGATTATGGAAAAATCACTGCATTAGTTTTGTTAGACTTAAGTGCCGCTTTTGACACGGTCGATCACAAAATCCTTCTCTCCCGCCTTCAATATCATCTTGGAATACATGACACAGCCCTGGATTGGTGTAAGTCCTACCTTTTAAATAGGCCTCAGCATGTTTGTATTGGTAACGCTATATCTGAGCCTGTTATTCTTGACTATTCTGTACCCCAAGGCTCTATGCTCGGCCCACAGTGGTTTACTGTTTATACATTTCCAGTTCGTGATATCATTTTGAAGTATAATTTAAATTACCATGTCTACGCTGATGACACGTAGCTTTATATTACTTTTAAATCTTCTCAAGAATCTACCGATTCGTGTATTACAACGCTGGAGGAATGTATTCCAGAGATTCGTCGTTGGATGAGACAAAACTTCTTGAAATTGAACGACGAAAAAACAGAATTTGTTCTTTTTGGATCACGTCAGCAGTTATCTAAAGTTTCTCTTCCATTTATTACAATTGGTGACTCGCAGATAACCCCCTCATCACAAGCACGTAATCTGGGTGTTATATTTGACTCGACAATGACTTTAAAACCTCATATCTCCAACATTGTTCGCATATCATCATTTCATATCAGAAATATTGGCCAAATAAAGAAATACTTGAATAAAAGTGCTGCTGAACAAATTATACATGCGTTTGTCACATCACGGCTCGATAACGGGAATGCTCTCCTTTACGGTCTCCCGCGGAATCAAATATCTCGTCTTCAGCACATACAAAACACAGCAGCTCGTGTTGTGACTTTGTCCAGAAAGTCATGCCATATCACGCCAATCTTGAAAGAACTGCACTGGCTTCCTGTTTCACAGAGAATTGTTTTTAAACTGATGCTAATTGTTCACAAATCTTTTAATAACTTTGCTCCAATTTATATTTCTGAACTGCTTAAAGTCTACACTCCATCACGCAATTTGCGTTCCAGCAACATGTCACTCCTAAAGGAACCAACTTCAAAACGTAACTGGGGTGATAGGTCTTTTTCTGTTGCGGCTCCGAGACTCTGGAATCATCTTCCAACTAAACTCAAATCTTGTAATAGTATAACTAGATTTAAGTCGATGCTTAAAACTCATCTTATGTCACAATTTTTCAAAGATGATGTATGTTTGTAATTGCATTGTAGGTACATGTATTTCAGTACATAATTGTTTTCTATGCTATCATTGTATATTGTTTGTATTCATGTTTTTTCTCTGTTTCCGCGCCTTGAGCGCCCAGCAGGGTGGATATGTGCGCGCTACAAATCTTTATTATTATTATTATTATTATTATTATTATTATTATTATTATTATTATTATTATTATTATTATTATTATTATTATTATTATTATTATTATTATTATTATTATTATTATTATTATTATTATTATTATTATTATTATTATTATTATTATTATTATTATTATTATTATTATTATTATTATTATTATTATTATTATTATTATTATTATTATTATTATTATTATTATTATTATTATTATTATTATTATTATTATTATTATTATTATTATTATTATTATTATTATTATTATTATTATTATTATTATTATTATTATTATTATTATTATTATTATTATTATTATTATTATTATTATTATTATTATTATTATTATTATTATTATTATTATTATTATTATTATTATTATTATTATTATTATTATTATTATTATTATTATTATTATTATTATTATTATTATTATTATTATTATTATTATTATTATTATTATTATTATTATTATTATTATTATTATTATTATTATTATTATTATTATTATTATTATTATTATTATTATTTGTTTCTGTTAATTTAATGTAAATTTGTGTTTATTTGTTTTTCTACCTGTGAAATAAATGAAATGAAATGGCTTAAATTTTTGGCTTCAATTCTTTTGGATCTGTTCTAGGTGGTTCATGTTCGTAGTAGTGTTGGGATTCCAGATTTCACTGGCATGCTCAATTTGTGGACGGACTAGTGTTATATAGGCTCTTGACTTAACATGTTGTGAGCAAGGTGATAAAGTTCTTCTTTTGTTTTATTTTGGAGCAATGATATCTCCATCTCAGGTCATGTGAAACTGTCACCCCCAGGTAGTCGTGTTTTTGGACATGGGTTATTTGTTCACCAAGAAGAGTGTACTGGTACATCTTTGGGCTACGTCTGCGGGTGATGGTAAGAACTGCGCATTGTCTGATATTAAAACTCATTAACCACTTGTCCGACCACTCTGCAAGGGTTATCAGGTTGTAATATGTTGATCTTCTACTGTATAGGAGAGAGGAAAACAAAGCACACTGTGGGAATGGAAGTGCGTTCTCCCCTCCCCTCACCCCTCTCTCTCTCTTTCTCTCCCTTTTTTTTATTTTAAATTTAAAAAAAAATGTTAACGAATTTTTTTTTTTGGGGGGGCTACATCCCCCTTAGCCCCCCCCCCCCCTGGATCCGCCAATGGATTGAATATGTTCATTAATGTCATTAGTATAACAACAGGAATAGCATGGGCCCCAGGACAAAACCTTGGGAGACACCAGATGTTACATCGATCCATGATGAGTATGTTCCATTAAATTAACAGAGACTTTACAGCTAGATGCTGACGTCAAAAGCCTTACTGAAGTGGATGAGTATTACTGATGTCTACCACAAACCTTATCCTAAATTGTTGCATTTATTTGTGATGCAGTGAAAGGGTTTCAATTTTTCGCGGTGTTTAAAGACAATATAACAGTAATTGGTAATTATAAAACATCCAAATGGTTGAATTTTACCCCAAATCGTACTTGGTGTTCATCTCCCTTAATATAGTTTGAATTTAGCCTAAACTAATTTCCTAAATTTCGTTTTTGTAATGAATACCAAAATCTGAATGCAAAGAGAGTAAGAATACAGCCTATACTCGTCGAAACGGTTTTGCCAACATAACTACGTAACTACGTAACTTTTTCTTTTCCTACATAGCGGGTTTTTGTATCTACATATATAGGACTTTCAAGACCCGTAAGTAGTATGTGTGCCGCATCACACCATGGATTGAGGTGGAGGCGGAGGTGGGATTGATGGGATTTACCACCTCCACCATTTCCCACCTCAATCCTGCGGAACACTCTCACTGCACTCCCTCCTCATTGCCGCATGGTGGAGGACAAAATGCGGAACACACTGCACACGTACTACTCCTCCACACAAAATACTGCACACTTGGGCGCGCGACAAAATACTGCACTACTGCACACAAAATACTGCACACTACTCCCTCCACACAAACTGCACACTACTCCCTCCACACAAACTGCACACAAAATACGTAGTGCGCAAGCGCAGCATGCATATTGATGATTTCCTGAACCTATGAACATTGTTGACACTTTCTACGATAGAAACTCTGAACCTATGAACATTGTTGACACTTTCTACGATAGAAACTCGCGAATTCTCCCGTTTCATGTCGTGAACGATGTCATGGAATTAAATTGACTTGTTTAACCCTATCCATACCGCGGGCGCCAAATGGCACATATTTGTGGTCATTGTTCCAGACCAGGGGATACAAATGGCACCTTTGCAAACGTATTATTTTACGACCGGCGGAGCTAATTGGTCCCAGCCAAAATGCTTAGGCGAATTTCATGACGGTCGCCCTCTATCGACGATTTAATTAATCCGCGTATCGTTAGCGTCCCCCCCCCCCCAGCCAGCGCGTTATATTCAAACGAAAAAGTGGCTGCGGGATAGTGGCTGCCGAATCGAAACTTAATCATGGACAGCGATAGAAATGCTGCCATTTTGGCAGAGATATTTGATGATAGTGACTCGGAAATGGAGATCGACACGGAGAACGATGAAAGTACCGATGATCAGGGTGATGATGAATCCTCAAGCGAAGGCGAAAAAGGACATTCGAGCGACGTGGATCCGCACGGTCAGGTATTTATATTACTGTATGTAGGTCATGACCGTATAACATTAGTTAGCATGGTTAGGCACTACCCTTTTAACATCAGTTTTTAATTTGATTTTGGAGAATAGCTTCATTTTAAGCTGTATGCAACGAATTTAACATTGAGTGTAGATAAATGCCAGTTATATTTTACGTATGCTCTTTTCCGCGTAATTTCATGTTTGACGAGATCGTGAGTAAACTATTGCCCCCCCAACAAAAAAACCACACCAAACATCTATACTCTAAATAAATGGCCGCCAATTTAAAAAGCCAAGATGGCCACCATTACATTGGCGGCCATGTTGGATTAAAAGATTTATCACGTGATTATGTTATTCATTTATGTATTCAAAATATAGAAGACGGCGTGTAACATGTTATTAAAGACGAAATATATGCAATTGCATTATTTTTGCATGACACTAAAAAACAAATGGATATTTAATTACATTACAACTGTTGCCATGATAACTGTGGACCTTCCCCCCAAATTAAAATTATTGTATTACGAGATTATAAAAAGTCCCCAAAATTTCATCAATCTGGTCATCAAAAAACAGCGGAAATAGTGCCAATTTTAGGCACACTTTTCATAAATTATACTGTGTGATAGACGAAAAGCACCCTCATGCATTTTGTCTCTTCCCTTCCGCAGAAAAATGCCAAATCCAGATGGAAGAAAACAGACTTCAGATCGGGTTGGAAAGAGATCAGTCATCTCAACAGGAAGCCGATGCAATTCACCGGAAGCTCTGGTCCTGCAGGTGACTTCTCAGGCCTTTCTGAAGTACAGGTATTCCAGTTGTTCTTCTGCAGTGCCGTCTGGGATCTGCTTGTAGACGAAACAAACCGCTACGCAGAGCAAACTGTTTCAGAAACCTCCTGGACCCCCACTCACTCGAATGAAATGATGGCATTTGTAGCGCTACTGCTTGCTATGGGCATCAACAAGTCGCCTCAGTACAGTATGTACTGGTCAACAGATGAAGTTCTACGGATGTCATTTTATCCATCCATAATGTCAAGAAATAGATTTATTTCCATTCTGCGATTTTTTCACCTCTCCGACAACCGGTTGCCTGAACCAGCCTCTGGATGTGACAAGCTTAAGAAAGTTAGGCCTTTGCTGAATGTCCTCCTCCCCAAATTTCGCAGCCTCTATTACCCTGGACAGAACCTATCTCCTGATGAGAGTATGCTCAAATTTAAGGGACGCATCGGGTTTCTACAGTACATGCCCAGAAAACCGGTCAAATGGGGAATTAAGGCATTCTCTTTGAACGAGTCAGAGACGGGTTACACCTATTCGTGGATGCTGTACACAGGAGCTGCTGCCAAGGAGACAACAACTTCAAGAAGGCTACATGTACATGTAGATACCGAATCATCCCCTCAAAGTGCCATCCCTCTGACCTAACCATCCCAGGAGAAGTCGTCGTTGAACTTCTAAATGGACTTGAACATAAAGGACATGTAATTTATTGTGATAATTACTTTAACAGACCAGCTCTGGTATCCAAACTGTCTCAATTAGGATTTGGATGTTGTGGTCCAGTGCGTTATACTGCACAGGAATACCGAATGCAGCCCACCCAAAGACAAATAGAATGAAAAGGAGATAACCCAAAATTTTATGAGAAGGCTGGTCAGTTATGCATTGTTTGGCATGATAACAAAAATGTTGTACTCCTAACAAACGTAGGTGATTGCCAAGTAATTACAAAACAAAATCGGTGTAAGAAGAGCGAAAGTGGATTTCGTGAAATTGCTAAGCCCAAATCTATAGATAACTACAACAAATTCATGGGAGGAACCGATCTCGCTAATCAAATTTTCAGTACTACACACATACACACAGAAGTTTGAAATGGTGGAAACGAGTGTTTTCAGTATGTTGAACATATCCATGCTCAATGCCACGGTAATTTTCAACAGCATACCAACAAACAAGCATGTCAGTAATCTTGACTTCCGTCTTCAAGTCATAGACGGCCTACTCACAGGTTGGGAACGTAATACAATGCTGCGTTTTACACGATCCAATGCGAATAACCTTCCTGTTCGGCTGATGGAGAAAATGCATTATCCTGGCAAAACCCTTCCGGAAGAAAACGTGACTGCATTGTTTGTAGCAACCGGCGATTACACAATAGAAAACAAACGAGAATGATATGTAATCAATGTACATATCCGATGTGCGTAGTTCCTTGCTTTGAGAAATACCATACTTTGCACTTTGCATAAATTGCAAACAACCTATTTTGAGATAACCGACTTGCCAACAACTAATTATTGTTGTGGTAAGCAGACACCTTAGATTTATGTGTAAACTATATTAACGAGCATAATTATTCAACCTTACTGTTCAAAATAGAGTGCAATCGCCGGTGAATGTATTTTCATAAAATTATAACCAAAAAGTGGATTTGTTATTGTAAATTAATCAGTTTTGTTGGCCACTCTTTGTACACATTCGAATCTCCATCACTCTTGGCTCCCTCCCCTCCCTCCCCTCCACCTCCCCTGCCCCTCCCCTCCCTCCCCCCTCCCCCCTATTCAATGTTGGTCAACAACTGTGTTCGTGTGCCCACAATCCCAACCAACATTGAATGGGAGGTCATTTTGATTGAATGTCCTTCAATCAATAGATGAATAGTTCAGAATGGCGTAAACATTATGTTAGAAATTGTAAATGTGTCCCAGTATTCAATAAGGCTCTTACTCAGAAACAGATTAATCTGATAGAAAGTAGAATTATCCTGTAGAATTATCCTTGTTGATTATGTATCTTACAACCAGCCCTATCAGTATGTAAATTTCAAACCCTGGAAGTGAGAAGACACAATATCTGTGTTGATTTTGCCACTGTTTTAGCTAGCCATCCTCAGTATCAAAATTGGCTCCCTTTGAAAAATCCTGTTGACTGTTTTTTGAGACAAAAGGTTAAATATCAACAGTGTTTCTGTAAAACTCAGAGATTTCGTAACAGTGCCATTCCGTATTTTATTAATCTAATTAACACTACAACACACATAAATTATTACATTATTTAGCCACATTTTTATTTCTTAATTATTTTATTACACCTGTTTTAGCGTGTTTGTATGTATATACATTTAAAATTTTGAAATTGTAATTGTTTTATTTTAATTGTATTAATTGTAACACATTGTAAAAGTGCACACAATTCAGCCTTTGGCTGCCATGTGACATTTTTAGTGTAATAAACCATCAATGAATGAATGAAATCATGCAAAGTTTCAAATCTTCCAAATGTTATTTGTAATACTTAAAGCTGCATGCTGTACAGTGGAATTGCACACATGTGCTGGTACATTAACTACAGACTGTAGAGTGGTGGCGCTCTTCATTAGAAGCCACCAGAATTACTATGGTAAACAAGGGATTATCTGCACCAGTATTTACTTGGTATGGAAAGTCACACTGTAAAAAATGGGCTGGTACTGAAAGGGTTAATTGAACACTTTGAACAGAACGCAAAGGTTAGAAGCCGATTATTTTAGTTTATTCATCTGCAATAAGTATTATCAATTTGCCATATGTTGTTGTTGCATTTTTGAAGATAGTTCTTCTATTACAGATACTAAAGGACACCAAATAATTTAATGATTTAATTGTTAATTTGAAATCAAGTTTAGTATGAACGTGGACCCCCTTTGAATAAAAAAATAGTTGTTTTATAAGTTACAATGTTGAGAAAAACATTTTGAGAAATTTCCATACATTAAAAGTTTTCAGTCTTTAAGTTTGTTGTTAAAACTTTGAACATGTTAAAACAATTCAAATTGAACGTACGTGATCAGTTGAAGTTGAATTAAAAAGTACAGTTATTTGCTTGCTTGAAAAAGAATAACGCTTGTTCTCATACCTTTTGTAGTGTTTTTTTATTTATTATTATTTTATATTCCTTAAGGGAAGTAGAAAGGGGAGGGACAACAACGTACGAAGACAGACAAAAGAACGACTGTACATGAAGCTATTCAAGTATGATTTGTTAAATATAATTTTAACACCAACAGCAATCTTTTACATCAATATATTTTACAGATGGTTTTTAAATTGGTTTTAAATTAGAAAACATTTGATAAACTGAAAACATTAGTTATTATTATTATTGTTATTTTAAATTCTAACAAATTCGGGCGTTTCACAGAAGTATAAAATCCACCCCGGCGTGTTCTCATACCTTTTTGTAATGTTTTTGTAATATTTTTTAATTTTTTATTATTTTATATTCCTTAAGGGAAGTAGAAAGGGGAGGGACAACAACGTACGAAGACAGACAAAAGAACGACTGTACATGAAGCTATTCAAGTATGATTTGTTAAATTTAATTTTAACACCAACAGCAATCTTTGACATCAATATATTTACAGATGGTTTTTATATTGGTTTTAAATTGGAAAACATTTGATAAACTGAAAACATTAAGTATTATTATTATTATTATTATTATAATTAATATTGTTATTTTAAATTCTAACAAATTCGGGGCCTTTAGAACATTTTGGCATTTGTTAAATTTAATTTTAACACTAACAGCAATCTTTGACATCAATATATTAACAGATGGTTTTTATATTGGTTTTAAATTGGAAAACATTTGATAAACTGAAAACATTAAGTATTATTATTATTATTATTATTATTATTGTTATTTTAAATTCTAACAAATTCGGGGCCTTTAGAACATTTTG
This sequence comes from Zoroaster sp. YZ-2022, assembly GCA_029582265.1. Taxonomy (NCBI): domain Eukaryota; kingdom Metazoa; phylum Echinodermata; class Asteroidea; order Forcipulatida; family Zoroasteridae; genus Zoroaster; species Zoroaster sp. YZ-2022. The sequence continues at coordinate 29,883,808 of CM055832.1, read as the reverse complement.
GCATTTGTTAAATTTAATTTTAACACCAACAGCAATCTTTGACATCAATATATTAACAGATGGTTTTTATATTGGTTTTAAATTGGAAAACATTTGATAAACTGAAAACATTAAGTATTATTATTATTATTATTATTATTATTATTGTTATTTTAAATTCTAACAAATTCGGAGCCTTTAGAACATTTTGGCATTTGTTAAATTTAATTTTAACACCAACAGCAATCTTTGACATCAATATATTTACAGATGGTTTTTATATTGGTTTTAAATTGGAAAACATTTGATAAACTGAAAACATTAATTATTATTATTGTTATTTTAAATTCTAACAAATTCGAGGCCTTTAGAACATTTTGGCATTTGTTAAACTTAATTTTAACACCAACAGCAATCTTTGACATCAATATATTTACAGATGGTTTTTATATTGGTTTTAAATTGGAAAACATTTGATAAACTGAAAACATTAATTATTATTATTGTTATTTTAAATTCTAACAAATTCGAGGCCTTTAGAACATTTTGGCTAGACCGAACACTGGGAAATTTGATTGAACTCACGCAAGCGTAGTTTATTGATGATACTGCACACAACTGCTCACTACTCCTCCACAAACTGCACACAAAATAAGGTGGGTGTGCAGTTTGTGTGGTGGAGAAAAGTGCGTAAGCGCAGCATATTGATGATTTCGGGCAAGTTGTTGAGATACGTCTGGCTTGAATTGAACTCGTGAAATACAACATTGGTTTAAATAATTAATCCATCAGTCCGTTAAGGTATAGGTTATTCTAACAAGGCCCTTGAAACTTGTTGAAAAAATAATTGATCATCGAATACATTCGTTTTAATACGTGGAAAGTGTATTCTGATAAAATCGTTCACGTTGACGTCGTTCTTGTTGATATCGGAAGTGGAAAAAAGTCCCACAATCTTGCTCATGGTGATTCCCCGACATCGATGTAGCAAGAAGTAGATGGAATATTGACCGCAGACAGCAGACAAGGGTCCCTGTAGGCGTTGATGCTTATATTGAGTTTTTTCCGCGTTGTTCTTGAGAAAATTTTGAACTCAGGTAACTGCGGTGGTAATCCGTAGGAATCAAAATACTCTCCAACACCATCTCTCGTGAAGTATATTCCTACCCAATGTTGTCCTGGTTTCGTAATAGGGTCTGTGTTCACCACAAAGGCACTGGGACGAGAGATAACTTGCTTGGGAAGTTTATCGCGGGCGAACACCCCTCTGAAAAAATGTTTTGTGTAACGGTCTCTATTTAAAATAGTGCTAATTTCCGAGCTGTCCATGGTCTGTGCGTGCCCTTCAACTGCTGTAGTCGAATATGATGTTTCGAGCCTGATCTATTTCCAAAATGTTGTTAAATTCCGCGTAGATAATCACGTTGGCAGTTTCCTGTAGCGGAGAGGCAAAGTGTATTTCCAACCGTAGGTTTCCGTGTTTGACAAGGTTAAAGTGTCCGCCAGAAGACAGGTCAGGGGTGAGATCAAAAGCGTACAGTGCATAGCCCTTGGCGAAATCCTCACGACTGATGTCGTTGCCTTCATTCTGGTACATTTTATCTGTTCCCGAGAAGAGGGTGTTGTATGCTCTGACGTAATTATTGGACGCATCGGAAAAGTTCGGTTTGAGTGGAGTATACGGAATCTGATCTCCATCTAGGTACACCGTCAAAAATTTGCGTTCAGATGCTGAAAGTTAAAGGGGTTCTTTGAGTAGCGTCCGTTGAACGCTACATTACTCACGCAGCCTATTACAATGCGTGTCGGAAGTTGTCCGAGAAAAGCGTGATCCTGAGTGAGTATCAAGTTGCCTTGGGGTACAGAGATCATTTTGCAAAGGACGCGTTTGATGGGATACTTTGCAGTTCCCTTTTCTAATGCTTTGGCATGACCCAGCATGACCGCGGAGCTCACTTTTACTTTTCTGACAAACACGGACGCGGCTTGAATCATCACCTTATAGGTAGGGTTGACCTCGGAAGCCATCAGGCAGAAAGCATCGCTGCTGCGTATAAGTTTGAGTCTAAGATCCACCCCGTTTAGCATGTGTCTGTCTTGGAAGAAAATGTCACTGTGTATGGGACCAATCATATCCACCACGCGGCTTCCTTTGATGTATTGATAGCGGGCCTTGAGTCCCTTGTTGCCAGCGTCGTATTCCGCTAGGGGATCAGCGGTATCCATTTGTCCAGCTGTATCTTTGTAGAACAATGAAGAGGAAAGTTGGGAAGCCTTGGCATCCTGACCATAACTCAGAAGACATTCTATCATGGCTCGGTAAGGGTAAGTGGGGGTAGAAGCAGAGATAAGGCGATTGTTCAAGGTCACGTCGATCTGACTGAAGAGAGACTGCAAAAACAGATTGACTGGACCAACCGAAGAGTCGTCTGTCAGATTCGTACCGTCAACTTTGACCACTTTTGCTTTGATATAGAGTTGTGTTTGGGAAAGATCAACGTAGTCTTCCCCGGATCCAGGTATGAAAAATTCAATAGGCCCTCCATCAGAAATGTTAGCAATGGGATGGAATTCAGTCCATTGACCCTTCTCGATACTAGTCTGGGTGGGAGGTTTAATATTTGTGGACTACAAATAAGGAATGAGACCACTCGAGATATTACTGAAACGTGTTCTTGCTTCTGTAATGTACATGACCTCTTACACTTATGCATATATAATGAGCAGTACCCAATATGGTCAATTGGGGGCGCTATGACAGATGTTACATCTCTCCCTTTTTTTAGATCAATAAAAATATCATGCATGAATGATCAAAGCTTTGAGATTACAGAATATAATACGGAATAATTAAAGATTAACATACGAGTATACGAACATGCATGTACATGGAAAACTAGCTCTACTTCGCTGTCTATGCTGATTCAAACCAGAAATGCAATAGTGTGCTAAATGATGGTTATGAATCAGTTTCTTACTAATCTTCAAATCTAAGGAAGGTGAACAGAAAGTTGGTTGCATTTTGAATCATTTGGAAACTCTATTAAACAGAATTCAAATTGAGTATGAACTTTAAATTGGTTTTCTTTGCTTTCTTTCTTGGAGTTATAAATCACTGTTTTGAGAATCACAAAATAATTATTGAGAAAGGATACATGTAAAAGATAAGTGTCCAATTACAAAGTTCAGAGTCCAAAGTTTCATGTTGTGTTTTCTGACTCTTCTGTTCAAAGAATCAGACAAAGTCTTTGAATCGCGTTGAGGCACGTCTTTCGCGTTTGGGTCTGTTTGAGTTTGCTGGGGCTGGAGATGGCTGTTCTGCTGGATCATGTTTCTCCTCCCCAAGGAATTTCTTGCAGTGGGCAACATTGCTGGTGACGACATGATGGTCGCGTTGCGCAGTGATCATCGCACCTTTCTTGTCAGTAACCGTGTATGGGTGCGGGTGGTATGGAGGGGTCGTTTTGCGGAGAGTGCCAAAATTCTTGACAAGAACCGCATCACCAACTGTAATTGTTGACGATGCAGCATGTCGACGTCGATCAGCGTGCCGCTTCATTTTCTGCTTCGCGAGATGATCGCGCTCACGGAGTTTAGCAGAGGTGTCATTGTTGGTGTTGTTCATTTGCGGGATCAGAGTGTTGATGTTGCGTCCATACCGTGCCATTGCTGGGGGGGTTCCGGTACTGCAGTGTGGGGTGGAACGGTACGCACGTAGAAATGACCAGAGTTCTTGTTTCCATGGTTTTCCTTCAGCTTCTGCACAACGGACAGCTTTCTTCAAGGTTTTCATGAAGTTTTCTGCTTGACCGTTGGCTTCTGGCCAGTGAGGGGTGATTTTTCTGTGATGAAAACCAAGATATTCAGAGAATGTTTTGAATTCAGCGCTGTTGAATGGAGGGCCATTGTCGGTTTTCACAATTTCTGGAATTCCGTGTGCGGCAAAGATCTTGTCCATGATGGGAATCGTAGCGCGAGCTGAGGTTGAGTGGAGCATTTCCACACATGGGAATCTGGAGTAATCATCCATACACACTAGTAGGTAGTCTCCAGAGGCGAATGGGCCACAAAAATCAACAATGACGTTTTGCCAGGGGTACGCAGGAAGATCAGTCATTGTCAAGGGTTCGCGTTTGTGTTCCACTGTGGAAGCTTGGCAGGCGAGACAGTGCTTGACAAGTTCTTCTGCTCTCTGGTCGATGTGTGGGAACCACACCTTTTCGCGTAGTAGCGACTTGGTTTTTGATATTCCTTGATGACCGCTGTGTGCGAGATTGAGAACGCGCTGTTGTAGACTAGCAGGGACTACGATGCGTTGTTCGCGCACGACTACACCACACTCTGTGACTGTGATGCTGTCGCGAATTGCCCATAAGGCGTTGTAGTTCTCTTTGAGCTTGAACCACTGTCCATCGCGATACGCTCGGATAACTGTTTGGAGAGTGAGGTCTTTGTCAGTTTCACGACGGATCTCGTCAAGCGTGAGAGCTTTGGGAGTTGAGTGGTGGGCAATGAAGTTGACAAACTCGTCAGCTTCTTTTGAGAGACTGTCAAGTTCACAGTTCGAGCAAGGATGTCTGGACATGTAGTCTGCCGGGTTGTTCTTTCCAGCACAGTGAACAACAGACATGTCATATGACTGTAGTTTGAGTAGCCAGTTCTGTATGCGAGGAGATGGGTTTGCCTGAGGTTTGCTGAATATGGGGATGAGCGGCTTGTGGTCTGTGACGACTGTAAACGCTTGACCGAAGAGGTATATATGGAAGCGTTGTATTCCCCAAGTGATTCCTAGGGCTTCTCTCTCAATTTGACTGTAGCGCTGTTCGGTGGGTGCTCACCTCCATAATGCAGTAGCAATGCTCGCTTTCTTTTGGCTGTGGTGATGTTAAATCCTACCATCGCTCCTTCAAAGCGTTTGATCCATTTTCCCCACTTGATGTTGAGAGCGGTGGGCTCGCTGTGGGCATCGAACGGAGACAGTGTGGGCATAGCGGACGCCATGTTGGCTATGGACACGAGTGTGCGTGTGTAGCGAATGTGCAGATGTTGAAACGGAAAAGTGTATGAAAATCCCCGTTGTTGTGGACTGCAATGCTACTATTTAGCTCACTTGACTGTGGAGATCACAACGCTTGTGTGTACAGATCCCACCTCGTCGCCAGTTTAATATTTGTGGACTACAAATAAGGAATGAGACCACTCGAGATATTACTGAAACGTGTTCTTGCTTCTGTAATGTACATGATCTCTTACACTTATGCATATATAATGAGCAGTACCCAATATGGTCAATTGGGGGCGCTATGACAGATGTTACAGGAGGGAATGAAAATAAATCCAGTTCGGACTTGGTGCACTCGCAGGAATGATCGTGCAGAAGAGACATGCTGATGCCACAGAATTGTGCAGATAATACTAATCAAAGATGTCAAGTGACCTTTTCGCTCTCTTGCTCGGTATAGAAGTGACCCGTCTGCCTTGTGTTTTTCGTTTTATAGACCTGCCACGCGTGACTCGGGTATTAATACTTTGGAGGGCTTGCTTTGTCAGTTGACTTCCGGCTCTCCGGAGCCTAGCTTTGGCTGCTGATTTTATATTCTTTCCTTCCAGTGCATCTTGGGCGATGCCAACACCAGTGCGAAGAGCCTGCCGTCCAAACGTCTTCAACCCAGCCTTTAAGAGAGGCATGGCCGACCTGAACAGGCCTCCCAAGATACCACCAAGTCCAAAACCGCGCTGCGTGCGAGGGTCCTTCAAACACAGGCAACCCTTGACCCACTTGCTGTGTGTAGTAATCTTCATAGTGTTTAGAGTGGGGAATGTATTTAAGCTTCGTCATAGCGATCAGTTGAAGTACGGTGAGCGCCGCTGTTTGAAGTGTAGTTTCACGATGACCCTACCGTTGATAAATGGAATGGGCTCGCCTGTGTCGTCTCTTATATCTATTTCAATGGTGTCAATGACCTTTTGTTTCAGAGGAATGTAATGAGGGTTGTCGTATATTTTTGAAACGATATCTCCATATTTTCCTTCCGCGTTCACGATCCGTAATAAAGGTGCCCTCTTATCACCTACCGTGTTGTACTGGATGATATTAGTATACACGAACATGGAGTGAAATGTATGAACGTCCACAGTGCGAGGGGCTGTGTGGAGACCCGTGACGCTGTCGTTGACATTGAACCCAAATAATGTCGCTAATCGGCCGTGAAAAACCAATCTTGCCCCTCCTAGTGTTTTCGTCACAATTTTTTGAATGTATTTATTGTACGATATGGTGACTTGTCCGTCGTGATCGATAGGGGGATTAAAAGCTGATATAAGTTATTTAGGTGTGGAATAGTAACCCTCTGCGATCGTGTGCGTGTGTGGCCGACCTGTTCCAGCGGTACATAACATTAAATTGTCATTTTGGAATACATTGAGCCAACGGTGTGGATAGACGAACTCGGCCATGGCAACTTCCCATTCTCCCGTTAACGTGAGAGGGGAGGGCAAATTTACAAAGAAGTGAGCCAAAGTGTTGTTGGGATGAACATTCATCGAGCTATTGCTTGGGAGCGTCACGTAAAATGCGGCCTCCATGATTCATTCGTTTGCTTAAAATGGCACATGGCTGACGTCCTGGTCGTCTTTATAGAGCGTGCAACTTGGACACCCAGCTATTGAATTTTTCCGGATATCCAACCCATTTCACCAAGTATTCTGGGTTCCCCCGTCGCCTTCTGGTTTTCAGTATTTTTTCAACTTTGTACAGGTCGTCCTTCTGAACTGCATGTTGTAGTTCTTGCTCGTAGAAAGTTCCCTCCAATTGCTCACCCTCATAATCGTTCAACGTGTACACAGGGGGGTAGCGGGTGATTCTGGCGTTGATGGTAAACAGTTCGGTGGTCCAGCTTGGTAAATAACTCTTACGGAAAGGCCTGGCGGCCATGCTGATGCGAACCGTATCTCCAACCTCGAACTTGAAGACAGTTTTTAGGGGGTTGGAGTCAGGGGTGTACAGAGCCTGTCTTATTCGATCGACATTGGAAGTATTGACTGACGCCGGGGTAGATTTTATACTTCTGTGAAACGAATGATTGTAGCCCGAAAGTAATGCGGGGAGGACCTTTGTATACTGGTACGTGTTGTTGGCCGTGAAATATTTCCACATTTTTGTCTTCAATGTTCTGTTAAATCTCTCAACAATGCTGGCTTTGGTTTCATTATTGGTAGTGAAGAAGTAGATATTCGTTTTCTTGAGAAAAGACTGAAACTTTTCATTGATAAATTCGGTACCCTTATCGGTCTGAAGCAGACGCGGCTTTCTCCCTCCTTTTAAAATCTTTTTGAAGGCTTTCACTAAAGTTGTCCTAGTCTTATCTTTCAGAGGAACGACCCACGCATACTTCGAAAAGACATCGATGCACGTCAGCAAATACCTGTACCCTCGATTGTGTTCTTTGAGCAAGGACATATCTACCAAATCTGCCTGCCATTGGTGATCGATGCCGTGCACTTCGACCCTATTTCTTTTAAAATTTCTCCGTATTGGTTTGTGCAACGTGTAGGTCGGCTGTTCCCGCAACCATACAGTTATCTGTTTCTTTGTGACATTGATGCCGTCTCTTACTGCAGCGCGGTAAACAGCCTCCACACCACCAAAGGCGGCGGGGTGTTTGGGGTCGTAATACACATTCTTCAGGTATGCCTCCGCCATCGGCAGAATCCGAGTTTGTAATGATGACGGTGCTTCGACAACAAGCCCATGTGCAACGGATTTTCTTAAGAAAGTGTTGGGGTCCACAGTCGGACTTGGGAGGACAACAGTCCATGGTGAACGAAAACACAAAATGACAAGAAAAGACTCGATACATCTTTTAATATGGAGTCCATTTCGGGGTGGCTTGTTTACGGTTCTCTCTTCTTTTTCTTACCTCGAAGGGGAAGGGGTGATAGATGTGTAGCTTCGGCAAACAGTCGAGGTAGACCGAACGACTCCTCAGGGTACCCTTTCAGCTCAGCTTTAAATTTAGTAGGATAGTGGGTGACGGGTTCTCGTTCTAACTTGGGTGGTTCTCCGGGTGTTCGCTCTAACTTGGGCTGGTCTTTGGATTCATCACTATTCATTTGCAAGTTCATGGTTAAAGGGGCCTTCCTCTGCCGATTTAAAATGGTGTACCTCTGAAGTGTCTGATGATACAGCTTCATTTTCTCTTCGTCTGTGATATCCTGCCTTTCGAGCAGAGTCCTCATGTCTTCGTCCAAACCGTGCACTACACGCGTTGTTGGAGTTTGTTCTAGCAGTCTTGCAGCTTGCAGTTGCGAAAGTGTGTCGTGGGGAACAAGTACCATTTTCTTGGTGTGCTGCATCGTTACTTGAAGAGCAGACCGGCAAGTGCACTCAGAATAGGGGTCAGCAATGCACCCAGGAATCCACCTTTTTGATGAAGAATTTTTTTCTTCTTCTGGACGCTAAGTTTTTTGGTGGCGAGGGCTCTGATGTGATGCTTGTATTTTTTTAGTTTTCTTTTGTCGTCGGGTTTCAGACTTATGTTCCCATTGAGGATGTTGAGGGCACACTCACACACACAAGCGATAAGTTCTTTACTGGCTCCCTGGATCACACCCTGACGCTGTTTGGTATTTCCCTTTGCTAGGACTTGCAGGTACGGAGCATGGTTCCGCACGCGCTTAGACATCTTCAAATGAATGACGTGCTCGGATCCTCACTTCATTTATACCTTCGGGACATACACAATTGGGTTCTCACCCGGAAAAATGTGGGTCCTTAGTCTCATTTCCTCGGACGTTTCGGGTTTTAGATCAATGAAAAGGTAACCGTAGGGTGGTAAAGTGGCATCTCGGTAGGCTTCGACCATGAACTTTGATTTGGTGGGATACATTTGTTTTGCCAGATGGTTTTATCTGGGAAGCGTCCCTAGGATTTTTGAAGAGGATCATGTAATGTGTGTTGAGACTAATCGTGCGCATTTCTTTGCCCTGATGAAATAAATTTTGGAGAATCAACACAATGGAAATATTTCTATGATGACTGCCCTTGGTAAAAAGCTCCGTAATCCGTTTGCTGTTGCCAGTTTCAGACATGAGATCATCGATCACTATCATATTGTTCCTGGATCGATGTATTTTCGTATGAAGGTCATCTGGAATACCTTCCACAAATTGTATATCACGAACCACGTTTGCCAAATGAGCGTAAGCATGTTGAAACTCTCCGTAGCACCACACGATGTTGTCTGGTGGAGGTTCGATGACCTTTTCATCCGCTGGAACCAGCAAACGTTTTACGAACTGAGTTTTGCCTGAGCCGGTTGGTCCTGCTATCACACAAGTGAAGGGATATTTCATTTGCGGGTTCATAGTATGAAATGAATACAGAGAGGATTTGTAACTGGTTTAAGTATGACCTAGAGCTTAGGAAATAAATAAGTCAGATAACATACTTTTTTTATTCTTTCCTTTTTTTTCACAAGAACAGACCAATAATTTATTTCAACTGCAACTCCAAAAGGAATGATAAAATAGAACAAATAAAAGAACAAATAAATATATGCACAAAACATGTTTTAAATTACATAAATTTGGATTGAGTAGCTTCATTCAACTAAATTTATTTTAGTGTTTAGAAACATGTCCCGTACAAAGTGTTATTCAATGAGTAAAGACTGAATGAATAAAGACTGAATGAGTAAAGACTGAATGAGTAAAGATTCAATGAGTAAAGACTCAATGAGTAAAGACTCAATGAGTAAAGACTCAATGAGTAAAGACTCAATGAGTAAAGACTGAATGAGTAAAAATTCAATGAGTAAAGACTCAATGAGTAAAGACTCAATGAGTAAAGACTCAATGAGTAAAGATTCAATGAGTAAAGACTCAATGAGTAAAGATTCAATGAGTAAAGACTCAATGAGTAAAGATTCAATGAGTAAAGATTCAATGAGTAAAGAGACTCAATGAGTAAAGACTCAATGAGTAAAGACTCAATGAGTAAAGACTCAATGAGTAAAGATTCAATGAGTAAAGACTCAATGAGTAAAGATTCAATGAGTAAAGACTCAATGAGTAAAGACTCAATGAGTAAAGACTCAATGAGTAAAGATTCAATGTGTGGAGGGAGTAGTGTGCAGTATTTTGTGTGCAGTATTTTGTCCTCCACGCGTGGAGGGAGTAAGTATTTTATTGTGGTTGAAAAAAAAAAAAAAATTGAAAAAAAAATTTCAATCATGAAAAATTTCAATCATGTGTGCAGCATCACACTATGGATTGTGGTGGAGCAGGAGGAGGAGCGGAGGTGGAGCCATTACAAACTGCACAAAATCACTGCAGACAAACTGCAGACAAACTGAGGTGGGATTGAGCAATGTGGTGGTGGGAGCACCATAATTTTTTTTTTGATGGCCAACTTCAATTTTTTTTTTTTTTTTTACTTGGCCGAAATGACGTCATAAAAAAAAAATTTAAAAAAAAAAAAAAAAAAAAAAAAAATTGAAGTTGGCCATCAAATTTTTTTTTTATGGTGCTCCCACCACCACATTGCTCAATCCCACCTCAGTTTGTCCAATCCCACCTCAGTTTGTCTGCAGTTTGTCTGCAGTGATTTTGTGCAGTTTGTAATGGCTCCACCTCCGCTCCTCCTCCTGCCCACCTCCGCCTCCACCTCAATCCACCTCAATCCATGGTGTGATGCGGCTCATATACTACTCCCGTATTATTAAACTAGCATGATTCTCGAATTATTATAATTATATATATAACATGTGACCCGCTCTGTGAAAATGAGTCACATGTCACACCATGCATTTACATGTAATGGGCGATGAAATGTTGAGATGGTGTTTTTTTTTAACATCTGATTTTTGGTTATCATGTTTTTTGACATTAGGATCAAAATTTTCTTAATATTTTTACACAAACGTCAATTTCAATCATTTGAATGCTTGTTTTCCTAACAATAAATTGTGTTAATTATGCACATTATTGATTATTACAAATCTCCATAATGCAATAATGACACACACCTCTAACATAGGCCTATACCAAATTAAAGCCGATGATGTACTACTTCCAGCTACATAGAAATGTATATTTGTCAAATTTGCGACTTGTGACTCATTTTCACAGAGCGGGTCACATATACCATTAGTTTCCATAGAAACAACGGAATTGCCAACGTTCCTTTGAATGGGTATGCATCAGTATATGTCACCATAATCATTATAATGCGACCAAGTACATGGTGTCATTAATCATGACTGTGAGAAGGCCTAATTCTGTATGTTGGCAACGTGTATTTTGAATCAAGATGAAATTAAATTGAATATTGGTAATCTCAAGTTATTACACCTATATATAACCTAACCATTATAGCTTCCATACAAGCGACAAAATCCCCAATGTATTTTTGAATGGGATTGCATGGTCAACAAAAAACTCTCTCCAGTTTCTGGTCTTCACGTGCGTCGCCTTAGACCCGCGCGTCTGCATTGGGGTGGTTATTTATTTATTTATTTATTTTATTTTTTTGCTATGGAGCGATGTCCAAATGCAGCCAAAATTGCTGGATCGCTTGCCTGACGCGCTGTGTTTTGGTAGTTGGTATTATAATCCCATACAGCTCAAATTGAGCTAAACTGGGATGATGTGCGGAAGTGACGTCGACAGCCAGTCGGACAAACAAAGTGCAAATAGGTGGGAAAGAATAAAAGGTGCACTATTTACAAGTGCTAGAAATATTAACTAACAATTAAAGAATGTTGTTGCCGTGCAGAGGCTGCATCGCTGGGATGGCTACTTTCTGGAAATAGTACAGTACCGGTATGATATGTCAGATATTTGGGGCTAGCTAGATTTTCGTGCCAAAATGTATTTTGGGGGTTACTTTTGTCAATTAGGGTATGCTGAATTCAAAAAAGTTTGGTACCATTTTTTTAAAGAGCATCTTCAGCCGCCATTTTGGATTTCAAAATGGCCGCCATTTTTCGTATTTTTGGGGAAAAAACCTTAACTTATCGACTGCTGAGAACTGTTTTATTGTTGAAATTGCTACATTTTGATGAAATGGAACCTTCATAAAATCATTATTTTTAATTGCTTGTGTTTTATATATATGTATGCCACCCCAAGCACTGCAAAGAGGCCATTGCCTACAGTCAAGCCCTCCGTATAAGACGTATCTGTTCCACTGATACCTTATACAGGAAACGGTCGTCTGACCTGAGGCAACACCTTGTATCCCGGGGTCACAGCATACGCAGGGTCCAACTAGCTATCAACAGGGCCCTCTGTACCCCCCGTAGCACCCTCTTGGTTACCCGGGGTAACAAGAAAACCCTGGCCCAACAGAGTTCCCCTGGTCACTACTTATCACCCCAGATTACCCAGACTTTCATCTATCGTAAATGATAACATGACCATTTTACACTCCTCCGATAGGTTACCCGGTATGCCAGTGGCGTAGCTGGCTATGTTCGCCGGGGGGGGGGGGGCCGAATCGGATCCCAGGGGACCCACCAATCAATGACACCGACTTCTTAATTGTTATCCGGAAAAAGTGTTAGTGCTGCTATATACCTTCTACATGCATATTAAGCCATTGGATTTTGATTAATCGCGGGTTATAAAAAAATGACTGTACAGATTTTTAGGGCCCCCTCTTTACCTGGGGCCGTGGGCAACTACCGTTTTGCCCTTATGTAAAAGCGGCCCTGTATACAGGGCCGGATTTATAAGGGGGCAAAGGGGGCAATTGCCCCGGGCCCCCCTGCCAGAGGGCCCCCAGACTAAGGACTTCCTTTATTAAAAAAATGTAATAATTATAAAATTAGTTTTATATTTTTTTCGAAGAAATGCGGTTTATCATTCATTTTAGTTCATTTTTTATTTGTCATGTAATTTAATTTCTATGTCGAGGGGCCCCCGAACATGAAGTGCCCCGGGCCCCTCAAGGTCTAAATCCGGCCCTGCCTGTATAGTCCTGCCTGCTGGTGGGCCCGTCAGTCAGTCCCATAAGCATGTGAAAAAAATTCGCATGTGTTAGGGGGGGGGGCACTTATTCTGGAACTGGAGCCAGGGGGGGCGGCCGCCCCCTGCCCCCCCGCTAGCTACGCCACTGGGTTACGCTCAGCCATCCCTGAGCCCCCTTTGATTGCTTTCTGTCGCCCCGTAACCTTGGTGATATATTGGTTCGGGCTAGGCTCCCTAGCACCAGCAGTGACCTTAACGTCACTGATCATGAATCACCACAGGGTTGCTCCAATTGTACCCGCTCGAGATGCAAAACCTGTTTGTATCTCAAACCTGCTCAGAAGGTGAAAAGCCACAGTACTGGTCTCACATACACAATCAGAACTAAATATCAGTGTGACACACCCAATGTTATATATGTAATCTCATGTAAAAGATGTGGTATACAATATGTAAGGGAGACAAAGACCAAATTGTGTCTCCGCTTTGCCAACCATGTTTCCTCTGTGAAAACTAAAAAAACCTACCCTCTGGCAATCCATTTTAACAACCCTAATCATAGCATTAATGATGTTGAACTCATTGTAATTGAAGCCTGCACTAGCAATGATACACATCGTAAACTTAGAGAGTCACACTGGATACATCAACTAAAAACACTTCAACCATTCGGCCTCAACATCAACACAGGTATCAAATAACCCAGCTGTCTTGACCTATATCATTACTATTCACCTACAACACTGCTAGATTTTATCAACTGCCTTGATACATATGTTTTACCTTTATGTTATGTTATCTTGTATGTTATTACAATTTTTCCCAACTGTCTCTTATAGGACAATTTTAATTTAGCTATTTACACCCACACACCAACCCCTTAATTTGGATTGTGTAAACCCCCCCTTTGTTGTCGTATCCCTTTGTGTATTGTCCTATTTTTAATAATAATAATAATAATGTGTGGACTTATATAGCGCACGTATCCACCAACTAAGTGGTGCTCAAGGCGCATTATATCATTACCCCTGCTCATAAGGCTCATAAGGCTCATAAATCATTCCTGAAACCATCTCAGCTCCCTGGGGAGTATACAGCTCAATTGCTGCCATTTACAGCGCATATAGGGCTAATCAACCAACTCTGCCCTCACAGGTACCCATTTAACCCCTGGGTGGAGAGAAGCAATTATGGTTAAGTGTCTTGCTCAAGGACACAAGTGTCACGGCCGGGATTCGAACCCACATTCTGCTGCTAACACCAGAACTTACCCTAGCTTTTACTACAAGCTGCCACCTCTACCTATTGTGTGGCTCTATAATCCCTTCTTTACCCTAGCTTTACCACAATATATATATAATGGACTTTATTTTGAAATTCAAAGAATGCATCTTTTACTGTAGTGTGCATTTGATTATGTAACAAAACTGTGTTTACATAGTAAAGCCAAATAGGTATACCTGGCCCATTTTGGGTACACATGTAGGCCTACTCACCATACGATCCCTTAGGATTAGGGTTAGGGTTACGGCAGGGTTAGGGTTAGGGTTAGGATTAGGCGTTAGGATTAGGCGTTAGGTTAGGGTTAGGGTTAGATTTAGGGTTAGGTTTAGAGTTCGTAAGGTTCGTAAGTACCCGTGTACCAAAAATGAACCAGGTAAAAGGTGAGTACCCGTGTACAAAAATGGGCAAGGTAGATCCATAACGCCATAGTAAACAGTGTTGGTTAATTATTTACGCAACTTTTTTAACAGTGTAGTATTTCATATGGTCATTCTACAGTATGATGAAAATATCATGAAAATTGATTTTAAAAATATTAACAAATGGTTTTAGGCATTCATACTGGGATGATACTGCCATTTTATACCAGAAATTAAGTAACAAATGGCCGCCATTTTGAAATTGAAAATGGCGGCTGAAGACGTGGTTGAAAAAAATGGTACCAAACTTTTTTGGAATCAGCACCCCAAAATTAATAAAGTAAGCCAATAAAATCCATTTTGGCACAAAAAACCAGCTGGAATACATATCAAACCGTTCTAGCCTGAGTGGATGGGACTTTGTGTAGAACGGCAGATGTCATCTTTCCTCAATGTTTCCATTTTAATTCAGAATCCTTTCCGCACTATATTTTCGTATTGTTTCCATTCTAAATCAGTGACATTTCATTACTGTATTTCCGCACAATTCTCTATCAGCAATCTGTCCTCAATGATATTTTGGCAATGTTTCCATGCGGATAGGTAACGGCTATCGCACGTACGTTTCTGCCATATTTACATTCTAAATCAGTATTCTTTCCATAATGTATTTCCGCCATGTTTCCATTCTCAATCATTATCATGTCAGCTACATGTTTCCGCATTAAATCAGTAATCTGCCAACAACATATTCTTGCAGTATTTCCACTTTCAATTAGTACCCTTTCAGCAGCATTTCCCCGCAATGTATCCTTTATAAATTAGTAACCTTTCATTAATGTATTTCTGCAATGTTTCCATTTTAAATCAGTGACCTTTCGTTAATTTATTTCTGCATTGTTTTGTTCCTCATTCAGTGCCTCATTCAGAAATTTCCATAATAATTTTTGCAATATTTCAGTTCTAAATCATATCATTTCCACATAATATTTTTACAGTTTTTTTTCTATTATAAATAAGTAGACTTTCAAATACATTATTTCCACTTCATTCAGTAAACTTTTAATAATTAATATAAAACATTCGTTCAACAGTCTCAAAGTGTGTTATGGGATTGAATAGCAAAATATGAATTTGATTTAATACTCGTGTATGCATGGTGCGTAAATTGCTTGCACGCTATAAATCTTTGTCATCCAATTCCAGCATATTATCTGAATATCGAAAAGGTTTAGGTTAATGTTTCTATAACATATTTCAATAACACAGCAGTTTCTGATTTTGTTAAATATCCAATGTGAATCCCTAATTCAAATGGATTGTGATTCATAAACAAACATCAATTAAATTAGTAATTTGTATTACAAATTTACAATCCATGATCGAATACATAGGCCCACATAAGCCTACATTGTTGGAGCCTAGGTCCAGACTCTAGTGTTATTTATTGAAATTGCTAAAAAATAATACTCACCCGGAGCATGGACCCTTACTCCGAGTATTAAGGATCCATGCGCAGAAGGAAATCCATTACAGATAAACAGTTCCATAAAACATTTCGACCGCTCGACCATGGCACTCCATGGTCGAGCGGGGCACTCCATGGTCGAGCGGGGCACTCCGTGGTCGAGCGGGGCACTCCGTGGTCGAGCGGGGCACTCCTTGGTCGAGCGGGGCACTCCATGGTCGAGCGGGGCACTCCATGGTCGAGCGGGGCACTCCATGGTCGAGCGGGGCACTCCGTGGTCGAGCGGGGCACTCCATGGTCGAGCGGGGCACTCCATGGTCGAGCGGGGCACTCCATGGTCGAGCGGGGCACTCCGTGGTCGAGCGGGGCACTCCATGGTCGAGCGGGGCACTCCATGGTCGACCATGGCACTCCATGGTCGAGCGGGGCACTCCGTGGTCGAGCGGGGCACTCCGTGGTCGAGCGGGGCACTCCGTGGTCGAGCGGGGCACTCCATGGTCGAGCGGGGCACTCCATGGTCGAGCGGGGCACTCCATGGTCGAGCGGGGCACTCCATGGTCGAGCGGGGCACTCCATGGTCGAGCGGTCGAAATGTTTTATCACTTGTGAATACGTTGCTTGTATATATTAATGATTTATACATGACTAGTGTACTGAAAAACGATTAATATTTCAGTATGATGAAAGGTAGCTTATTTTGTGCGATCGCTAATTGTGGATAAGTTGCTTGCATCAGTATTAGTGACACACATAGATGATAGTACTGAAAGACGGCTGAAAGACGGTAATATTTCAGTATGCGGAAAGCAGACTTGTATGACTCGTGACTAGTACTCGGACTCAAGTCCGACTCGAGTCACTTTTTTGGTGACTCGGACTAGGACTCGAGTCACCATGTACAATGACTCAGACTCGGACTCGACCCTTCGTGCTCGGACTTGTGACTTGGACTCGATGTTTGTGACTCGGACTCGACTGCAAAATGCCCAATATTCACTATTTTAAAGCATTAACAAAATAAAGAAAATTTTGCATTCAGGAGGCTCTGTGTGGGCATTTGTGAGCTACCGTATTTCATCGTATAAAATGTGATTTTATGGAGTTCATTTTGGAAACAATTTCTTAGCGCAGATGTGATAGTAATATCTTTCCCATATGTTCCCACAGACGAAGCCAAATCAATATTTAGGCTAGACTCTATTTTCAACAACAACAAAACCTAATAAACTATGATGACTTTCTTTGGGAGTGAGGATGGGAGATGATTGCGCAAATTCCCTTCAAATTTAAAATTAGGGCTGACATATAGCGGATTGTCGAAATTATCCTTTGTTAAAATGCTGCTCATTTTTATTTTCGGTAATATATCATATCATATATATATATATAAATATATACATATATATATAAATATATACATATATATATAAATATATACATATATATATAAATATATATATATATATATATATATATATATATATATATATATATATACTGGGTGAGGGAGCTATCTTCATGCAGAGTGCTCGATGCTATGCAGAGCGTATAGTATAGGAATGAAGACTTGCTGGAACGGTAGTTGTAACTCCGAGTTTCACGCTTATGCGATCATCAGACAACTGAGTGCTATTCTGCGGTTGCACGAAATAAGATGTGGTGTGGCGGACGTGAGTGAAAGAATTCACTTGTCGTGATTGGTTAGGTAGAATTTGTTCTCGTGGCGGCACTTCGATACCAACTCAGGTCGCTTGTTGAGGAGTTTACGTTTGTCGGCGTTGATGATGGAAAGCTTCTCTGTTAGATATATATATATCATATATATATATCATATAAATATTTATTTTTATGGCTTTTTCAAAAGAGTTTAACATGTGTTTATTGCATTTGGTTATAGTGAATTGGTTTTGGACATTAGAGAGCGACAAGTTATTGTTTTATTATTTATATAATTGATATTCTAGCAATATATTATATTGGCTGCAGGCCGAAATATGGGGAAACATTTGGCTAAATCCATCGTGATTATTGGGAAATGGAATCAGGTGAGAGCAATGTACAAAGTACAACGGAGAATTATAAAGTGTTCTTAACTTTGTCAGGGGTTTTCTTTATTATTATTTAAAATAATGTCTGCAAAAAATATGTAAATTTCAAAGGATGATGCCAAATTCCAATTCTAAACGTTGTCCTAACAACCTCTACCTGAGCAAAATATAAATATATCCTTCGGGTTCAAAACATTAATTTATATAAAAAACGAAAACATTATTATTACGAAAGATTTGAGAAATTTCAAAACCATTTTCGAATAATGTTGGGATTTATTTGGAACACGAGATACCAGCCCATATATCTCGAGTATTTTTTTCACATAACTTTGAACCTTGACATAATTATGTATAAGGTTTTCTTTTTTCGTTTGAATTTTGTAAGTGACTCGTGACTCGAACTCGGACTCGACCTTCGTGACTCGTGACTTGGACTTGGTCTCGACCCACATGACTCGGACTCGGACTCGGACTCGGACTCGACACTGGGGACTCGGACTCGGACTCGGACTCGACACTGGGGACTCGGACTCGACACTGGGGACTCGGACTCAGGCTCGGACTCGAGGTTTGATCAGGCTGGCGGAAAGTTAGCTTATTTTGTGACTCGAACTCGACCTTTGTGACTCGTGACTTGGACTCGGACTCGGACTCGACCCACATGACTCGGGACTCGGACTCGACACTGGGGACTCGGACTCGGACTCGGACTCGGACTCGGACTCGACACTGGGGACTTGGACTCGGACTCGGACTCGAGGTTTGAGGACTTGTATACAAGCCTGGGCCGGAAAGTTAGCTTATTTTGTGTGATCACTTGCGGATACATTGATTGCATCTATTAATGATATACATGCTTACACGGTTACTGCAGCTCTCCGCCGCGCGTGCTTAAACATGGAAGGCAACATACTGAAATGTAGTGACCAAAGCAAACAAAAATTTCAGCATTTGTTACCTGTACTGAAAACATGTGGAAAGGCGTACTGAATTTCTTCTTAAAGGTGATGTAAATGAAAAGTGTATTTCAGTGATCGAACCATGCTGAAATATTGCTGAAATGTTTTGCTTAAAATAATGTTTCCGTATGCTGGATACATTATGGAAATTATCTAAGTTGTTTCAGAAACCTTTACGGAGCTGTACACGAGGATAGATTAGTCAATCATGCGGAAATACATAATTTGTAATTTCCGTAATATATCAGCTTTCGTAAACTATTCGTAAATTCCTCTTTTCGTGCTGTGTAACCTGTTGTGAGTAAGATGATAAAGTTCTTCTTAAAAGTCCTAATGTGCGACTTGATTTTTGTTTTATTTTGGAGCAATGATATCTCCATCTCAGGTCATGTGAAACTGTCAGCCCCAGGTAGTCGTGTTTTTGGACACGGGTTATTTGTTCACCAAGAAGAGTGTACTGGTACATCTTTGGGATACGTCTGCGGGTGATGGTAAGAACTGCGCATTGTCTGGTGTTAAAAGTCATTAACCACTTGTCCGACCACTCTGCAAGGGTTATCAGGTTGCAATCTGTTGATCTTTTACTGTATTTATCTCCCTGTACACAATACCGTCATCTGCAAAGAGTTTAATAGTTAACTGAATATGTTCATTAATGTCATTAGTATAACAAAAGGAATAGCATGGGCCCCAGGATAGAACCTTGGGGGACACCAGATGTTACATCGATCCATGATGAACATGTTCCATTATCAGAGACGGATTGTTTACGATTCCAGCCTAGGGTATTGTCATTAATAATATAGGTTTTCCCGGCCAATTTCGGAAAAAAATAATTCAATTTGATACTCGGCTCATTCAATTTCGTTTGAAAATAAATGCTCAGCTTCATCAGCATTCAACAGTTAAAAAGAGTCATCCAATTTCAACACTTGAGCATTCACTCGACAAATAAGATCATTCAATTTCAAATGGTCGCTAAGTTCATTCAATTTCGTCAAAGCCAGCAGCAACAGGCTGGTCGACTATTCAATTTCATCAATGAGCAACCATTTTCCAAATGTGTGCATTCAAATTCGTTTCTGTGATATGTGCTTTCTGGTTTGTATAGGTTTTCCCGGTTATTTTAACACTTATTTCACATGAATTCCCTATATCGATATTTTAATTTCGTCCCCCAAAATCGTCGAGCTCAATTCTCAATTTGAATTTCAAAAAGTCACCACAGAATTTCATTTAAGGTGCAGTATAATTCGAATTTTTAGCATTCTGATTCGTCCGATATTCGTGAAATTCGTCTTGTGTGGCATTCGGCGTTGAATTGACAAAGCAAATTCGTTTTTTGTCATTAATTTAAATGCTGTTATCATCACATTTCGTTTCTTGTGATCTGATATGTTACGATTAGAAAATGTGCACAATCTTTTGACGACTTGAAGAGTTTCGCGCATTTGTGAAAATTATAATTTATACACCTCTGTTCTTATATGTAAACAAAATGTGTTGGGTGTAAGTTAGGAATTTTATTTGCTGTGTTTCACAATTGACATTAAAATCGGAAATATAGCCATTTCACAATATGATCTTTATTCATGACATGTACACTAGGGCATTTTACGATTAAACACTTTCGTAATGTTCTTCTGTGGTTTTATTTACAAACAAAGGGACGCAGAAAAAATGTAAAAGTCTTTATTGTTCATGATTTTGTGCATGTGTATCAAGAAACTGAACGTGGCGTCAAACATTTGCTTCATACTGTCATTTTCAGCCTTCAATCTCCTCTCTGGCCATGCATCTGGGTAGGTAGGTCTGTGAATGGTTGTACCATCTCTGACACTTGTCGGCTGTTATCTCATCCACATTATGTTCAGCTGCTTCCACTAGTAGGCGTGCCCTCCAACCCTGCATGGTCAAGCCTTCTTGCAGCAGCCTGGTGGTCAGATACCCTTGCTTGCCATTCGAAGTCCTAGGAGTCTTTACACCAGCTTTAAAGCAGGAGTGTGCATTTTCGACAGGGTTCAGAAATGGGAGTATGGAGGAGCCGCTTCAATTCAATGTTCTCATTCCTGGTGGTAGTTCAGCACGAACATGTGGTCTTGCGTTGTCGAAGATGAAGTACAGGTGCTCTTCGTGAGGAAACATTTCTGGCAGGCTTCAGCTGTTTCTTGCAGAAAGTTTTCAAATGACGCACGTGTTGTGGTATGCAGGTATATGGCATGATGAACAAGTCCAAGCTCATGAGATGTGGCAAATGCTACATTACAGTTGTTTCCACGCTGGTTGTTCACAACTCTGCGAACGGGTTGCCCTCTAACTGCTCTCCCGTATGAACGCCGCGTCCAAATGTTATATCCGCATTCATCGATAAAGATGCAGTGACCAACGACGCCGTGTCTTAAGAACCAGTTGGCATATTCTTGCCGTTGTCGGAGGACTCTGTCAGCATTGCGGGCTTGAGGTACATCCTGAGCAAGCTTGAGTGTGATCAGCATGCCGTCTATACTCCGAGCAAGTGTGCTTACAGCAATATGTGGCTTGTCAGGGAGCTGCTGTTGTAGTCTTTCATTTAGTTGCTTTAATGTTAAATAGGGTTTTCATCCAGGAAGTGTCGAAGACAATCCTTCATTTCTTGATCCGTTTTTAAACGTCTTCTCCCTCCTCTTGGTAGAGCATCTCTTCTGTTCTCACGAAGATAAGTTAAGACGATGCTGCGAGCAGTTTGTCGCTTCACACCAAGAGTGTCGGCAACCACCAGATAATCGAGTTGTTCTCCTTCGAAGGCATCTATGAGACGATTTCTGTCCGCGTTTGAAACTTTATTGTATCGGCCTCTTTGAACTCCTGCATTGGCAGCCATCTTTTCTGTGATCGAGTCTCAACAACGAGTGACAAGAAAACTCTGAAATAACCCGACATTTATAGACCTGTATGGGCTAAAAAATGCAAAACATGCACCATCTGAATTTAAATGACCAAAACGTTAAAGCGAATGACAACAAACGAAATTGCTTTTTCAATTCATTGCCGATTGCCACACGAGACGAATTTGACTAATTTCGGATGAATCAGAATGCTAAAAATTCCAATTATGCTGCACCTTAAATGAAATCCATTGGTGACTTTTTGAAATTCAAATTGAGAATTGAGCTCGACGATGTTCGGGGACGAAATTAAAACATCGATATAGGGAATTCATGTGACATAAGTGTTAAAATAACTGGGAAAACCTATATTTGCCTATAAATAAAGGCAGGATATTCTGAGGAGAAATCATTTCGACACTAGTTCCGAGTTATACACCTCTCAGTAAATAGACGATTTCTGAAGCAAAGGTGGCTGCCCGTGGTCATTACAGAAGAGTGAATAATGTAGATAGAGGGAGGCTGGTTGAAGCATTCGAGAACAATCAGGCTGACTACTTAGACCTGGCAGACACTCTCGGCATCAAGAGATCTACCGCAAGGTCCATCGTGGCTACATACTTGCGTACCGGTCGTCACGAGAAGTTGCCTACGGGAGTGGCACACAACACCAAGATAGATCAGGAGATGCGAGATGAGCTGGAGCGATTGCTGGACGACAACCCTCTACTAACACTAATTCAGATGAAAGATGAACTCCAACACTCTCTACCAGACAAACCAACCGTGTCTCCCAGCACTATTGCCAGAACCCTGGACGGCATGCTCATGACCCTTAAACTCGCAGAGGACGTGCCTGATGCCCGCAACTCGCCCAGAGTACTCGATATGCGTGTAGAGTACGCGCAGTGGTTCATGCAGTACGGAGTTGTCGGCCACTGCGTGTTCATCGACTAAACTGGCTACAACATAATTTGTTATATCATGGTCTTAGATTGTGTAATTTCATTGGTCGAAAGCCTGTCACACGACAAATCACAAATCTTCATGTCACCCTCGTGACGTCACTCAAAAAGTGATGTTACCCTCGTGACGTCACTCAAAAAGTGATGTTAACCTCTCAAAAGTGGTACATCACCCTGATCGTCCCCGGGAGTATCATCCCCATTATATCTTTCACAAGTGCTACTTTTGATTGCAAGAAGTGAAAACAGCGACCGAGGTTGTTATATTGCTGGTACCCCGCAGAACACGCTATATTTCAATTTGATGCACTGTAGGGACCAGCTAAACAACTTGTCTGCTGTGTGTGAATTTTGTTCGCTTCGCGCGACCATGCAGTACGAATAGTTCGCGAATACTGCAACGAAACGGGACGAGATGACAGCAACTTCCAGACACTTCCAGTTACAGACTTAGACAGTTTACTGGAAGATTTCTTCGGTAACGTAATCTAATACCATGGTATAACAAAATAATTGTTGCCTGGCGTGATGGGGGTCCATGGGTTTTGTACACCCTCGGGGGCTGATGGCACCCTCGGCTTCGCCTCGGGTGCCATCAGCCCCTCGCGTACAAAACGCCATGGACCCCATCACGCCAGACAACAATTATTAAATGGTATCCCAGCGGTATCCCAGCGAGACGCGTGGTACACGCACAACGCGGACGCAACTGCAACGTAACATTTGCTGTTTCTGGGGAGATTGGTCTTGTACACCACCGAATAGCCTTTGAGACTGTTACGAGAGAAATATTTGAAGAGTTTCTGGCTGACATAGCTCGTGAGTGCGAAAATATGTTCCCTGCAGATGAGCCAGTCTTTCTTGTGTACGACAATGCCAGACCCCATGTACGCGCCCAGCTCCCAGCAGGAATCAACCAGCAGATCCAGTTGAAGCGTTCACATTCTACTCACCATTCCTGAACATGACAGAAATGGCCCATTCGTTATTCAAAGCTGGTGTCAAAAGAGATTTGGCCCTCCCAGAATGGCAGCTACGAGTAGGGGACAGGGACGCAGCACATGAAGCAGGAGTGAATCTTCATCAGTGGAGGGGTGATCTCATTCAAGAAGTGGCTCAACAGAATGTGGGACAAATAACTCATGAAAAGTGCGTGAGATGGTACAACAACAGCCAAACTTACATGCCCAGATGCCTAGCACGTCAAAACATTGAAGGTTAAAGAAACCAGTTTCAGATAAACGTAGAATTATAGACGAAATAAACAGAAAAAGAAAAGGACCTGTGAAAAAAATCCACAGGGAAACAACAACAATATTAAATTGTTATAACGATGCCCCCTTATAATTATAAGCTTTTGTTTATAAAAAAAATAATTTGTTAATTTGTAATTTGACATGGTCTGAACATAAACGAATAAAGAAGACGACCAAAAAAAGAAAAGAAGTAAAGACCAATGTAAGCAGTAACAAGGCAAGAGCAAATAATTGTGTATTAATTTCATACTTATGGGCCATAAGTTTTGTAACTTTATTTAACTGCCTTTTAGAAACAATATTTAAAGTTTAGTCATGGGGTAACAAACGCAAAAGGAACAATTATTGCAATTAAGACAAACAACAAGAATTAAATCAAAACATGGAAACGCATAACACATGGAACAAAAACTGCCAGTAAAAGAACAATTGCTAACTTTAAACTCAAATAAGCCGTATCATACTCATGTTGAATTGAACGCTCAAATGTTGAAATGCATTGCCCATAAACGAAAAAGAAAAGAAACAACAGCTACAAAATCCTGTGCGCTTCGATGACTCTGAATTTGATTGCACCTATTGCGAAAATGTGGTAGATATTCAACATAAGAATGGTGATCTTGTAGTTTTGAATGCCTATAAACGAAATAGAATGAAAAGAAAGAAATCATGTGTGCACGAAAACGAAATTGAATGCAGTAATATCGAAAGAGAAACCCTAGTTGGATTGAATTATCAAAATCGCGTGAATTTGAAAGCGTGTTGATGAAATTGAATGATTTTTTGTTGAAATTGGCCGGGAAAACCTATATTAATAATAATAATAATAATAATAATAATAATGTGTAGACTTATGTAGCGCACGTATCCACCAACTGAGTGGTGCTCAAGGCGCATTATATTATTACCCCTGCTCATAAGGCTCATAAGGCTCATAAGTCATTCCTGAAACCATCTCAGCTCCCTGGGGAGTATACAGCTCAATTGCTGCCATTACAAAACGTACTTCATACAAGCTAAAAACATCAAAAGCACATATACAAAAATTATCAAAAAGGTACAAATTACAAATTATTTGAACTTAAAATGTGCTCCTTGACATGCTTTTAAAACTCAAGATAGTTGGCAAGCTTTTAATGGCAAGTGGAAGATTATTCCATGACCTGGCTCCAGAGAACTTGAAGGAACGTTTACCAATTTCAGTTCTTATAGCTGAGTGAGAAATGTTATTACTGGTATTGGATCTAGTATTATAAGAATGAGTATTCATCTGAGATTGTATACCAATTGACAAATACTCCGGAGCCAGGCCATGGGCACACTTGTACATAAGAATATTTTTTTAAATACTCAGCCCGCTCACGAACCTGCATCCAATTTAATTCAGTATATATGTCAATCACATGTACATCTCTAACCTTGTAGCCTAATGTTAATCTTGCTGCCCGGTTTTGTAAAATCTGAATTCTATTAACATATTTATCAGCACCATGAGTCCAAACTGTGCAACAATAGTCAATGTGAGGCAAAATGAGAGCATTATACAATATATTACGAGTATATTGGTCAACATACCAACTCAACCGTTTCATTACTCCAATTCTTTGAGAAATTTTGGCAGCAGTTTTATCAATGTGCGTGTCCCATCTGAGATATTGATCAAACCATACACCAAGATATTTGAATTCGGTCACATTCTCCAATATATCATCTTTAATTTTAACAGTCAGATTATCATCTTTTTTTATTTTTTGAGATGTGCCAAAAGTCATAACTTTAGTTTTCGAAGCATTGAGAGTTAATTTATTATTGTACATCCATTCAGAGACAATTTGCAATTCTTCATTCAAAACACAATTGATGTCATATTTATTTTTTAGAGCTGTACATTATAGCAGTATCGTCTGCATACAAAACTATCTTACTCCTGCTAATATTGTCTGGCAGATCATTGATAAAAAGAATAAAAAGAAGTGGGCCTAAAATTGAGCCCTGAGGTACACCGACTGTTACTTGTCTGGGATCTGAACAAACACCATTAATGATTGTTATTTGCTCTCTGTTGGTAAGATAATTTGAAAACCATGCCAGCTCTTTGCCACAAATACCATAGTAATATAGTTTGCGCAGAAGAACCTTATAGTTTACCGTATCAAAGGCCTTTTTCAGATCTAAAAAACAGCACCAGTTATTTCGCCTTTGTCCATATTATTATAAAGATAATCAGTGACATCAGTTATTGCAGTAAGAGTTGAGTGTTGAGGCCTAAACCCAGATTATACAGTAGATAAAAGCCCATTTCTTCGCAAATGTTCATAGACCTGGATATGGATGGCTCTCTCAAGAATTTTAGAAATCACAGGTAAGACGGATATAGGTCTATAATTGCTACAATTTGTTTTCCCACAATCTTTAAAAATAGGTGAAACAACAGCCTTCTTCCATTCAAGTGGGATAACGGCAGTGTGGATAGTGAGATTTAGGATGTATGTAAGGGGTGCTACGATCTGATAGGCCCCAGCTCTTAATAATCTAGCACCAATGCCGTCAATACCTGTAGCCTTATCCACCCGAAGGGTAGAAAGCTGTTTAATAACATAATCCTCATCAATTTCAATGAAATTTAGACTTTCATTTGTACAATTCAAAGTTTTGCACACACTCTCAATGTCATCATTGTTAAAATTTTGAGCCAGTCTATTTCCGATCTCTGTAAAAAAGTTGTTGAAAGCATTGGCAATTTCTTTGGGCTCTTTAATATCAGTACCATTTACTACAACTTTCTCAACACACTCTCGGCCTTTTGTTGGAAGAATAGATTTAATTGTTTTCCATAACTTGTTACCATCGTTCTTATTTTGCTTAATAGTATCTGAATAATACGACTTCTTAGCATATTTGATCGCATTAGTAGTATGGTTTCTTTTGGTACGGTATATATCCCAATCTCTAGATTTACCACTCTTCTGAGCAACACGTTTGTAGAAGTCACGATCATTAGATAATGACAAAATTTCCTGGTTAAACCATTGAGGTAAATTGCCCTTAATACGCATTTCTACCTGTGGTGCATGTTGATCTGCAATTTCAATAAACTTGTTTTTAAAGGCCGTCCATACCATATCAGGATCATTCATTCGACACACAGTTACCCAGTTTACATTACTAAGATCTTGGTTGAACAGATCAATATCAAATTTACGGAAAGTCCTTGTTTTAATAAATGTTGGTTTAGCTTTAATTTTACGGGCTTTGAAAGCCATATACACAAGATTATGATCACTAAACCCGACTGAGATGCTGCCTGATGAGAACACTTTGCTCTGGTTAGATACCATAATCAAATCAATACATGTAGAACTTTTCTCAGTAATACGTGTAGGTGTATCAATAACGTTGTGCCACTGAAATCGTTGACATAATTGGGTAATGACTTTAGCTGACTTCGGTTTAAGCAAATCTAAATTAAAGTCACCTGTGAGAACCATATCACTGTTATCGGCCAGATTCGCAACATGAGATAAGTGGCTTTCCAAGGTAACCATAAAACTTGCCTTAGATGACGGTGGTCTATAAATGGACCCAACAACAATTGATTTTGTATTTGGCAAATTAACTTCAGTCCATACACTTTCAACATCACTACATTCATAATCACACCTGTGGGTACTTTGAAGATCTTTAGATACATATGTCGCCACGCCACCTCCTTTACGACTTCTGTCATGTCGGTACACTGTATACCCATCAATGGCAATTTCATCAGAATTAATTTTATCTGAGTCTTGTTTCATTTAAACACAGAATATCTATAGGTTTGTTAGTCAACGCCATTCTCAGCATCTCATTTTTGCAGTTCCCCTCAGCCAGAAGTGAAACGATGTTAAGATGTGCAATCCTTAATCCCTTCAGATTGGATACGGTTTCAAAACATTTGGTTGTGTCATCCAAATCCAGTCGAGAGTCAGACTGATTGTTAACAAAGTCTGGGAGGATATATGTAGTCCGTACATTAGGTAGCACAACAGACGGCAAACATCGCTGTAAATGGAGCTTCCGGGTGTTAATCAAGACTGACCAGTCAATTTGTCGAAAATTTGAAGATCTAACTCGTTTACAAGGTTGCACAACAGGAATTATGTTATGCAAATTATTCACGTGGTTTATTGCATTTAACGATGTATTACGGCGACCTGCTCTTTTCCCCTAAATCGAAGAATTCCATTCAATTTAAGTACGTTAAGTTTCTCTTGTGAAATCGAACTTCGAGCAGATCTGCGAAACGCGAGAAGTTGATTACGAGAATATTTAATTGGCTCACTCATAATATGTAGAT
Organism: Zoroaster sp. YZ-2022; assembly: GCA_029582265.1. Lineage (NCBI taxonomy): Eukaryota > Metazoa > Echinodermata > Asteroidea > Forcipulatida > Zoroasteridae > Zoroaster > Zoroaster sp. YZ-2022. The sequence continues at coordinate 29,855,315 of CM055832.1, read as the reverse complement.
TGCTCAGCTCACCATTTCCTTCCTGGTAGACTGCATGTATCAGCTAGATGCTGATGGAAGACTTTGTCAAAAACCTTACTAAAGTCGAGGAGTATTACATCAGTTTGAGTCGCCTGTGAAGTTTTTTCCATAGACACTCGGAAAGCACTGAGTATACAGTCCTATACACACGTCGGTGTAGGGCAAAATTAAATCAATTGTTTATCACCCAACGCAAGAATTTCATCAAACTATAAATATCGCGGCACCCGCTGCTATATAGGACATCGGGCAAGCTCGGTGGTGGAGAGGTTAAGACGTCTGCACTAGTAAGCAGGAGGTCATGGGTTCGAATCCCGTCCGAGTCGCCTGTGAAGTTTTTTTCCACAGACACTCGGAAAGCACTGGGTATACAGTGCTATACACACGTCGGTGCAGGGCAAAAATTAAATCATTGTTTATCACCCGACGCAAGAATTTCATCAAACTATATACATCAGTTTGACCTTTGCGGTTGGGGGTTTCATACCAGTCATTTGATGAATTTACTAGTTGTGTAACCGTTGATAGGCGATCTCTGAAGCCGTGCTGTTCATTGATTAGAACATTATTTGGGTTAAGGTGTTTGGCTACATGACTTAAAAACAATATGCTCCATTACTTTACTACATGTGCACGTTAATGAAATTGGTCGATAGTTACATGGTTCAGTCTTCGGTCCTTTCTTGTCGCCACTGGGTTGGGACTGTGTTTGTATCATATGACTGTTGGAACAGATTATCTTAAGGCTGGAGCTAACTCGTGCGCCACAATTTTGAGAAGACGGGGAGGAATTTCATCTGGGCCAGTTGCTTTAGATGGATTAAGCTTGGAGAGTTGTTTGGCCACACCCTCTGTGCCAACGTGTAGATGGGAGATGGACTTGTACGGTGACACTCCCTTGTTCTGTACCTGTACATGATTATTTTTTGGTTTGTTAAAAACATTCTTAAAGTGTGAGTTTAATGCTTCAGCCTTATCAAAGTCCGAGCTATACATTTTGTTTGGAGTTTTTAATGTTGGAATTCCCAAGTTTTCAGTTCGCATGAGCTTAACATATGACCAAAAAGACTTGGGGTTCTCAGTTATTTTTTCCAATGACATTATTGACATAGTCATGGTGTGAGTCACGCACAAGTTTGGTAACATAGTTACGATATGAACGATAAGACTTCCAGTCTGATTATTTGTTTGATTTGTGGGCTTTGGCGAATTTCTTATCCCTTTTCCTCATATTGCACTTGACATCCACTGTAATCCATGGTAAGTTATGTTTGGTTTTTGTAAGCTTTGATGGAACATACTCATCTACTAATTCAGTTAGTTTGATTTTGATGTTCTCCCAGTTGGTGTTTACTGACTCTTCCTTTGGATCCGAAGCAAGAAATTTAGTCACAAAGTCCTGTACTTTCGATCTAAGTGTTTGGGTATCAGCTTTGTCAAACTGGTAGATCTTCCTTTGAGGTTTCTTTTGATATTTGGGTTTCATGTTTATGTCAAATAATACCAGACAGTGATCAGATATACCAGGTAGCACCTGTATGTTATGGATAAGATTGGGGTTTGTAGTTACCAACAGATCCAATATGCTGTTGGAGATGGGTCTTGTAATATTGTTAACAAGTTGTGAGAAAGAATTATCCAATAAGAAGTCTAGGAATTTCTCATGTAATAATTTTGTTTTATTGTTTGTTGACTGCCAGGTGTTCCAATTTATATCTGGTAGATTGAAATCCCCACCGATCAAAACATTTGGGTGTTGCCTGGTTTTTTTTATTGATGATCTTTGTAAGTGATGTACCCAAAGTATCCAGAAATTGTATTTTATTTCCAGGTGGTCGATAAAATCTTGATACCATTACAGTTTATGATCATAGTTTTTGAGCCATGTTTACAATGTTTTGGTGTGTACATTTTACGATTGTCTGTTGTATACCTTTTACTGGGGTGGAGCTAAGTGGGGCCGTGGAAGCCCCATCATCTGCGGTAATATCACTGTTGTCGTCGAGATCGGACAGTAACGAAAATGAATTATGGTTGATGATAGATGGGGTGCCCAATGATAACATGTCAAAGTTCGAGGAACCACACATACAACAAATCCAAGATAAACTTTTTCATGAGAGATTTTTTCATGATACTGCAATTAATACCAGAGACTCCAGTACATGTGGTATGGTACAAAGATCACATTGATCACATAAGAGACCTTTATCACTTCCCTGTACTTCTTCATTGCATACACCACATGGATACTGGGGTCGAGTATGTCTTTGTGGGTCTACATAGCCAGGGTTGGTTTCCACCTGACCACTATAAGTAAAATCATCACTAGCAGGTGAAAGTAACGCATTTTAACTTTCAATATTTTTGAGGAGCGGCAAAAACTTTGACGAGAGGCTATACAAAATGAGCAACGCTCAGTTTGCCTACGCCATGTATAAGCCTACATAGTACATGACCTACATGAAGTACCGGTATTGCTAGAATGACTAGTGTTGGAGACGAAGATGTTTAATAGCTCACAAATATTGACACCTGCAGTGTTGTCACCTATATTTAACAAGTCTCCAGTATTGAAAGCCTAGTTCATAAATGATAACACAAGTATCGTCCCTTTTTGCCATAGTGACCAATCCGACTTTTTTCAATTTCAAGTTTTCCCGCCCATTAGTACATTCAGGAAGAGACCTATCATTGTATCTAATCCACATGCATGTATTCCTTATAGTTTTGGAGATAGAGCATGCATTCAAATGACGAATGCTCTATATATAACTGGCTATTTTTGTAATTTGGCAAAGTGACCAATACCGCATTGGTCACTATGCCAACTTAATTCGGGATTGGTCACTATGGCAAATTAGGGGCGGTATGTGTAATACAAGGGTGTATATAGACCAGTCTCACGTCACTGACTATGGTGTTCTAAAAAGGACACATGTACATTGCAAGAAGGGTGTGTAAGCGTCGCATTAGGATTCCCGCGTCGCACTAGAAGTGTTGTCGCGTCGCATTAGAAGTGTAGTCGCGTCGCATTAGGATTCCCGCGTCGCACTAGAAGTGTTGTCGCGTCGCACTAGAAGTGTGTCGCGTCGCACTAGAAGTGTTGTCGCGTCGCACTAGAAGTGTGTCGCGTCGCACTAGAAGTGTAGTCGCGTCGCACTAGAAGTGTGTCGCGTCGCACTAGAAGTGTAGTCGCGTCGCACTAGAAGTGTGTCGCGTCGCACTAGAAGTGTTGTCGCGTCGCACTAGAAGTGTAGTTGCATCGCTCTAGAAGTGTTGTCGCGTCGCACTAGAAGTGTTCACCATCGCAGTTTTTTCTCGTATGAAGAGCCGTATGTGACTAAATTTCGACTAATTAATATATGAGGTGTCTAGCAACAGAATGTGGGTTCGAATCACGGCCGTGACACTTGTGTCCTTGAGCAAGACACTTAATCATAATTGCTTCTCTCCACCCAGGGGTTAAATGGGTACCTGTGAAGGCAGAGTTGGTTTGCTCTATATGCGCTAGAAATGGCAGCAATTGAGCTGTATACTCCCCAGGGAGCTGAGATGGTTTCAGGAATGATTTATGAGCCTTATGAGCCTTATGAGCAGGGATAATAATATAATGCGCCTTGAGCACCACTTAGTTGGTGGATACGTGCGCTATATAAATCCACACATTATTATTATTATTATTATATACGACTAAAATAAATGTAAATCCATATATTTACTAGAAAAACCAATTATACAAAAGCGGCAACCAGACTGGTTGGCAGCTAGCATGCATACGGTAGCCTAGCTACTAAACATGAATTTTGGGATTTATATTCCTTTTAAAAAGTCCTCCACAGCCCATACATTATTGTTTTACAGAAAGGTTTTGTTTCTGAATTAGTGTTGTAGTTAACAAAAATGTTGCTAATCCTGTTACAAATATTTACAACCTAAACCTAGTCTCGATCCCAACTACCTACATGGAAGGTAAGCATTCTAAACCACAAGACTACCATGCCGCTCGAATTTGGCGGTGAATTAAGTACAGAAGAACCTTTGTAAAATTGTATTTATAATAATATAAATTGTTCAGAAAAATATTGCGCAGGCCTACAGGGTTCACTCGTCCCCACCGCCCAGGGCGAGCGGGGTCAGGGGGTATGGGGTGTGATACCCCAATAATTGTTCTCAGTCGGCAAATCAAAGGTACTAGAGCAAGAGTTGGTCCAAAATAAATTTTCAGTCAGCAACATTTGTATGTTTTATATACTGATGCCTCTTTTCACAACAAACTATTTTAAAGCAGAACTATACCCTAAATTCATGGTCACACAATAATGTAATTATAGGGGGGGGGGGTTAGATGACAGATAATTAAAAGCAAAAAGGACACAAACAGATGATTTTATTTTTATAAAAACTTGTTTTCAATCATCAGCCATTATATAGGCCTACTGTTAATTTAAAGGAATATTGTGTACATGTACAACACTGTCCCAAATAATTATGTCCCACAAGTTGCATTTTGAGATAATCAAATTTGTTACACAACTAACTGTATTAACTATAGGCAGGAACACATTTATATAATGTTATGGAATACATCATTCATCAAATGTTTCTTTTGAAGCCATTTTGTCTATAATTTCAGTATAACTATTTTTTCAAAATGAATTTTTTCATGAGACAAACATTTCACATAATAAATAACCTGAATGTATTTTCACTATTGCTGAAGCTTTCATATAGGCTGGAGTTATGCATCAACAAAATAATACATTATCCTTACAGAAAAGAAATATATTTTACTAAAAAAAACTTTCTTAGTGGGTAGACATTCACAGGTCAGTAAGTCTGACCAAGTTCCAATTTTTCAGTGTAACTTTGACTTATGTCACCATAAAATGACACAGACTCAAGGTTTGAGGAATACGTGTCTGCTATGAAAGTTTAATACATACTTAATACAAAGTAGATGACCAATTGTAACAGTTGTACCTAAAGAATTGCCAATCATGAAAAATTGTTTTGACATTTATTAATATTTCATTAATAGTGTTACTTTAATTCTTCTGTTTCTCTCTTAGCCACCATAATTTGTATATGGGAAATTTGATCCCCGCGTATACATGTATTACGTATTTCCCTGTTGGCCAAAAAATAAAAAAACGCGTTACCGCACCGATTTTGAAGTCACCGATGACCAGAAACTGGAGACTTTTTTTGCCTTAGTCACGTATAACCCTTGTTTATCACCATTTTAACGGAAATCTTCGGAAATATTTTTTTCATCGGAACATTGTTTTTTTTAGTCAAGTCAAAATAATTAAAGTTACACATTTCTCAAAATAATCGTGCGTGAGAAGCATGGTTTTACTGTAAATATGTACCGAAATAAACTTATGGTGGGTTTGCACTCTGCAGTCATACATTTTGCTAGGCACTTATTACTGTTAAACCAGGCTTCTGAAAACTAGTTTGTGAATTATCTCATTTTAAAGTAGGCCATTTTTTTCTTTCTAAAATGATATTATCAATGTTTCAATGAAAACTACAACGGAGCAAACGGGGCGCTACAACTTTGACATCATACCATTATTAATAATCCCTGCATAATCAATCAATTTAATATATATTTCTCTAATTGTTTACATTATACCAAATATCTGGTTACGTATAAGCCTCGGCTCTTACTGTAGTAACCTCTATACATCTTATTTGCACATTTCACTCGTTAAATTGATAAATAATAATTAATGGTATGGAAATAAATAATTTTAATTGAACTAAACCTTTCTCCCAAACCGCGAGTTTGTGAACAAAACTAACCAGGTCCTTACATGGAGGTTTCAATTTACTTAACACTTTACACGAACATAGCAATGCAAGAAATGTTTAAAGGGACAAATTTGCAGTCGAAGAATCATCGATTCCATACCCCGTTAAAAGTCTGCTCTGATCGTGACGACACTGCCCCCCTAAACGTCGGGGGAGCAGGTATAATTCAAGGCCTATGTGCCATTTTTAAAAGGATAAAAGTAGGGTGAGAAACGTGTATTTTTTAAAACATAAATCATCATCAATGTTTACATGAAACTCCTTAGTTGTACAATGATTAGGTATCGCCTTAAAGCCCATTTTATTATTATTATTATTATTTTATTCGACCAAAACAACACGGAAAATGTACAGTGTACATGAACAAAGATAACAAATAACAACACCAGGTACAACCAGATGCTAAACAAATACAAAATCATTTTGATTTGGCTGTTGCAAACTTTTTACCAACCTCAAGGACCCGTAGTATATAAATGCAAAATAGTAGTTACCGGCCTTACATCTCGAACCTAGCGGGTTATTTCTCTGAGAAAGAACTTGCTAGGTTCAAAATCTAACTGAAGCCAATAACTACTATTTTACATTTATACTATTTTATTAATTAATTATTTTCTAGAAGAATGTTAAAAGCAAATATCAAATTTTCCAGGATAAAATAAGTTTGATACAATAATGAAATAAAATTTTCAGTTGCAATCCATATAAACCCAAAGGATCACTGTATTTTATTCATATAAATGATACTTTTTAATCAGACTTTTTGTTTCACAAGGCAATTGAAAGGTTGTCATGAAATAATATGCTAAAATTTCAACAGGTAAACATGAGAAAGTACTTTAAAATAATTGTTGAAGTAATGTTCTCTTCATTGCTTCCATATCATTAATTGTGTTTTAATAGATTGGTGCCCCACCAACGGTATTCAGGTAATCTGCACAAGAAGACGGGATGCCATGCCGTTTCACAAAAACAAATCTTCAGGGGCATGTACAGGGGAGTTAACTCTCTCAAATGATTTTTTTAGTATTTTTTCCTTGTTTCATATAAGGTTGGTACATATTTTGAGGGGCATCTAAAAATTATTGGGTTAATACCCCCTAAATTATTGTGAGACGGCAAATTGTTCCAGAACCTGGGGAATTTATATTCTCAAAAAAACATACATTGTCACAGAAAACTTATAATTTGTGTAACTTATACTTTGTGTAAAGTTGATGATGATATACAGTATCCCTTGAAATGTATCTGTCTCAGGTGCTATCACTTTTATAGATAGATGAAACAAAATAATTGGTAATTCAAAAATAACCAAATGTTCTCATTTTAACTCTAAAAGTTACGTAGCTGATGATTGTATCATTTTTAAGAAAATTGAACTAAATTCCAGTTCGAATTTAGCAAAGGGTAAATTCCAAAAACAATACAAAAAATCTAAATGAATAATGCATTTTTTCCTAATGAAAAAGACATGAATAACTTAGTCAATCTTTTACCGAATAGTTGTCTAATGTATATCTTGATCCAGGCCCTAGCGAACGCATAATCTTTGGGGTTATGGTCATTTGGCCATATACAGTATCCAAATAATGTACACGGGACCAATACACCAAGGCTGGAAAGGAAAGTAGTCTGGCTCCCTTTCATGAATTGTGAATCGGCATTATAATCGTACTTGCGTATACAGTGGTTCAAACAAAGATGGCCGCGTGATATTGACATGCTTCGTCTGGATTATGTTCATGATCGATCTTCTGATGCTTGCACTCAATGGCTGAAGCGAATATGTTACGGTAGAGTTAACAGGCTTCCTTTTAAGCTGTTTATGCCGAATAATGAGGCACTTTGTTTGGATATTATGTTCATTCATGATCAATCTTCTTGCACTTGATGAAGCGAATACGTTACGGTAGATTTAACACGGACAATGAGGCATTTTGTTTAGTAGCAATTTGATGAGCGACAGCGAACAGAAATAATTTCATGAATAAAAAGGTAATTTTAGAAACATACACGTATAGTTATGAGAACAATACAACGCAAAGCACAAAAATCACAAATATCTTTGCAAATATTTATACTGTATCTTCGCATAATATCTGGCAACTTAATGCATAGTGTGTTGGTTTTTCCTCTGAAATGAGAGCTATTCATACGGAATAAATTGTTCAGAATGATTGATACCATATATATTCACATCAAGTAAGCATTCGGAAAATAATTCCATAATTTTGTAATCAGGTAATTACTAATGTTTCACCTTCCATTTAATTATGAGGAGGCCCCCGGGGGCACGAACCCTCCATAGTTATCCCATTGGGTGACACCTGTTATAATTCTTCGAGAGAAGACGAACATAGCTCACAATTTTATGAAAACATTGAGTAATAGAGTTGAATATAAATTTGAGCAGTTTGGGATAATTGTGTTTGTGGAATGTTTGGCTAATTTTGGGGAAACTTCGAGATCTTGAGAATTTTTGTTCGAAAATTATTTTTTATTTTACACTCCAATTGTTTTCTTCAAACGTTATATGAAGTTCTACCGAGGAGTTTGTTCATGTTGTTATAGGCTATTGGACCCCAAAAGTGGGAATGGGGAGAGGTTATCCTGTGGACCACCCCCAGACAAAAGTTGATTTTACCCCCATGCGATCAAATCTTCTTGCCATAACCATCTACTTTCTTCATTCCAAAAAATACAACCATGCATAGAATTAATGAGCAACTGAAAATACCAAGGCTACAGAAGTCAGTTTCCCTGGTAAAATAAAAACAGTGTGATGGATATCATGCAACGACGTAGCTATTATATGTACTTAATTAGACTTTCTATAGTGTTCTTGAATGCCTGTACCTTCTAGTATTTAATGAGGCATTCAATGCGCAAAGTAATGAGGTATTCACTGCGCAAAGTAATGATGTATTCACTGCGCAAAGTAATGATGTATTCACTGCGCAAAGTAATGAGGCATTCACTGCGCAAAGTAATGAGGTATTCACTGCGCAAAGTAATGATGTATTCACTGCGCAAAGTAATGATGTATTCACTGCGCAAAGTAATGAGGTATTCACTGCGCAAATTATTATTAGGTTACTTGGTTTTACGATGGTACCAAATATTCTACGAAGGTATTCCGTCTGGACGTGCTACCATTTTCAAAAAAAATAAACGTGAAATGTATGTGGACACATTCAGATATTTACAAGGTAGGATCTACCCTCTCGCCTATATAATTACGTGAATACATCACAATTAACGGCACACGATTACTTTAAATGAACAATATCGTCAGTATCGATCCGAGTAGACTTTCAACAAGGCTTGGGTCGTTGTGTCCTAGTTTAAGATGAACACAGTTACTGAAAATTACTGACTGATTTACGCAGCAGCAACGGTCATATGAACTTATCATGTGGGGTATTATTATCAGTCACTGAGTTAATCTAAAACTGTACTGTAAAATGGTGATTAGAATTTAAACACATTTCTAAACACATAGCTTGTGCTCACTTTTTTCACATGTTTAGCCTAAAACGTATTTAGATTTTTCTTTTCTGTGACGTGTGTTTGAATGCTAAATACCATATGAACAGGTGTCAAAAAGCTAAGCACGTTTAGCTTTGTGACATGCATGTACAGAGGGTGGCTGTTTAGCATTTAAACGCATTCCTACACGTGTTTATTTTGCATGTATTTAATTCTAAACACCATGTTTACAGTGTAGTACTTCGGCCTTGTTGATCGTGACGATATTGTCCCTTCAATGAAATTAAATATAAATAAAATCAACAAAGAGTTCAGTGGCAGCTGCTTAATTAGCAGGATAATTTTGCTTAGCAAATGATTTTGACAAGTAATTAAAAACAGACAAACTGGCTCGTAATCATCATAAGCTGCTAAGCAAAATTGTATACTTAGCATTTTGACAAGTAATTAAAAACAGACAAACTGGCTCATAATCATCATAATCTGCTAAGCAAAACTGTATACTTAGCATTTTAGTAGGTCTACACTATAAAAAAAAGTCGTCACACGTAAGGTTCCCTGTTATTGTAAAGTCACTGTGTTTCATATTTTTGTGGTAAACATCCAACAAACGCGAGGCGTGACCAGGATCTATTCTCCCTTAAGGATCAACCCTTGGTTAGATAGTAGCATGTCTTCAATTTATACAGAAATTACCTCTGATAGCTTTGGTCAGTACAGCAACAAAAATATTAATTTATTCATAAATCAAGTAACACGTTTTTAAAACGTACAAAACAGAGTGCACACCATGACTAGAAATATCATGCAAAACTACTAGCACGAAGACATATTCACTGTTAAAACCATCCGCAGCGTACAACATTGTTGCTGCTTGCTTGTAAAATAATAAAGATTGTTCCATTGGGATGCCACAAGTGCCTAATATATGCAAGTTAATTCGGGACAAAATAGTGCTGGTTGAAAATTACAAATTAGTTTCGGTCAGCTGCCAAGTAGTACGCATCTCAAAATATGCTCTTAGACTTAGCACCTCTCATAAGTTTTACTTTTACAGCGTGTACGAATGACATCCTATTTGGTTAATTCTCGATTTCAGTGGCATTTTATAGACGAATCAGTGTAGTTTTTCCACGCATCGTGCAATGATTTATGTGAGCTGTATTTATGCACGACCATGGACTCTTCAAGGAAACACTTATGATAGTTCTTGCCTTTACTCCCGTAGACTTTGAAGCCGTTGTTATGAGTGATGGACACGCCTATCTTCTTTGCCAGTATCCCGTGGTAGGCATCGTCTATCGGAATCAGGCCAGTCTCCCGAGCTGCTTGGTACATCTCTGGTATTACATTACCTGAAATCACGTACCCACCCCCTGAGCAATATGGTGGATAATATTTCCCCTTGTACTGGGTGTGAGACACATGATACCTGCTCCTATCATTCTCTATATGAACACTGGTCCACATTGCATTACCCATAAACAGTGGCCGATGTTTCTCTTTACTAAACTTATCCAAGAACCCAATGATTTTTTTCATATTCACGAACATGTCATCGTCTCCTTTGTAAACATACTTAGCGTTCGGGCATTGTTCGGTCACCCATTTTAGCCCGGTGACCACTTTCAGAGTGAGGTTGTGAAATGACTCTCTGAATTCTGCTTGGATGATGTCTCCATAGTTGTCATTCTCTGCTCTAACTTTCTTTCGTAGCAGAGCTGTGTCTTTAGTTTCAATTGCTAGAATGAACACGACTGCAATATTTTTGCCAAGGACTTGTTTCTGCGCACCCCAGGTCTCTCGGATGGCCCGCCTGCGATCGAATTGACTCGGCAAGGAACTGATCAACACGATGAGAAATATATTTTTCGTTTCTCCCGTTTTTTCATAACAAACGTCATCGTGGTTAATTGACACTTGCAGAGTTTTATCAAAATACTCTGCGTTTGATATGTTTCTTGGGAGTACCAACTCTAAATTCGGGTCGGTGCAATTCTGACCATTAGTGGGGTTTTCTAGATTTGTGTAGACCGCAAAGAAGTCACTGACATTTTTAGATCCGATTCTCGCGGTGAAGACATTCGTTGACAGGCAGCCTTCTTTTCCCAAAGTGTTCATGGAAAAAGCATTGTTGTTGATTAGTCTAAAAGATAGTTTTTCAGCTATGATGGACACGAAGATATCGTCAATTGTCACTAGGGGTGCATGATGTGAATGTTCAAGAAGTAATTTCACAGCGTCAGAGGTGAGAAGGAATCCTGCTTCCGCTGTGCAATATTCAGGAAATGCCTGGCGTGAGTACAGTTCCTTGGAAATGTAGTAAACGCTTTTGGGGTCTCGCACTGGCTTCGTAGCCGACGATAGTTTACCATGCCAAGCTCTGTACAACTCGTCCCCTTCCAGAGATTGGATATAATCCATCAGCCTTTCGAAATGCACGAACAAATGGTCGTTTCCGTAGAAGACAAACTTAGCTGCATCACAGTTTTGTGCCACCCACGTCAGCCCAAGTAGAAACTTCAAAGTGCCCGTTCGACCTCCCTCCGAGAAGTTCCCTACTAATATATCATTGTACATATTACCCTCTTTTATAATCTGTCCTTTGAGTTTTTCACCGGGTGAACCCATAGTAAAAACAGATGTAATTCCATATTTTTTGGCAAGAGCGGCGTTCGCCCAGGTATTACGAACCACCTTGCGGATCAGATAATTTTCAGGCTTCGAAGTTATCAGCACAACAAGCATATTCTCGGTTGTCGACCGATTCCGATAATACTTGGGTTGGTGGCGGAAAGATAAAACGTTATTCAAGTAAGCCACGTTCACATTGGTCCTATTCCACATATCAGCGACCGATATTTTCTGTTGTATTTCTGATTTTGAAGTTGATATCGTTTGGACTAGTAATTGGCCAATGTCGAATCTTGACCACGAAAGTGGTAGTAATTGATCGTGTTTGGGCACCTTCAAAGTGTTAATATACACGAACGTCAGGACGGCGTAAATGAGATAGATGCTGAAGGCGATGGTGAGTGTGGTTTTCCGAAGTCGGGACAAAGCCATGTTGGCGTGAAAGCGACAAATCACAAACACGATGATATCATAAAGGAATTGCTTTTCAGACTGTATACAGTGATATGCTGATCAACTTGACAAAGGAATTACTGAAGCGTTGTAGGTCTTTTGAAGCTCGTAGCGGCCATCAGCTAACCTTTGCAAAATGGTGATGATGTCAGAACCTAAAATGCATAGCAATATGTAGGTAACTTTATTAGCACTATTGAGCAGCAGGGGATAATGCACTATACTTTAAACACTAATGCGATTTTTAGTTATTTTGTGTACAGCATTTTAATACATTTGAATGAATTAATCACTCTCCCGTTTCCTTGCAACTTATTAACGAGTGTTGATACAGTTAGGTAATGGCATTATGTTCTCAACGTGTTATACAAATAACCAAATAGTAATTTTTCTTTAAAACTTACTTGGTATTTATAAATATTCACGAGAATTAATTTAGCCCGAGGCACTTTTCTTTTCACCGGTGCAATTATTGCCACACTTTAACGAACAAATATATTTAATGCATTTCCACTATGTTCTCGGTGCTAAGGTTTACACAAAATGCTTGTTTTGAACACTTTGGTGTTACCAACTTGCATAGTGTTGATATTATTACGGAGTCGTTTTGGCAGACGATTATGAGGAATTATTATTTAACTGTATATATATATATAAATATATATTTATGATAGTAGGACTATATAAATATATAGTCTCTGTTAGACATGCATTTTGATTGACATCGTTTTTAAGGAAATGTACGACTGAAAAAACTATATAGGCCTATGCTTATTAGATATCAAATATACACTCAATCGCAAACAAATATGATGGCTATTAACAAGCCAGTAACTATACAGTGCGTATCAAAAAAAAGGTAATCCGAATTCAGGGCGTTAATATGCCAAGGTTATTTAGTTTGACAATTTACATGTAGTGTACCAAAGAAGAGGAACTCCTCAGCTTTCCATTGATACCTGTATCGATCCATTGCTGTCACACATGGCCGAGTACATTGTTATTGAAAATGGCAAATTCAAATCGCATTTTTGCAAGTTTGGGTAATCAGTTCAAGGCAGTCTGAAATGGACGCATCACTTGACTGCCTAGATGATTATGTAAGATTTTTAAGCTAGTTGGAAAGATGGTACAACTAACGACTGAACAGCGAGTTTTCGTGATTACAACATTTCACCAAACTCACAGTTTGCAGCAAACTCGCGATGCTTTCAGGGAACGTTTCCCAGAACGGGAGCCCCCAGCAGCCAAAACCATCTGGGCGAATGTTAGAAAATATCAAGAGTATGGCACTAGCCTCAACCGCAACAAGTGGAATTCTGGCAGGAGGCGCACCGGGCGATCAGAAGGGAACATTGCAGCAGTAAGGCAGCAACTTTTGGAGCATCCTAGGGACACCAGCGCAAGGCGAAATGGGCTGAGATTGCCTTCGGCGACATTCAACAGAATCACGAGATTGGACCTCCACCAGCATCCATATCGGATTCACATCCGACATCAACTTACGCCAGGAGATTTTGCTAGAAGGCTGGCGTTTGCCAGATGGTTGATAGCCCATACCGAGAGAGATGTCAATTTTCTGCGGAATCTCGTAATCGGCGACGAAGCTGCTTTCTCCATGAACGGCAAGGTCAATACGCATAATGTTCTTGAATATGCACCAGCAAGAGGTTAACATGAGTCGACAAAAGTGGACTGTTTGGTTAGGACTTTGTGGAAGTGGTCAGCTGATCGGACCGTTTTTCTTTCAAAGGAATGTCAATGGTAACATGTATCTGCAGATGCTCAATGATAACGTTTTACCGCAGCTGCAGGAACACTTTGAGCGACAGGTTCGTGGGGTCTTCAGACAACTCTGGTGGGCCCAAGATGGCGCCCCAGCACATCGCCTTATCGCTGTCCGAGATCGTCTGAGGGAACTCTTTGGCGAACGAGTCATCGCCGTCAACCATGAGGTGGAATGGCCACCAAGATCACCTGACCTCACACCATGTGACTATTTCCTTTGGGGACATTTGAAGAACAAGGTGTTTGCAACTCCTCCCGTGATCTTGATGAATTGCAGGGCCGTATTCGAAATGAAGTGGATGCTTTACGCAATAATCCGGCTGTGGTGAGACGAGCAGTGCAGGACATGCTCCGTCGCTGTCAGCTTTGTGTCGAAAGGGAGGTGGACATGTTGAAGGTGTGGGTGCATAAAGGGCAATGTTAGAAGAGATTCTTCTTGAATAATGTCCAGTCATTCCTAAAGAAAATCTGGTTTATCATACTGACTTTCACTAATTATCCTGCCTTGCACTGATTACCCAAACTTGCAAAAATGCGATTTGAATTTGTCATTTTCAATAACAATGTACTCGGTCATGTGTGACAGCAATGGGTCAATAAATGTATCAATGGAAAGCTGAGGAGTTCCTCTTCTTTGGTACACTACATGTAAATTGTCAAACTAAATAACCTTGGCATATTAACCCCCTGAATTCGGATTACCTTTTTTTTGATACGCACTGTATAACACCAGGGACGTGCACAGGGTTGTAGAGGGGCAGGGGCTCAGAGTCTGAAAAGGGCAGTGTAATTCCATGCGAGCGCGTAGCGCCTAAATTTGGGCGTTTATTTATTAATAAAAACGCATAATATGGTTTTTAACATTACAATCAGATCAGATTATGTTGATGACTGGTTTTCATTTACAATCTGATCTGGTGGTGAGTGAGCCTATAGTCAAGGACCAAGTCCACCAAGTCTAATTATCCCCTTAAGTCTCAAATTTATAATAAACGTATCATATCACCTGATATTTGCACAAGAAAACGGAGCTCCGCCTAGTCAAACAATCATAAAGTGCACCAATAACACAAAACCGAAAATGAACATGTATTGGGGCAAATAGCTTACCTACCTAATGAAGTAAGTGTAGTAGTTGCTTTGAAGTAGGCTAACTGTAAGACATAGGTCTCGAGTGGGAGCGGGATGTCAATTTCGTGTTTCAGTGACAGCGTGTGCCTGCCTATCAAAGACGTATAGGCGCGCGCGGCTATGCGTGAAATCTAGTTTCGCGGAGGGGCACATGCAGGCCCGTGCACAGGAATAGTAAGGGGCATCTCTGCTGACCTAATATTTATTCTAATTTATTCTATCCTGACATCTTTCAACTAGGCAGGGCAGTCTATGCGCAACAGGAACTTAATAATTCATTCAAAAAAAAAAAAAAAAAACAACCTTGGGCTAAAAAGGGCACTTTTTATACTAGGCAAAAAGGGCAGGGGCTCAAGCACCCTTTGGGACCTATGTATGCACGTGCCTGTATAACACCATGACTTTTAATCAAACAATACAAAAATACATAACTTCTCAAACACACACACACACCAAGTTATTTGAACGTTGAGAAACTGATGATGTTGCTGTCCAATTACCAGTTTCTGCTAAGTATGTAAACGCCATATATATTACTTGAATGTAACTTTAATGTGTTCCATTATAAATGAACATGTAGCCATTGTATTGATCTTTTGTCAATGAATGAAATATGAATGTATAACCTCTTGACACGTATTGCTGGCTTCAACCAAATTGGCTGTGTGTGAAATAATTTGGACATGTTTTGGACCCAAAACACACCTTTGTTTTCAAATTACAAATTACCAACAAAACTCTCTCAAAATATCTTAAATTTTCCTATCAATGTTCCCCAATATTATGTTTTTTCTTCAAATCTTGTTTATTTATTTATGTCTATCCGAATGTTGAAGAAGCGTCATATTTTGCTGATGATGTTGGAATGGTAATTGTACCTGGAAATGTTGCATCTTCTCCGCCCCCCCCCCAAAGAAAACAAAAAACAACAACAAACAAACAAACAAAACACAAAAGAAAAAAAAATTCACAACAAATTTACACCACTGACCTCCGGCTCCAGAAAAATACAATTTCCCATCCTCGTGTTCTTCCAAACTACGAGTCCACATGTCGAAACCGAAAATGAATGGAAGGGAAATGGGCTGACAGTATACTTTTCGTAGTTATGTATGAGCATCAGTGCTGTGATCATGTCCTTTTATGGATAACGTATTATCAGGAACATAGGCCTCCCCGTAGAAACAGTGTTGTCAATGTTGCCCACGTTATACCATGGAGGAAGGTTATACCATGGAATTATACCATGAAATTAACGGTTATACCATGGTTATACCATTAAAGGTTATACCATGAAATTAACGAAGTCAGTATAAGCGTACATACCATAATCAGGCTCAGGCGTTCAGCTTGCTGGTGACACCATTGCGAGTTTCGATGAAATTACCCGGCGCGACACTCCGGCAATTTGAAGGTCTTGTAACGACACTCGAGCGATTACCATACTGTACGACTCCTACTTGCACGGTTACAAAGCGTAAATGCTAAATCATGCTGAAGTATAAAGTGGTTCTGAAGTACACGTACGACTGGTTCCCATGCTTCGCTGCCCTAACAACACACCATCAATACAATTGCGATACCTTTTCGTTATGATTGTTATATTGTACAAATGATTCTATGAAAACAGAAAGAAACGGTTTCTCCGTTTTGGCTTTTTTACATTTGTAGTTATTGTTATATTTTGTATATACATGTATATTTTCTAGTGATGTGAGCGCCTAACAAGCAGCCACTCATAACAGCTCTCCAGTTTTTTGTGCTAAATAAGTGTTTTGTAGCTACAAGTGTGTGTTCATTTTTATACTAGTGGATTGCTTATTACACCTGGAATCTATTGAACGTTTTATGCGAGTATTGGTACATTTGTCTTCTTATAAAAATGTTAATATCTGTCATGATTGCATAATGATCAGATAAGCCGGGATGAATAGTTATATTTGAGATGAGATGTGAAGTATTTTCACGTGTTATCATGAGGTCACGACAGTGACCGTATCGATGAGTGGGTGCTGTGATGTGCTGGATAAGTCCATGAGCAGAAAGCAGATCCTTAAACTGATTGTTTGAGATGTTGTCCATATGAATGTTAAAATCGCCGGTTAAAATAATGTCAGATGGGTGCAAGAGATAATCCACAATTAATTTATCAAATTCTGGTCGATATATATTATTAACAAGGCGAACAGATCTAGAGTTGCATGTTACCTCAGCATGCAGAGATTCAAATCTTAGGTAGTCAATGTTATCATTTTTCATACTGACAGATAAACTGGACCTAAAGAGAAGTGCAACCCCTCTACCGGTCTTTTTGGGTCTGGGGATATGATGGAGAGAGTAGCCAGCAGGAGTGCACTCACGGGGTAGCAAGTCATCATCAGGTTTAAACCATATCTCGGGTATGGCAACATAATCCAAATTGTTTTGAAGTACAAAGTCAACGAATTCATCCGGGTGTTACATATGAATTGAGTGTTCAAGACACAGAGCTGAAGTTTAGACTCATCATGAACATTTGGAGTTGAAATTATGCCAATGTTTCTTGTTGATGTGGTTAAGTTCACTGTTGGGGGTTGGTCAGGCCGGAGTGCAAGTTGTGTAAGATTTTCCATTCTACGGCGACCAGCTTTTTTACCTCTATGTGTGCGGCGGTATGTTTGGGGTTGATTGGCAAGTATTCCAAGACAGTTCAATTGACTCAATGTTGAATAAGATAAAGCTGAATCAGCATTGAATGGAGCATTGCGAAGATTGAGTAGTTCGTAGGAAATTTCATGGAACTGAGTGGCATTGGTGGGTGTGTTGATCAGTATTTCAGGTCCAGGGTTTGGGTTTATGTCACCAGAAATTAAGAGTTCTAGATGAAAGGTGGCAGATGAATTATTATAATATGATATAGGACAACTCAAAAAATTTAAGATGGTGGATTTGTTGTTTTTTATGTAGCATACAAGCTGTAAATTGCATACTGTATCCATATTCTAAAGATGAGTCATTGAGACACAATGGTCCAGATAGCAAGACTGGGATAAACAGGATGTAGACATCCATTGTCTAATCAGAAAATAATTGATCCAAACAAAAGGCTTGTGGTCAAGCTACAGGTTATAATCTAAGTCTGGGTTGACTGCACAAAAAATGAAGATAAGATGGGTATCCACTACACAGTAAAATCTTACAGCAGAGATAGACAAAATACAACAGTTTTTCCACTAAGAAGACAAATGTACCAATACTCACATAAAACGTCCAGTAGATTCCAGGTGTAATAAGAAATACACTAGTATAAAAATAAAGACAAACTTGTAGCTACAAAACACTTATTTAGCACAAAAACTGGAAAGCTGTTATGCTGTTATGAGTGGCTGCTTGTTAGGCGCTCACCTCATGCCCAACATGTTGTGTTTGATTAGCCCTATATGCGCTGAAATGACAGCAATTGAGCAAATGACAGCAACTCCCCAGGGAGCTGAGATGGTTTCAGGAATGATTGATGAGCCTGGTGAGCAGGGGTAATAATGTAATGCGCATTGAGCACCAGTTTGGTGGATACGTGCGCTATATAAGTCCACATTATTATTATTATTATTATTATTATTATTATTATTATTATTATTATTATTATTATTATTATTATTATTATTATTATTATTATTATTATTATTATTATTATTATTATTATAATAATCATAATCATACGATTCTGTACTGTGTACGGTATACGTTCCGGTACATGTACATACAGTACATGTACATGACACGTTAGGGTATGTCTATTATTTGTAGTATTGAGACATTACTGCATTTTTTTGTGCAATGCCATACCACATTGTCTCCAATGCAAAACATTATATCAACTAAACCAGATGAGATTATATTTAAATGCAACCGAGGGAAGGATTCCTCACGTTTAATTCCATGTGTAATAAGAAATCCACTAGTATAAAAATGAAGACACTTGTAGCTACAAAACACTTATTTAGCACAAAAAACTGGAGAGCTGTTATGAGTGGCTGCTTGTTAGGCGCTCACATCACTAGAAAATATACATGTATATACAAAATAATTATAACAATAACTATACAAATGCAAAAAAGCCAAACCCGGAGAAACCGTTTCTTTCTGTTTTCAGCTCCCCAGACTATGGTACTTGCTGATTTAAACGAACGGCCTTGCCACATTCGATGCAGGGGAACTTGGGTGCCATCTCGAAGTCTTGAATCTGGAACGGGTCTTGAATCTTGAATCTTGAATCTGGAACAGCTCTTGAATTTTGACTTGATGATGATCTTGTCTTGATGTAGAGTGATATTTAGCTTCTCAGTAGCTCCATTTATAAGATTCAGGGGTTATTTGCATGATTTTATTCTACCAATCACATTTAAGGTTTATATGAGTTTGTTCATGTCTAATGTAACTACAAAAATGTTTTAACTGGGAAGTTTTTTTGGTTTTTTTTCCTCTGGATTTGTTTTACTTTTGAGCCCCCATGGTGTTAAGCTCAATTGGATGTCCATGGCACTACATATTGAGTAATCCTTTATTTCTTGAACATACTTTGACCTACATTAATGTTCATTCATATGTCGTCAAGATGATGTCATTGGTTGCCATGGAAATTACCTCTAGAGGGCGCAGTACTTGGATGCATATTATGTGCACATTTATGGATACAATTATTTCTTATTTTAGCCATTGTAGTACACAAGTTAACGCTATGGTGATAAAGTATCATTACGTATCTTTAAGAAAAGCGAAAGATAAATTTGAAAATATTTTGTTAAGGGATCTCTAGAGCTTGTTTAAGCCCCCATCATGTCAAATTCAGCCGGGAATCCTTAGCATTTGGGGTGGGAGGGATTACATATACCTCTATTACTCCGGCATGCTTTGACCTAGATTAATAAAACTTGACACATTAAATGTTAATTTATATGTCGTCAGGATGGCGTCAGTGGTTGCCATGGAAACTACATCTAGATGGCGCTATATTGGATGAATATTATGCGCAAATGAATAAATGGTTAAATGCATTTCTTATTTTTAGCCATTGTAGTACACTATAGGGATAATGTGTCATTAATTCATTTTGTAAAAATCTTGGGTTAAGTTGTCTCTGGAGATCAGTGTTAAAGCCCCGATCGGCCCTTTGTTCAGACAAAAATCTTTAGCATATGGAGTGGGAGGGATTAAACAAACCTCCATTACTCCGGCGTGCTTTGACTTACATGCATAAAATTTGGCACATTTAATGTTCAGGTATGTTGTCAAGATGACATCATTTGTTTCCATGGAAACTTGTTCTATGTTGTACTACATTTTCTGGTTTATTACTGACTAGGTCCTTGTCTATGTTGGAGTTATGAAACCTCCTGAAAGGGACTTCTGAAAGGATACAGTATCCTCACAAAGTCAGACAATAAAACAGTGTTGGAATATAGGCCAGCACTGCGGCACTTGTTCCGCATCCCATCCTGAAATGTGGCTTCCCCTAACATGGGCACTGCCTGTCAGCAATCCATCTGCCATCAAAACTCAATGAGATATGTTTTATTTTTGGGAAGGCTTATCCAATGGAAGGTCACTCCGACCTGATTTTTGGTACAGGAAATCATCACACATACGGTGTAATATGTGTTCACTCCAAACATGAATGCATTTCATCCGCAAATATTGCATTCAGATGCGATCTTAGTATTGTTCAGGCTCCTGTCCACCACAGGGGTATGTTTGCTACTGCACCACACAGACGAGCAGAATTCAGCAGAAATGTACACAGACGCTCTATTGAAAGTACATTAATAAAGTTGACTTGGGTACGAGTTGACTTGGGTACAAGTTGACCCGATTTAATCTGAAAACTGCCCAAAAATATTTGTAAGTACGCATGTGTGATGATATTTTGGGGTTTTGACACGCACATTTATGATAATTGCCCACTTTCTTCCTGGAAAAAAATACGCGTCCGGGTGTGATCCATGAGGCTGCCATTAAGGCCTAAATGCATTAATAACCCAGTGCAATTTGCCTGGTGAGAACCCGGTATTGTTTACCTGGATAAAAGTTGAATCAGACCGGGTTTACGCTCATTATGTAGTCTGGATAGATCTTGGCTCATGAGGATGTCAGCGCTAGACAACAAAAGAACCAATTTGCCAAGCGCTAATCCTCCAGGGTAAGGGAACAATAGAAAGTTAGTGGTCAGCTGAGGGCCTCCACGCTAATCCTTAAAACCGCCATAACATTGTGGATGGGCAAGACTTGCTACCAGTGGCTACTTTTATGTACACAAAACCCCAAAACCTCTCAAACTACATGTATTTTAAAGATATCAACGTAATAGTATGTATGCGGTTGTATGTAAAAGAAAGATTTTTCTCCATAACACCCGGGTTGGTATTTATCATTTTCAAACCATCGGGCTTAACCCTGGCCCAGCCGGAGTAGATTCTTATCAGTAGGCATGTCACAGGATCCAGTAATAAATCCTGCAGCGGTACGTACACACACAGAAACTCGTACAAGTGCAAAAACATACCCTTTTCAAAATCGCTTTTTAAATACAAGAATCCTTTTTTTTCAATTATGATTCCTGATTTGAAGAGAGGAATACTTTCTCTCAATATAAACCAAGTTTTCTTACGAAAAAACGGGGAAAGTGTTACTGGTACCATTGGCGGATCCAGGGGGGGGGTGGCTGTAGCCCCCCCCCCAAAATCGTTAATTTTTTTTTTTTTTTTTTTTAAATAAAAAAAAATTAAAAAAAGGGAGAGAGAGAGGGGGGAGGGGAGAGGAGAATGCACTCCCATTCCCACAGTGTGCTTTGTTTTTCTCTCCCTTTGATTATTTCATTGTAATTTTTGTAGTACTGAAAAATAATTGTTTTTGATTCTCAGCCCCCCCCCCCCCCTAAAAATGTTTTGGATCCAGCCCATGGGTACTCATCATCCATGAGCAGAGCCCTTAGAGTGAGACTTTTCACTCCAACAGTGGAGTCAGTTCTCCTATATGGCGCAGAAGCCTGGACTGTCACAACATCGATGGAGAAGAGTATGGATGGGTGCTACACAAGAATGCTGCGCATGGCCCTCAATGTCAACTGAAGGGGCCACACCAGCAATAAGGAGCTTTATGGAAATCTGTCCGAAAAAATAGGGCAGCGAAGGCTTAGACTATCTGGACACTGTCATCGTCATACAGAACTGTTGGCGCATCAGCTCGTACTCTGGGAACCACAACATGGCAAACAGGGGAGAGGGAGACCTAAGATGTCTTTTGTAGACACACTGAGGAGGGACACTGGCCTCGACAACACACAGGAGCTTGCCGAATCGGCTGTTTTGCCTATATTTGGATGTCCCGTTCATACAATATACATCCGAACGAAGTTCGGACGATTACTGTAACAAGCCACGTTTTCGGGTGTACGGATCGGTTGAAATTATGCCTAATATCCAGACCTAATATTTCAAGTTTTCGCAATTATTTGAACTGATCGTGCTACACGAATACTTACCAGGTACATCCTATATACTAGTAGGCAAATAATTAGGACTCAAAGACTATATGCACTATATCGTGTGCATGGGATATACACTCACGGAATTTAAAAACGCATCAACTTACATTTCTCAATAAATATGTATAACTTATATGCAGTGATAAATTGTTTATGTTCATATGCAATGCATATTGAAACCTCAAAATGAGAAAGTATTGATTAAAATATCATAAATTGTTCTTATTTCTCACTGCAATAACCTGCTGTTGAAAAATATGTGAAATATTGGGATGATGCGTTTTTAAATTCCGTGAGTATATATAACTGTATTTCTTTCAATGCAAATTACCGCAAAACGTGTCATAAACAGAATAAAGAAATTGTTTAAATTACACAAATCATCGTAATTGGCATCTCTTCCAAGCTCCAAAAACTCCAGCTAAGGAATAATCCTTTAACAATAGTCACTTATCAGATTATAAGCAGACTTTTGTACGACCCCAGAGCCAGAGACCAGAAGGAACCCCACGATACGCTTGAATAACTGAGAGCTTTCATGAGTCACACCGGGCTAATTTAAGACCAGACCAACACCGGGATTTTATCATACTGGATTATAGGTAAAACTTGTAGCTTTGCATGGTGAGGAGGATAAGTAAGACTAATTGCGGTGACACCATGTGAAATTCTCAATTGAGTAGTAATTATATATATATAGGTTGGTGAAACTGGAGGTACAACTCGTTGTACCTCCAGTTCTTTTCAGAACTAATTACAACTCAATTGAGCATTTCACATAGTGTCACCGCAATTAGTCTTACTTATAATGGGTTATATAAGCATTTAGGCCTAAAGAAAGTAGCTATCCCCAGCAGATCGCTGGCACTTGTTCATTCGGATTCATTTATATTCAAATGTTAACTGTTACCAGCGAAGATTTTCCCGCTGTCAATTTGTCAAAAAAAATTGGCGGAAGAAAAGCTCTTTTTCGGGTATAAAAAACCACTTCATTTAGAAGCAGGTGGGCGGAAGGACGCTTCCAGAAGCTTGTCTTGTTTTTATTTAAATTAACTTTTATCTAAACCATCCAATCCATGCTGAACTGCGGGGATATCACTCCCTATAGGCATACATTAATTTAAACGCACAGACCATGTGACTAATTAACACTTTGCGTGACCTTTAGAGTACTAGGGTGATTTCCCGTAGGGCAAAAGTGCGTGTATTTGTATGCAGAGTTTATAAATTTTGTATAATTTTTCCACATAACATCAAGAATTGTTTTAATTTTCAGATGAATACAATTTGAGATGTAATTAATCAATTTAGAATGTTTCTGCTGATATCTCATAATATCAGTTCTTGTCATAGACCAGTGAACGTTTTGTGCCTGGCGCAGTTGGACCTTTGGGACTCTTTTGTAAACATGTGACGTCATTGTCATTGTCTTATCGTCTATATATACGGACGGTCACCATAAAACATCTGCACAAAATGCCATGACTCGGGGTGCATTGTCAACGCTAGAGGGCCAATATTTGCACTGAGCGGATGGTTGACAATTTCCGTTTGTCCATACCTTTCTTGTCGGGACGAACAGGTCTACTTAGAAGGGATACATGTCAAGTGGCTAAAATCTCGCCCAGAACTGTTGGCACACACCCCGACACCTGAGGAGGCAAAACCTAAGTGGTACTAATTCCTTTGTAGGGTCAATATAAGTACATTTATATGTGATAGCATTTCCAAATGAGTAGCTCAGTTCTTTTTTCTTGATTTTGTGTTTTTGCCATTGAATTACATATGTACATTGCCTTTTGTGTACATCATATGGGTTGGGTATATGTATATCTTAATTCATTTGCCGGTACAGTATCACACACGACACGACACGACACGTCTATCGCATGAGGCCATGAAAACTTCCATACGTCACCGTTAGGGGGCGCTATATCCATTTTTGGTAATTTTCCCTCATTTTTGGTCAAAAGACTATTTTCCCCATAGCTTCCTTAATTTTCATCCGTTGGCCAAAAATCGCCCTAATTTGCCATAGTGACCAATCCCGAATCGAGTTGGCATAGTGACCACAATGCGGTATTGGTCACTTTGCCAAAGTACAAAAATAGCCAGTTAGAGTATTCGTCATTTTAATGCATGCTCTATCTCCAAAACCATAAGGAATACATGCATGTGGATTAGATACAATGGTAGGTCTCTTCCTGAATGTACTATAAGGAATACATGCATGTGGATTAGATACAATGGTAGGTCTCTTCCTGAATGTACTAATGGGTGGGAAAACTTAAAATTGAAAAAAGACGGATTGGTCACTATGGCAAATTAGGGACGAAATGTTGTCTTCAGTACAAGCAACAATGTGACGTCACTTAGATCACCGCTTGAGGGGCCCTATAACTAAAATTTGGGTAATTTTGTTTCAAAAATAACATCCACAGTACTATTCATATCATCAATTTATACAGGCCTATTGACCAAACACATTCTGAAAACACGATGGATTTAGCAAAATGTTATTAAGACAAATATATTTAAATGTTCAATTGCTATTTTTCTGGTGTTAAGGAAGTTATAATCTTTCATTCGAGACATTGAAATCCATCAAGGATTAGTACCAGTAAAATAAAAACTCAAATTAATAAAATGCTGGCCCACTGATTTAATCGTTACACGAGGGCGTGTGCAGTCTTCTTATTGGTCAGTGCGGCTGTCAATCAGAATCAAATGCATCAATATCGCTTTTATACAGTTTCCGACATCCGTATTTCATATTTTTGGGATCGTTTAATAACGATATTATCTTTCAAAATTCGTTCGCTTTTTAAATTATATTTTTTAGGGTCACTTGAGCCAAACACGGACGATATATCTTTAAACATAATATTACAAATCACCAATGACCATTTGGAGTGTGTTTTCTTTCACATATTACTTCTCAGTGTTGTGTGGTTTGTTATTCATGTTTTTAAATGATCAATTATAAAAGTGCAGTAACGCACACACGTCCAAGGTCGACTGTATAAGTAAAAAATAGTAGCTACATTATGAATTTACTAAAACTCAATGTACTCTGTGGACTGTCGTGGCCGAGCGGTCTAGCTTACCGGACTCAAGTTCTGGTGTTAGCAGGAGAATGTGGGGTTCGAACTCCGGCCGTGACACTTGTGTCCTTGAGCAAAACACTTAACCATAATTGCTTATAGGAGCAGAGACTGTTTAACAACTGCCTTGTTCTGGACTAGTTACCCCTCCCAGTCCTATTCGCACCGTGAAGAGGCTGGTTATTAACTTGTCTTGTTTAGGTGCTGGTTTCTTCAGTGTGAAGTCGTTGTAACAACTCAATGACTTAGTAGCCCCCACCTTGGAGTGGCCATTGGGCCTTGTGTGGGGCGATTTGCATAATTTTGTTTAATAATAAACAAATATAGATGACTTTGATTATTATACATTCATTTGTCCACATCTGTATGTCAGCCAGGTGAAGCTGTTCCATCATCATGTAGTGGTTGCCATAAATACATTTTCAATAAAAATGTAATTGTTAAAGTGGGTTTAAACACAAAACCTTCTATAAGAGTCATGGTTCTTTCGTTGACATGACTAATGCACAATAATATTCATAAACTCTTTTAGCCCATTAATAATTAAGGCCGCGCGCGTCGCCTCAGACCCGCACGATGTCATTTTTAATTTTTAATTTTTTTTTAATAAATTTTTTTTTCAATATTTTTTTTGGCTATGAAACGATATGTCCAACTGCAGCCAAGATTGCGGGATCGATTGGAATTCTGTCGCGCTGTGTTTTGATTGTAATGCTAAAAAAGAGGTTATTATCAATGCACAGTACGTTTTTTGTCTATTAATCATCACATATTATAATGTGCTTCTATGGGTGTATTTGGGGGCAAAATTAAATCAATTGAATACAGGTTGGGCTTAGACATACGACTGCCTTGCGACCCAAACCACGGTCACGCAAAACTATTTACATATAAATGACTATGTAGCAGCTGGTCACTACAAAAGGTAACATATAGAATTAGTAATTCCAAATTAACCAAATTATAATACAAAATGTTATTTAGTATAAAGCTGATGGTTGTATCAATTTTCCCTGAAAATAGTTTTGTCTTAAGCCAAACAAATTAAGTCTCTGGTTTCTGGTCTCCGCACGCGTCGCCTCAGACCCGCACGTCGGCATTTTAAATTTAAACTTTTTTTTTGCTATGAAACGATGTCCAATTGCAGCCAAAAGTGCTGGATCGATTGGAATTCTGTCGCGCTGTGTTTTAAATGACCTTTTCACAATTTTGCCCGATTTGCGCGGCTTCTCTTAGCTACCATACTTTGTGTATGGGAAATTTGGTCTGGTTCCGATAACCGCGTGCATGTACTTCACTGGTTGGCAAAAAAAAATCAACTTTTTGGGGGGCCTCGTGTCTTCATAAAGACAGTAATTCCACATTGAGATGAATACAAACAGTCTAAATGCATTTTCACTATATTCTCGTCAACATAAAAAAAAAACTTTTACAGGTTTGTTTATTTTTATCTCTCTTGATTATTAATATAAATTATGGATGCATTTACAGATATTTAACCTACATGTGTACACTAGCTTTAAACAACCAATCTGTGAAAGTTTCAACTAAATACAGCGTCTGTTTGGAATGCCATGGCCGAGCGGTTTAGTGCATCGGATTTAGTGTTCTGACGACTGAGTCGTCAGAATGTGGATTTGAATCCCAACCGCGACCGTGGTGCTTGTGTCCTCGAGCAAGACACTTTACCATAATTGCTTCTCTCCACCCAGGAGTAAATGGGTACCTGTGAGGACAGAGTTAGTTGTTGTGTTTGATTAGCCCATATGCGCCGAAATGGCAGCAATTGAGCTGTATACTCCCCAGGGAGCTGAGATGCTTTCAGGAATGATTTATGCGCCTGATGATACCTCGTGTAAGAGCGCTTTAAAAATACCCCCATTATTATTATTATTCGCGTTCTCTTGTCTTTTTAGAAGTCTTTTTTATTAATTTTTTTAATTTTATATAAGTCTGCTTGGATCGAAAAGCCAGGTTGTTCAAAAGCAATATCGAATGGAGGGGAAGATAACCTCTATTATTCTTTATCATTTGCTATAATCTGCCACCTGTTCAAAATACATGACCTTTAGCTTGGTCATCTCTAATTTTCCTCAAAACTACTTCAAATATTATCTGGGAGAAACATTTCATAAAGCCAGCATTTAGTTAGCCGGTTGGGGTATAATTATCCGTTCCGATATTTGGTAAGTAGGAAAGGAAAGCGACAGACCGAGTATTTGATGTAGTTATTTTTAATTATTACTGAATCAATTATTACAGAATAAATTTTAAAAACCCAATATTCCAGCTTCTAGGGACACTTCAATTTGGGTGTATTTTTTGGAAAAAGCATGTCACTTTGTATGAGGGTTCCAAATATGCCGAATATCATTTTTACTTTGCGGGGAAATACCATGAAGGTATTTGGTGCAGGAAAAAAGGTTTATTTTTAGATAAGTCCTTTTAAATAGAGGTCAGAGACCCTGCAATTCCATTAAAGATGTATCGCCAGTGATTTTCGCTATTTTAACAGAACTGCTCAAGCCTAGTTTCGTGACCATCCTACCAAGTTGTTATGCTTTTACCATAAAGTGAAACATTTTCAGCTGAGCAGTAAAGACCGGGTCTTATCAGTATATAGCGGAGACGATAACATTTTTAATGGCCTTCTTCCACAATGTTTTATATTACAAGCCATTCCAATTGATATAAAGCAGTTTGCAACATGAAACATTATCAACCTGACGAAGAGCTTCTGACTGCGTGAAGGGCGCCCTCATGGAGCGGATTGAGACTTTGACAAACATTGGCCGGCCATACGGCGGTGGTTGACAATCATGTTGGTGGTGTTACGATACATTAGGGCAATTCTCAATGGGCGTGGTGTAGTTTGTCCACACCGCCCTCAGAGTGGTGGGGCTCTTGAATCCATGAACTACCATGACGTCACGCAGGGAACACACGTCCGTCTTGGCACCCCAGTTTTTAAACCCCTGATGGGTGACTGGTTTCACCCCGATTTTACTCATTAGGATCCCCTGGTAGGCATCGTCGATGGGTATGAAGGCAGTTTCCAGAGATTTATTGTACATTTCTGGGATGATGTCAGTTGAGATTATGTATCCTCCTCCAGAGCAGTAAGGTGGGAAGTAACGCCCACTGTACAGTTTATCGGACACGTAGTACTTGGAGTTCTCCCGCGTTACCCGGACACTTCTGTACAGTACACTGCCTAGATAATACCTGGACATTGCCGGTCCTTTTATTCGTTTTTCCTTCAGGTAAGACACGATGTTATTTAAGTTGACAAACATGTCATCGTCGCC
The DNA here is from genome assembly GCA_029582265.1 of Zoroaster sp. YZ-2022. Classification (NCBI taxonomy): domain Eukaryota; kingdom Metazoa; phylum Echinodermata; class Asteroidea; order Forcipulatida; family Zoroasteridae; genus Zoroaster; species Zoroaster sp. YZ-2022. The sequence continues at coordinate 29,826,045 of CM055832.1, read as the reverse complement.
TTTGTACATGTATTTGGCGTGGCGACAATTTTCAGTCACCCACTTGAGGCCCAAGACAACTTTGAGCGTCAAATTCTGGAAGGATTCCATAAAGTTTGCTTGGATGATATCCCCGTAGTTGTCGTCTTCCCGTTTGACCTGCTCCTGGAAGAGTTGAACATCTGTTTGGGTGAATCCCATGACGAACAAAAGCCTGATGTTCTCCCCCAGAATCTCCTTATCGTTGCTCCAAGTCTCCCGTATAGCGCGGCGCAGCTCGAAGTGACTGGGTAATGTACTGATAAGCACGATGATGAAAATGCTTTCCTCGTTCCCACTGTTATCGAAACAAATCCCTGGGTGATCAAGAAGCAGTTGAAGAGACCGCTCCAAGTACGGTTGATTGTTCGTTTGGCTCCCGAGAACCAAATTCAAATCCGGATCCGGGCAGTTCCGGCGGAACTCGGGATCGCTGAATTTCTCCCAGATAGTCATGAGGTGTTCTGAAGATTTCAGCCCTCGTGTCGTGATGACTCTACTGAGCTCGCACACATCCTTTGCCAGATCACCAAAAGTGAAGGACTTGTCCTCCAAGATCTGAATATTCGCTTTATTCGCCAGTACTCCCGTGTAGATATCCGACAGCGGCAACAGGGGCTCGTCCCAAGAAAGAGCAAAAATCTCCTTGGCAGCATCCATACTTAACACATAGCCAGCCTCTACAGTGCAGAAATCTGGGTATCGGCTACCCGGGAATTGTTTCCTTGATACATAGTATCGACTTTTTAGGTCTCGCTCGGGACTTTTTCCCTGTGAGATTCGACCATTCCACATGTTCAGTCTTTCATCTTTGTTTATAGCTCGTAATCGTCTGACAAGACGCTCGTAAATGACAAACATGCGATCATCACCAATGAACACAAACTTGGCAGTGGGGCACTGTGACGTCACCCAGTTTAAACCAAGGAGGAATTTAAGGGTCGAGTTTCCAGCGGTATCCGCGATACTCCCCATCAGGATATCATCGTGTCTCTCGTTCTCCTGAAAGACACTCGATTTCATGACATCGTCATTAGGAGAACCGAGGACGAACATCGTGAGTACCCCGAGCGGATGAGCGTCGGCGTCGTTGGCCCACGTCTCACGGATCGCCATTCGGAAGCCTAAATCCTTCGGATTGGAATTGATAATAGCTACCATGAACACATCCTGGCATTTCTCACCTTCACTGTGATCAAACCTCGAAACGAGAACACGATTAAAGAGGCCGCTATTAATCCCTGTGTTGTCTTTATCTATTGTTACAAGGATATGTTCGGTATGTGTGTTGATATGAGTTCTTTTCTCGGCGTCATATTCATACTGTACAGCCGGTATTGCCAAAAGCTTATTCCCACCATTTTTCGGCGAATCCAGTTCGATATTTTGTTTTTGCTCACTGGCCACAATGCCACTTCCTCGGCTGCTGCACTTTGCACATTTTATTGTTTTGTTCTTAGCATTTTTGTCATACTTCTTAGTATTTCTCAGCACCTGTACATTAGACTCATGTCTGTTTTTTCGATCCAGTTTTAACCTCGCGAATGTTGCATCGGGTTTGTAAACTTGACCGTTAAGGTCAACCTCTGATGACGGTGCGAGTTCGTCCATGTACACAAACACGAGCGTTACATTAGCAGCGTAGATGCATACTGTCAGAAAGAGGACAAATTCGAGTTTTCTGCATGTTGTCGCCATTTTGTAACGAATTCAATTCGATTTCGGACAAGTAATTCGGTTTTCCGCAAGGATCATGTCTATCAGGAGTCTTCACTTTGTGTCATGGGCATCACCAAAGACGAAGCTAATTCTGTCCAAATAAAACAGGATAATATAATGAGCATACCGATCAGAGCATACTGATCGAAACGTCGAGTTGTAACCTCCAGTTCTTTTCAGAACTAATTACTACTCAATAGAGAATTTCACATGGGTGTCACCGTAATTAGTCTTTACCCATAATTTCATTAATCATCACATATTATACTGTGCTTTTATTTAAATCCCGTCGGTGCATTTGGGGGCAAAATTAAATCAATTGGATACAGGTTGGGCTTTGACATACGACCGCCTTGTGGCTGGGCCGCCGGACTGCGGCCCAAACCAAGGTCACGCTCGATTGGTTAATATGCATATTATATTTACATATAAACACATGTAGCAGCTGGCCACTACAAAGGTAAAGTATAGAATTAGTCATTCCAAATAAACCAAATTATAATACA
>CM055832.1:29807713-29823302 GCA_029582265.1 Zoroaster sp. YZ-2022 | reverse complement strand
AATTTTGAAATTTTCAACTTCGGTTCGACCGGAAGGAGAGGTCGAATTGAGTCATTAAAAACGAAAAATCACATAATTCAACATCTTTCAGATGATGCAAAGATTGTGAAAATATCTTTGTGGTTCATAAGATATGAATTGCCCCGAAATATTAAACTTTGATTTAGCGTAATTCGACACCCTGATGACGTAATCATGACGTCACAGCAAACGGTTTCGTCTGCCTGATATGTTCTGTTTATGTGTTAGGTTTGAAGGCTGTAATGCTCAGCAAGGGATGCCTTTGTTGCCGGACAGTCGCCACTGAGGAAGAAGTAAAAAAAAAAAAACAGTACAAAAACCAATAGGTGTTTGCGCTGCGCGCTCAGACACCTAATAACCATACTACTAATAGCACACATGTAAAATCATGTGTATTAGGAGTTGGCTGTCTTCGAATCCTGATAAAGACGCCACGTGCAGCACGCCCCAACAGGAAGAAGAAAGCCCACCCACTCAATGAATGTAACCAATACACTGAGTCGTCAAATCTTTAACACTGATATGTGATGCAATGCATGAGACAAAATCAGACAGGAGTCCATTAGTACCTGCAACATAGAGGTGGACCCCATCGTATAAAAATAGTACGATTTATCAGTAGAGAATTTGTGTAGAGTAAGAATGAAGTAACCAAACAACCTGCAACGAGCAACGTGCCCACCTGTTAACTGACCAGCGGACATGTTCCATGGCCTCTTGATCATTTGCCCCAAAGTAAAAATAATAGGCGTGGCAGAATAGCTGACCACACCAGCGTAGTAGTATAGGGTAATTAGCGATGACAAAATTGCATGAAATAGGCAATGCGCTGCCTCATTTGGAACATGTCTGTACAGACCATGTCGTTCGGCCGCAATATGAATAATTATAATATCCGGGTATCGTGACCTCATAGAATTAAGCAAATCAGGGAGATCACAAAACCAGCCCCACCCTTGCCTCCAATATATCCTTACAGGAACATCCAGCGGTTGACGATACCAGCAACGACGAACAATTGAGTCAACCCACTATCCAGACTGTTGCAGGATCCTAATCAAATAAATATATTTCGCCAAAACTGTCAATTGCAATTATTTCACAAAAGAGCAAAAGTAACATGGGAAGGATATACCTAAGAACTACTTGTAGAAACGCCAACGACCCAAATCTTGTATGTGTGACAAAGGAACCCCCTTTAACGCAAAAAGCAGTTGTTGCTGCCTAATCTGAAATGAAATGAAAACGTAGTGGGTTTAAGTGGGGAAATGAATGCCCTATGAGCCCCAAGTGATAGTGGTGCTTGTTTAAGCCACAGCACCTGAATTGAAATCTCGTCAGTGGACTCCCATCAAAATGACAAAAGAATACTACCCTGTTGTTGGGGCGCATCATGACAAAAGCATGCAATGCTTGGACTGAGCAAAAGCCCGCTGCCACTTATATATATATGAGCCACGCGCGCGCAGTTTTTTGTCAGTAGCTTGAGCTAACTTGAGGCAGACTCTGGGGGCAGGACCACCCAACAACCGTCTGCCGGGATTTAGAAGGCGTTTGTCTTACTGCAACGGAATATAATTTCCACTGAATGGCCTGCTACTCGTTGGTAAAGCAGAAACGAAATGTCTCCTACCATTAGGACGGACTCCTGCACCGTCTGTTTTGAATTTGCTGTACAACTCCCCAACCCGCATGAAACCAAAGAAAGCAGAGAGCATTGCCTGCTTTGAACATGGCACTTCTATCATAATGTGGGATGTGCACACTAATGGTAATGATTCAATGATGTTTAACAAAATAGGCAGTGAAATTGGTACTCTACTGTCACGTTTGGGAGTATCCTGACGGGCGCCCTCAAGAAGTTTTGGAAATGATGAAACTCCTTAGTAGGGTCTGGTCAACCATGAACTTTATGAAAGTGGACCCACCCACCCTGTGATATATAAGTGGTAATTGTTGATGGCTCAAGTTATGCCAATGACAACCAGGCTGAAATTCCCTGAATCGTTTGGACTGATGTTGGAAACAGGTTTACATGCTGGCTTGCCTAAAACCGGGAAAAACTATGCCAGCCAGCAGGTATATCGCCCTTGTGAGTGTTTGATGCCCATGCCAAGGATAACAAACGCCTTATCTCTGACCCTACCATACTTGGGGAAGAAAAGGTAAGGGGGTCATGTGTGGTGCTGCTTGAGGTGCTACAACATGAAAACGATCCACCTGAAAACGTGAAAGAGAATCAGCAATATTATTGTCCACCCCTGGGACATGAACAGCCTTAAATGTAATGTTAAACTGGAGGCACTGTAGTACAAAAATTCGAAGTAGGTGCATGATCTTGGGGCACTGAGAAGTCTGGTTATTAATTATATGCACAACAGCCATATTATCAGAATGAAAGCGCACCTTCCTATTGCCTAATTGGCCAGCCCAGCATTTCACTGCTACAACAAGTGGATAAAATTCTAGAAAAGCAATGGACGGCGGATTGGCAAGGACAGATGGTGGCCAATGGCCCTGCGTCCACTGTCCACTGAAAAAGCACCAAAAACCAATACTTGCCGCCGCGTCTGTAAACAGTTCCAACGTTTGATTAGATTCCCACTCCACACCGATAAAAGCAGATATGCCATTAAAATTAGTTAAGAATTCCAGCCACATTGCCAAATCCTGTTTCGCCCCACAGAAAGACGTACTCTGTGGTGAGTTTGATTAAACCTTTTGTCAATAAAATTAAACGCCGAAGGAAAGCTCTCCCCGAAAACTGCCTTACACACAAAATTCAATGCACCCACTAATGACTGCACTTCTACTAAAGTGACTCTTTTCTTTGCCAGCACATGCTTTATTTTCCCTTTAAGTGTTATAACTTTGCTTAGTGGCACGCGCACCTGCATTTGCTGAGGTCAATCTCTAACCCCAGATAAGTTATTGGACTGCAATGGACCCACAGTCTTCTCATAATTGCAAGAAAGGACCCCCAGTTTTGAACACATTGCTGAAAACTCATCTAAAAGTTGTTTACACTTAGACCATGATTTGTCAACAAAGAAAAATCATCCAGGTAGTGAGTGATAGATGACGACCTGGAAACTTTACAAATGCAAAATTCCAGAAAGTAACTAAATTTCTCAAACAGGGCACATGAGATTGAACAACCCATTGGCAAACATTTGTCGAAATAAAATTTCCCACGAAATGTAAAACCCAGTAACTCATAGTCTGTCGGTGCCACTGGGAGCAGTCGAAGAGCAGATTTAATATCGGACTTAGCCAACCATGCCCCTACCCTTGACCCACGTTACGAACTAATTCGACTGCTTTATCAAAGAAACGTAACGAACGACACATTTGTCCCGATCAATAAAGTCATTAACAGACCCCCAGCTGGAAATGAAAGGTGATGTATCAAACAGTAAGTATTGGGCTCATGTTTGGGCACTAGCCCAATAGGCGAACATTGTAACTGGAAATGGAGACCTGTCATATGGTCCTGAGATCCTACCAAGGCTTTGTTCTTTCTCAATTTTTCCAAAACAACATGTGGGAGCTCTTTTGCAGATTTAAGGCAGTCACCAAGTGAAAAACCAGAAGTAAACCCTTTCTGTAAAAATACCTGCATCTAAAACATTAGGTACCCAACCAGCATGCCCCCAGTACATCTAGCCTAATTGGTGTTGGGGCACGAAATGCATGAGGTTGCCCAGATCCCACCCCATTCCAACCTGTGCTTTGCCAACCGCAGCATGCGCTGTTTTCACGCTAGGTGCAGATGTACAAAGGAAGCCCTTATTGCCATTGGTTGGAGCCCTGCGCGTGGAAATTACTGCGGCACATGTGCACCGTGACTGCCCTGGTAACACCTTGTGCACTTGTGTTAAAAACGGCATGCCTTAAATTGACAACCCTGAAAACTGTTGGGAAAGCAAAACAAAGGCCTAGTTTTGGACCCTGTGACCCAAAAAAGAATTGGAACTACTGGATGGGATGTTGTTTATATGGCTTGGTCACTGCTGCCGCAGCAACTGTGAGCCACAACTCTGTGTCAACCATACCCCATGAACGTGCAGGAGTTAGATTCCTGCCGCAATCTGAATTGCTCATCGTAAGCCTTCCAACCCCACCCAGGAAATTGAAGGGCTGCTGTACAAATGGTTTCTGCATAGACAAGCAATTCCACCCCAACGATTTGGATGCTTCATGAGAAAGACTGACATGTAGGTGTGAAAAGCAGATTGCCACTTGTCAAGGGGAGTCAATCTTTTCGTGGTTTAGCAGCCTGCTTCACAACCATCCTACCCCACTCAAAGTGAACTCTAGTTCTGGATTGTTATCCCCTCAAAGAATTAATAGAAGCTGAATTATCCTGAAACAACAGTGAAAAAATCAATGTACATGCCTTGCACAAATCTTTTCTTTGATAGCAGTAGGAGAAGTAGGGTTAATGGGGCACAAGAACTGACTGTTGGCAAAGGCTGTGGAGAAAATGAATGCAATGGTGTACACACATCTACCATGTCAACTAAAAGGCCCGCCCTTTCACCTGAAAAACCACTCTGAGTAATGTTATTGTTAACCAAACTACCTGCCACCGGAGCCTGTTGAAAGCTAGAACAAGAAGGATCATTCAGGATACTTGAACTGTTCCCTGTGATCCTGGCCGCTGTGTTGGCAGTGTTCCCATTATTAGATGTTAGAGTCATTTGCGTGGCTATCACTAGTGTCGGTGTGCTGTTGGTTGCTTATCACATACTTGAGAGGGAGCCTGGTAATTGGTCACCACATGAAAGTTGGAAGGATTACCAGCATTAGAAGACCCTGCACCATTGGATGTCACAGTGGGGACTACAGGGGGCATCACAGTGGGTGACGTCACTGACGTGGGCATCGCAGAGGGAGCTACAGGGTCAGCGGGAAGCACACTGGAAAGGGTCCGTGCCAGTGCTCTTGAAGATCGCCTTACCGGTTTCGGTTTCCGTCCCCGCTTAGCCGGCTTAGCACTAGCAGATTCGGTTGCCTTTTTCCGCCGAGGCATTGTTATTCAGACCCGCAGAAGATTTCTTGTCGATGCCAAATATTTCCAATGTCAATGAACTGGAGCGTAGGCCTATTTGTCACTCCAACTCCAATCCAAGTAATTATAAATTAAGTTCCAAGATTACAGCGATGTGAGAATGTACAGTCCAAAGTTGGTGCGACCCAAGCCGCCAATCCTTGTATTAATTAATAATTGCAGCAATTCCAGGAAAAAACCAAGGTTGAAGCCGCCGAAGTCCATACACATTAACGTAGGCCTATACTCCACCGTGAACTTTAAATGTATTATTCACCGCTGTAGTACTCAGTGCTTTGTTACTGTAGTGTTAGTACCAGGCCTTGTGCAATTCCAGGCAAAACGTATTCCAATAGAAAAGGCTAAATCACTGCAAATCCATCCGGATTATAACTCCAGGTTCAGCTAATTAAATCCCAGTGAAGGGACAGTGCAGATCCTGTCATCTAAATTCCAACAGCTTTTATTCCAAAGTAAAATAAAACAGCATGTAACTTCCCAGAAAATAAAATTATCCAGCTTGCACAAAAAGCCGTGACAGAATGAAGCATACCTGTGCATTTTCCCTCCAAAACCAACACTGGCACCAAAGCTATGCCCTGATTGGTCAAAAGCTATGAATACTAAGTACTCGACCTGCACCTGATTGGTTAAAACTCTTGGCTATGATTGGACCAATTCATGAATAATTAAGGCTTGGATCCTCCACAGGATCCCAATTTCTGAAGAAAAGTTGAGTTTGCATCTGTTACAGTGGCACAGAGTGTTTTCATAGAACATTTACATATCACTTATACAGGGGAGTGTACATTTTAAAACAAAGCCATTTAAACTATAACAGGAAGTAAACCTGTGTTTCCCCGAGCATAAATGATTCCGTCAAAATACATTCATTGTGACAAAATCTCTTGTATTTATGACGTTGATATTAACATGGATATATTCTAATCGAAGCCTTGAAGATAGCCAAAAACAACAAATCTCCAGGTATTGATGGCATTACGAACGAGCTCTTAAAAAACGGGGGTGAGTGTTTAAATCGGTCGCTTTTGCCGGCCTGGTCGGTCGCGGCGCTTGTGTCCTTGAGCAAGACACTTAACCGTAATTGCTTCGTCCTTCGGATGGGACGTTAAGCCGTAGGTCCCATGTACTATAAACATCAGTGCACGTTAAAGAACCCATAATGACACTTATCGTGCAAGAGTAGGGGTTTACCCCGGTGTCTCTGGTAGCTAATTGAGCAACACTTGGAGAGGAGATGGGTGCCACCAAGTGTAATAGTATCAACCACAGAAACGACTATGAGCCATCAAGATGTCGCCCCAACTGCCTCCAAGGCTATGGGATGGGACATACCATACCATACCATACCATACCATACCATACCATACCATACCATAATTCAGTAATATTATAATCGGGTAATTGACTATAAGGTGTTCAGTGTTCACTGCCAGTCACAAAAATGACATAATGTCAACTACACTCAGTGGTGGATTTACTTATAGGGGTGTCTAGACTGTACTGTATGTACCTCGTAAGTACTAAACAAGAATATAATTAAATGTTTAAACCAATAATATGCAAACAGTTTAAATGCAAGCGTAATATAGGTTTTCCCCGTCAATTTCGGCAAATAAGCAGCCAATTTCAGTTTCATACGTTCATATTAAAGCGATTTTGCCTCTCCAGTTGTTACTGTGTTTCGAATTAACAATTCAAGCATTCAATTTAATTTTCAGGCTATGTGAATTCATGTGGCATTATATTCAATTTAGCATATACGTTGTTCTTTTTAGTAATGCACATTCTTCATCCAATTTAGCAGAGTTAGTTTGACTGGAGATTTTCACTAAAATGTTACTTTCATTTTTGTATAACGGCAATCAATTTCGCAAAATGAGAGTTCAAAAAAATACGATAAACAAATGCAAACAAGACAACAGAATATGTTTCATATGTTTACTTTAATTCAAACTTAATTTTTTTAAATTTTATTCATGTGCGTTTCTCGTACACTTTATATGGGGCAAATCGGTCTTACTTTGTTTTGTTCATTCTCTGATTACAATCTTTATTGGTTTTCTGACCTGGGCCTAATTCTGTAATGCGTTTTTGAAACATTTATGTTTGGACTGTTTCATTATAACCTGTTTTTATTGTCTGAGTGTGTCTTTATAATTTTGTATCATGGTTTCTTATTGTCCATTCATTCATTAGTGAACCGTTTTTATACCTTTAAAAATCTACAGGAAACTAATGTTAAACGAAGTTTAACAAAGTGTCAATTAAGTTGCACAAATTTCACAAATGCCAAATACGCGCCGCAAAAAGCTCCTGCGAATTTGAATGCTGTTCAAGTGGATTGTTAAATTGGATGGTTATTTTGTTTAAATCGCATGACTCAAGAGTGCTGTTGCCTATTCATAAAATGAAATTGAATGATGATTTTGTGCAGCATGTGTTCGTTTCACTTTATGGATCAGTGATATGATGAGTTGACGATGTCGATCTATTTCAAGCTTGGATGTTCGACATCTGTGCTCAAGCCGGCGTCGCCTAAGCTTGGCTTTGGACACCTCTTTATTCAACCAGCCGGTGTACAACCGAATCTTTATACGTAACGAGTTATATTTAGACTTTCACAACTTTCTTTAGTTTACCGTCGTGTCAGTGCTGAGTAAAATAAAGTTTCTCTAAAATCTGTGCTTTGTAGATTTTGATATGCACATTTCTTAAACCCTCTTATTCTTGGAATGAAGGATTCGGCTACAATGAATGACGTCACTCTGCATGAGTGACTCAATGGGCGAAGTAATCTATTGCTTTATAAGTGGCTAATAATGGGCCTACCGATTTCACTGACGAAGTTTGTACCTGCATTGTTATGGTACCGTTGTATACGTACGTTCGGGATGATCGTCGCGATCTGAACAGACTATAAACATAGAGAAAGGACCGTGGTCCTTTCTCTATGTTATAAACAAGGCTTAAGTTTAAGATAAACACAGTGACTGAAAATTACATGCTCATGTATGCAGCAGCAACGGATTATGACCTTATGACAATGGGTGTTATTTTCAGTCACTGAGTTAATCTACAACTAGCACTGTGATTCCTTGCCCCGTTGATCGTGACGACATTGCCCCTTTAACATGATTCACTAGATATAGAAACCTATTAATTTTTCTACCTAGGGAAAATATAACACACATATAGTACGTCCTTGCATATCCCTATAGCCAATCTCATTAATGTTCTCCCAGGTACGTACACATATAATGATACAATTATCAGTTATTATAATCATGGAGGAAGCTTCCTTACTCCAGGATTATAACTACGTCAGCCCATTGAGGCCTCGCACCACACAATTATATTGTATACAGCACCTTCAACATGTATCGCCCGTTATTTTACCAGCAATTTCGTGAAATTGTCTTTTTCATGAATCACTGACTTGAGGAAAGGAATACAAATGCTCCAAAAAGACACATTTCTCAAAAATAATCAAGAGAAAACTAGTTTAACAGTAAACATGTCCCAACATGAAATTAATGTGGGTCCTATCATAAATTAATTTCGCCTGCACTTTCTAAAAAATCAATGTTCCGATTAAAATACAAATAACAAAATATGAAGAAAAATCCATCACACCTTTATAAAAGACCTACATTGCATATTAAATGTATTATAATTTAGTTATAATATTATAATAATAATATTATAAATGTGGGATATGGGATATATTACATGTAATATACTATAATTAATATGGGTTATAATAAATGTACATGTATTATACTGTAATTGATATGGGATATAAATACTGCACATACCTTGTAATAATACCAGCAAACTACACACAACACGAAGTGCCATCGCCATTGCTTATTTGCATGTGTCCTTTCTCTGTTTACACAGTCACACGTGTATCAGATGGTGGATTTAGTGGATAATGAACAAAACAAAACTCAATCAATCTGTTTTCTTTGTCATAAGCCTTATAGTTTTACACACAGGGTATCCTTTCCAGACAGAATGATGTTTGATTGACTATAAAGCACAAAATTACCTTCTGCCGTCAGGCTCTATGGTTAAAATGAATAACAATTTGTTCACTATTAGACTCCACTCAGCACACATTCCAGCCGCGAGAGTAGAAGTGACGCATGCATGGTAGCGCTGGAAATCGCTGGAAAACTGTGATGAAAGGACTATAATATTATTTATATGGTTAAAAGAGAGAGCCGGCGGCTATGGAGGTCGAAAAGTGGACATCTGGTTTTTAGCTTTCTAAATAATGAAAAAGCAGATTGAATGTTGATTGCAGATTGAACATTCGATCCGCTTTTCGGGAAGCAGGAAAGCACAAAAATGGATTTGTCCAAAACGTTCGTTCTACTTTTCGTGTTGTGGGAAACCAGAAAAGCAGATGTCCACTTTTAGGCCACTGTGTGACAAAACGTCTAATCTGCTTTTCGGGAAGCAGAAAAGCAGAAAAATGGATTTGTCGAAAACGTTCAATCTGCTTTTCTGGTTGTAGGAAACCAGAAAAGCAAATGTTCACTTTTTGACCGCCAGTGTAGGTGAACAAGTAAAATCTGCTTTTCGTAAAACTGAAAGCAGAAACTAGTAGAAAAATGGATGTTACCAACATGTTCAATCTACTTTATAGGCTAAGTGGAAGAAAAGCAGAAAAGTAGAAAAATGCACTAGCTAACAACGTTCAATCTGCTTTTTCATTATTTAGAAAGCTGAAAAGCAGATGTCCACTTTTCGACCTCCATAAGCCGGCGTCACAGGAAATTCATCCCCCGCCAGATATTTGCCTTCTCTATTGTCCCTTTTGTTAATTAAAGGACCACAGGAATAGAAACGTAAATGCCATGGATACTAAAATATGGTATTTTTTAATGATAACAAATAAATAGCTCATTGATTTTTAGCGAGCTACTTATAATTTGAAGCTTTTCCGAAGAGGATGTCGGCGCCGATTAACACGCCCCTAAAAGGGGCCATTTGCACTGCATCCTGAACGTCACGTCACGTCACGTAAAGAAGACGGCTTGTTTCCGGGGACGCCAGCCACATACATATACAACAGCGAACGCGTTCATTCACATTAACATCCTTCGACTCAGGTTACCTTGGGATGGGAGACTGACCGGTGCTACCACGGGGGCTGGCGCTGACGTGCCCACCTAGTCTGTCTATTCTGTGACTACCTACTCTGAGCGGCACTGATGGGCTGTGATGTTCCCCAGAGGGCTATCCAATCTGTTCAACAAGGTGTCTCGTGGTATATATAGGCTTGTGTCCCGTTTGTGTGATCCCCGCTACTGCCGTTACCCGGGTTGTTTGCATCTGACCGGGGCTTGATCCCTGGCTACTCGGCAGATATGGTTTGGCCTCTGACCTGGCCCCATAGAGCAATAGATAATTGGCATAAGTGGACCGCCCACCAACATAGGGGCTGGTTAGCTCAGTTGGTAGAGCGCTCGTACGGTAATCGAGAGGTCGCGGGTTCGAGTCCGGCATCAGCCAATTTTTCTTTGCTCGCGAACTGTTTATATAATATTTCAGGTCAGTTTCTCCATATAATTCTACTTTGTGTACAACCACATAAAAGGCTTGTGTCCCGTTTGTGTGATCCCCGCTACTGCCGTTACCCGGGTTGTTTGCATCTGACCGGGGCTTGATCCCTGGCTACTCAGCAGATATGGTTTGGCCTCTGACCTGGCCCCATAGAGCAATAGATAATTGCCATAAGTGGACCACCCACCAACATAGGGGCTGGTTAGCTCAGTTGGTAGAGCGCTCGTACGGTAATCGAGAGGTCGCGGGTTCGAGTCCGGCATCAGCCAATTTTTCTTTGCTTGCGAACCGTTTATATATATATATATATATCGCGTTATGCGATCATCTGATGATCGCATAACGCGTGAAACTCGGAGTTACAACTACCAGCGTTCCACTAGTTTTACTACAAGTATATTACGCTCTGTCTATGTGACATTGAGCACTCTACTTCAAGATAGACCGCTACATTTAAGCATATATATATATATATATATATATATATATATATATATATATATATATATATATATATATATATATATATATATATATATATATATATATATATATATATATATATATATATATATATATATATATATATATATATATATATATATATATATATATATATATATATATATATATATATAATGTTTATTAGGTGTTTGTTTGATTGATGAGTTGGTTTGTAAGTGTTTTTCTAATATTCTTTTAATGGTTTATCTTCATGGCTTCAGGGCCGAGAACGTTGTGACCATGTTGTTACTTCGACAAGGTGTCGTTCTTCCGTCACACTTCTAATTTTATTTGCCATTTCTTCACTTTGCTTGCACCATGTTAAAAGTTTAAGATTTCAATGTTTCCTCATTTCGCAACACCCTGCATGAAGTAAGAATAAATGTTCCTTTTTTTAAACATTAAACTCTAAATTTCCATAAATAACGCCTTCAAGGCAGTGCATAGTCTTCCAAAAGTACTATTTACACATTATTGTCCAGAAAGTCCTCCAAAAACGTTGCATGGATAAGCTGGAATTATGTTTACCAATCATATATTGACATCAAAATAGTATGAACTTTTTCGTGTAATTGTTTTCATCAAAATAGTATGAACTTTTTCGTATAATTGTTTTCATTGATTCATGTTTTAGTTTTTCAATAGTCAATAGTCCAGTTACCATTTTGTTTTGTAAAATACACATTACATACAGCCACGTTAATGTGTGACGGCAGGCAAATTTTACCTGAACAAAGCGCCCTCTTTTGACACACGAGAGACTATCGGTACAATCTTCCGATTTAATTATGTACCATAGAGAATATAATGACTGCTACAGTACATATACTACTCAAAACAATTTAGGGAAGACCGGAATAATCTCAGTTAAAGCAAGATCATTTATTTCAGATAAACACAATGTTTCACAGAATTGATGAGAAACAACTGCACAATGAAACAGATGATGAAGGATGCATGTAGTGATTACACATTTCATGACATGACTACTGAAAGAGAGAGGGAGTTGCAAATGAAAATCCCAGTTCATGGAACATTTCAAACCTATTTGATGTTAAAAATCCGGTGTTCCCTAAATTGTTTTGAGTAGTATACATATGTACACACAGTAGCAGTATACATGTACATGTACACGCCTCGCCTATTGCATGCAGCTGCATGCAGTATGAATGTGACCAAAGGTGAATGATATTTGCGGATGGATTTTAAGGAACACTGTAGATGACGGCAGTACGTACGGCACCAGTTTTGTCTACCAGGCGAAAGAAATGAAAATAAAGCGATGAATATCCAGTTTTTTGTTATGTTGCTGTAAGGGAGCTCCAAGATCATGGCAACTCGTCGACGAAGAGTAAATTAACCTTTCAGTAATTATGTTTGACTTTGAAGATGTGTCGCCCGTGTTTTTCGCTATTTCAACGGCAACTTTTACTATTTTAACGGACATTTTATTTGTGAATACACAAATGAAGTAAAATGAGACATTTTCGAAATTATCTTGAGAAATATGGTTTTGCATTAAATATGTAGCGAAATAAATCATGTTTGTTTACTGTTAAACTAAATTTCTGAAAACTATTTTGTGAAATATCTCATCTCGAAGATGGCATATTTATTTTGTATTCCTTTACACTAGTAAATTATTTCTCCCTCTCTACCCAAAATAGGAGCCGATTATAGCATATAGACCTTATTACACTAAAGGGTATACAAACCCGTCTGAAACATCTAAAGCAGGGGAGCAAAACATTACAATTGTTACGTACGACCAACTGATCCGGCGAACAGCCATCAAAGCCGGTACGCAAGGCAGACGATAAACGAGGGAATAAATAAAATGATAAAATGAATAGGAAACCAGCAACTGATGACAAAGGACATCGGTTGAGACATTCTATATAATATAACAATAATTAAATGAATTTATTTATACAAATCTCAACAGGTGACTATACATGAACTACATTAATTTAGGATACATTTAATCAAGACATGGAATGGTTTACAGCACAAATAAATCAGCGAATAAATATTCGGCCGAAAGTTAAATCATTATCATAAAGAAATTGGAATGCCAGCTTGCTCGGTCAACTCAGGGATTCAGGAACGGGTGGCCCCAGGGCTTACCACCAGACACCTTGTTGAACAGAGTGGGTAGCCCTCTGGGGAACATCACAGCCCATCAATATAGCTCAGATCAGAGTAGCTAGCCCTCTAGGGAACATCACAACCCATCAGTATAGCTCAGAGTAGATAGTCACAGAGTAGGTAGACTAGGTAGGCACGTCAACCACGCCCAAGGATTGTCCAGTGAGGTTAGTAGCGCCAGCCCCCGTGACAGCACTGGTCAGTCTCCCGTCCCGAGGTAACCTGAGTCGAAGGAGGCCTCGGCATGGGTGGTCATTTTATACCCACATCAGTATTCATTCAAGCAGAACCACTTGCTAACAATAAGAACTATAAGAACTATAGATATGAGATGTTGCCAAGACATTAGAAGAAAGTTAAGAAACGAAAGTGTAACGGCTCAGTGAACATGAGCTGGAAATAACAAGCACAAACTGTGACCGTAACACACACACATAATAACTAGAGCTTAAGTGTTTGTTAGAACAAACACACGGTGTTCAGTCCACTTCCGGTTCAATCAAATTTCAACGATGATGTAAATATTATATTGTGCAAGGGGTTGTCATCTTTATAATAACTATCAATTTCATATTCAAAGACATATCAATTTTGCGTTAGAATGTGTTGAATTTGAACTTACTGTTTGGACAGGAAGTAAAGGTCAGATTAGGTGGTTTGAAGGTCATATATGACCTCCTCATGATTATGAAAAAATAACAAATTTGTCAACATACATCAAATTAAAGCTATGAGATATGACTTTAAAATGTTTAAAATCGTTACTTCGTGCCACTAATTGGACCATTGGCAAAGCATTTATGATAAGTCATTTCACAAGAATTACAAGCTATTATGTAAGGAATTCAATTGTGTTTTTGTTTTCTAATAAATGTCATTTAGTTCTTGAGATATTGGCTGTTGAACTTGAAAAAAGTTGTGAGTTTGCAATAAATTAGAAATTAACAAGTGTGACTTGGAACACTGTTTTTTATTTTAAATATTGACACTAAGCCCACACATACTTTTCAAAAACCATGCTAGATGATAAATCAACATTAAAATCACTCATGTAAAATAGTTTGCCAGGGGTTGTAGGCAGCCAGATCAACCTATTCAGCATTATTATGGGCATAAAGTCACAAAGTTTATTTAGCGTAGAAGGGGACTACATGTATAGTAACTGGATTAAATTGGCTGGGGTTGCTTATGGATATCAGCTAATTAGCCTTTCATTAGAAAACAAGCTTATAACTACTACATGATAAAGTTGGAAGAAAGCTTGCATCCGTGCTTTCCATCTTCCCCTGCCCCCACAAAAAGTAAATAATTCCCAATTCAAACAAATTAAATGTAATTATATCCACTGGATCAAATTTGATAATTGCTTGCCCTTTTCATTTTTTATGGAAAAACCTTTCAATTCTAGATTTAAATGAAGCCAACATTGGTATTAAGTCTTGTATAAAATTTATTTAATTGATGGACTGCATGTTTTTATACTGAGAGTGATCTTTATTTATAATATACTAACCACTTTCAGGTCAAGTTTAAAAAAATAATAATGATAAATTGACAAATGATAGTGACACTGTAATCAAGCATCTCCTTATTGTGACATGCTTATAAATTGTCTTTGTTTTCACCTAATCTGCAAATAATTACAAAATAATTTATAAAATTTGAAAACAAATTCATTGATTTTTTACATTTTCAAGGTTGTACATGATTGGCAAAATGTCTGTCCATACTACAGATTTACAACATAAAGATCAGATGCCATTTTGTACATAAATTGTTGAACACTGAAATAATCAAAGAGTTGTATGGGTGCTTGTAAGTTGCTAATAAAACAATGAAATACATATTATTTTAACTGTCTGTTGGGTTTCATGACTTGACTTTTGTGGTTCCCATTTCCTCCCACAATCAATTGAAACCACTTTGTTGACCTGTTTAACCTACTTGTAACTAATCTAGAAATGAGTGTACATGGACAAGAAACAGAAACAATCTGCATTTAAAATAAATGTACACTCAGAATGGTGACATTCAGGGTTGTCACTGGAATCGTAATTTGGAATAAATGCCTTCCCTCCCAAGTTCTTAGTGATGGCATGTACTGCCACTGGTGATGAACCAACACATTTGTTTTCTAAAATTCTTTGGTCTATCATTGCAGCACTATAGAATCCAAGAACTAGGGGAAGGGAGGGCAAACAAGCAATACAAGTATAAGGGGGCCCCTTATACTAGTGCTGGTGGGTGATCTGGCAAAAGGGATTC
>CM055832.1:29539097-29807213 GCA_029582265.1 Zoroaster sp. YZ-2022 | reverse complement strand
TATACGTAACACCGGAGCGATTGAGCGGTCAAATACCTTTAGTAGCCGCAAGCCATGTGCAAAAAAAAAACACTCGGGAAAACGAAAAATGAACATAATAAACTCGGGAAAACGAAAAATGAAAAAAAAAACTCGGGAAAACGAAAAATGAAAGAAGAAAAAAAACTCGGGAAAACGAAAAATGCAACAACAACAATCTCGGGAAAACGAAAAATGAAAAAAAAAATCTCGGGAAAACGAAAATAAAATGCAAACTTCACATGAACTTGAAACTTGGCATATCCTTAGAACATAACACGTAGATGGAACATAATTTGTGACGTCATTATTAGGTCATCAGATATCGAATTACGATAAATCAAAGTTTAATATTTAAAAAAATCATATCTCAACAACGACAAGAGGTACGTAAATTCAAAATTTATGTACCATTGTACAGATCGTTAATTGTCAAAAAATATTTACAAAAAGGTGACCCCATTTTGACCTTACTTCCTGTCCAAACCGGAAGTGAAAGTTTAATATTTAAAAAAATCATATCTCAACAACCACAAGAGGGAAATTCACAATTTTTGCACCATTGTACAGATCGTTAATTGTCAAAAACTATTTACAAAAAGGAGACCCCAATTTTACCTTACTTCCTGTCCAAACCGGAAGTCAAAGTTTAATATTTTTTAAAAATCATATCTCAACAACCACAAGAGGTAAATTGACATTTTTTGCACCATTGTACAGATCGTTAATTGTCGAAAAATATTTACACAAACGTGACCCTAATTTGACCTTACTTCCTGTCCAAACAGGAAGTCAAAATTTAATATTTAAAAAAATCATATCTCAACAACCACAAGAGGTAAATTCACAATTTTTGTACCATTGTACAGATCGTTAAATGTCAAAAAATATTTACAAAAAGATGACCCCAATTTGACCTTACTTCCTGTCCAAACCGGAAGTCAAAGTTTAATATTTAAAAAAAATCATATCTCAACAACCACAAGAGGTAAATTCACAATTTTTGTACCATTGTACAGATCGTTAATTGTCAAAAAATATTTACAAAAAGATGACCCCAATTTGACCTTACTTCCTGTCCAAACCGGAAGTCAAAGTTTAATATTTACAAAAATCCTATCTCAACAACCACAAGAGGTAAATTGACATTTTTTGGACCATTGTATAGATTCTTAATTGTCGAAACATATTTACACAAAGGTGACCCCAATTTGACCTTACTTCCTGTTCAAACCGGAAGTCAAAGTTTAATATTTAAAAAAATCATATCTCAACAACCACAAGAGGTAAATTCAAAATTTTTATACCATTGTACAGATCGTTAAATGTCAAAAAATATTTACAATAAGATGACCCCAATTTGACCTTACTTCCTGTCCAAACCGGAAGTCAAAGTTTAATATTTAAAAAAATCATATCTCAACAACCACAAGAGGTAAATTCACAATTTTTGTACCGTTGTACAGATCGTTAATTGTCAAAAAATATTTACAAAAAAATGACCCCAATTTGACCTTACTTCCTGTCCAAACCGGAAGTCAAAGTTTAATATTTACAAAAAATCCTATCTCCAACAACCACAAGAGGTAAATTGACATTTTTGCACCATTGTATAGATTGTTAATTGTCGAAACATATTTACACAAAGGTGACCCCAATTTGACCTTACTTCCTGTCCAAACCGGAAGTCAAAGTTTAATATTTAAAAAAATCATATCTGAACAACCACAAGAGGTAAATTCACAATTTTTGCACCATTGTACAGATCGTTAATTGTCAAAAAATATTTACTAAAAGATGACCCCAATTTGACCTTACTTCCTGTCCAAACCGGAAGTCAAAGTTTAATATTTAAAAAAATCCAATCTCAACAACCACAAGAGGTAAATTGACATTTTTTGCGCCATTGTATAGATCGTTAATTGTCAAAAACTATTTACAAAAAGGTGACCCCAATTTGACGTTACTTCCTGTCCAAACCGGAAGTCAACGTTTAATATTTAAAAAAAATCATATCTCAACAACCACAAGAGGTAAATTGACATTTTTTGCACCATTGTACAGATCGTTTATTGTCGAAAAATATTTACACAAAGATGACCCTAATTTGACCTTACTTCCTGTCCAAACCGGAAGTCAAAATTTAATATTTAAAAATATCATATCTCAACAACCACAAGAGGTAAATTCACAATTTTGTACCATTGTACAGATCGTTAAATGTCAAAAAAATATTTACAAAAGATGATTTAATTTGACCTTACTTCCTGTCCAAACCGGAAGTCAAAGTTTAATATTTAAAAAGATCATATCTCAACAACCACAAGAGGTAAATTCACAATTTTTGTCACGTTGTACAGATCGTTAATTGACAAAAAATATTTACAAAAAAGATGACTAATTTGACCTTACTTCCTGTCCAAACAGGAAGTCAAAGTTTAATATTTACAAAAATCCTATCTCAACAACCACAAGAGGTAAATTGACATTTTTTGCACCATTGTATAGATTGTTAATTGTCGAAACATATTTACACAAAGGTGACCCCAATTTGACCTTACTTCCTGTCCAAACCGAAAGTCAAATTTTAATAATTAAAAAAATCATATCTGAACAACCACAAGAGGTAAATTGACACTTTTTGCACCATTGTACAGATTGTTAATTGTCAAAAGTATTTACAAAAACATGACCCCAATTTGACCTTTACTTCCTGTCCAAACCGGAAGTCAAAGTTTAATATTAAAATAATTCTAAATTCAGTATTGTATTGTATTCAAATAAACTTCTTGCGAGAACTTCAACAGACGTTAACATTTGACTTTCTACAATACTTCAAATTGATGACGTCATCATTTTAACTTCAACCGAACACCTAGTTTTTGTTGTGACAAAAACTTATATCTAGTTTTTTTCTCCTTCTTGTCGCCATCGATTGTCTACAAAAGAACACAAACTTGCAAACTTCACATGAACTTGAAACTTGGTATGTACTTAGAACTTAACGCATAGATGAAACATGAGTTGTGACGTCAGATGAAACATGAGTTGTGACGTCATGATGAGGTCATCAGATATCGAATAAGGATAAATCAAATTTTAATATTAAAAAAATCATATCTCAACAACCACAACAGGTAAATTCACAATTTTTGTACCATTGTACAGATCGTTAATTGTCAAAAATTATTTACATAAAAAGGTGACCCCAATTTGACCTTACTTCCTGTCCAAACTGGAAGTCAAAATTTAATATTTAAAAAAATCATATCTCAACAACCACAAGAGATAAATTGACATTTTTGCACCATTATATAGATTGTTAATAGTCGAAAAATATTTACACAAAGGTGACCCCAATTTGACCTTACATCCTGTCCAAACCGGAAGTCAAAGTTTAATAGTTTAAAAAAATCATATCTCAACAACCACAAGAGGTAAATTCACAATTTTTGTACCATTATACAGATCTTTTATTGGCAAAAAATATTTACAAAAAGGTGAGCCCAATTTGACCTTACTTCCTGTTCAAACCGGAAGTCAAAGTTTAATATTTAAAAAAATCATATCTCAACAACCACAAGGGGTAAATTCACAATTTTTGAACCATTGTACAGATCGTTAATTGTCAAAAAATATTTACACAAAGGTGACCCGAATTTGACCTTACTTCCTGTCCAAACCGGAAGTCAATGTTTAATATTTAAAAAAATCATATCTCAACAACCACAAGAGGTAAATTCACAATTTTTGTACCATTGTACAGATTGTTAATTGTCAAAAAATATTTACAAAAAGATGACCCCATTTTGACCTTATTTCCTGTCCAAACCGGAAGTCAAATTCCGGTACAAACCGAAAGTCAAAATTTAATAATTTAAAAAATCATATCTCAACAACCACAAGAGGTAAATTCACAATTTTTGTACCGTTGTACAGATCGTTAATTGTCAAAAAATATTTACAAAAAAATGACCCCAATTTGACCTTACTTCCTGTCCAAACCGGAAGTCAAATTTTAATATTTACAAAAATCCTATCTCAACAACCACAAGAGGTAAATTGACATTTTTTGCACCATTGTATAGATTGTTAATTGTCGAAACATATTTACACAAAGGTGACCCCAATTTGACCTTACTTCCTGTCCAAACCGGAAGTCAAAGTTTAATATTTAAAAAATCATATCTGAACAACCACAAGAGGTAAATTCACAATTTTTGCACCATTGTACAGATCGTTAATTGTCAAAAATATTTACTAAAGATGACCCAATTTGACCTTACTTCCTGTCCAAACCGGAAGTCAAAGTTTAATATTTAAAAAAATCCAATCTCAACAACCACAAGAGGTAAATTGACATTTTTTGCGCCATTGTATAGATCGTTAATTGTCAAAAACTATTTACAAAAAGGTGACCCCAATTTGACGTTACTTCCTGTCCAAACCGGAAGTCAACGTTTAATATTTAAAAAAAATCATATCTCAACAACCACAAGAGGTAAATTGACATTTTTTGCACCATTGTACAGATCGTTTATTGTCGAAAAATATTTACACAAAGATGACCCTAATTTGACCTTACTTCCTGTCCAAACCGGAAGTCAAAATTTAATATTTAAAAATATCATATCTCAACAACCACAAGAGGTAAATTCACAATTTTTGTACCATTGTACAGATCGTTAAATGTCAAAAAATATTTACAAAAAGATGACCCCAATTTGACCTTACTTCCTGTCCAAACCGGAAGTCAAAGTTTAATATTTAAAAAGATCATATCTCAACAACCACAAGAGGTAAATTCACAATTTTTGTCACGTTGTACAGATCGTTAATTGACAAAAAATATTTACAAAAAGATGACCCCAATTTGACCTTACTTCCTGTCCAAACAGGAAGTCAAAGTTTAATATTTACAAAAATCCTATCTCAACAACCACAAGAGGTAAATTGACATTTTTTGCACCATTGTATAGATTGTTAATTGTCGAAACATATTTACACAAAGGTGACCCCAATTTGACCTTACTTCCTGTCCAAACCGAAAGTCAAATTTTAATAATTAAAAAAATCATATATGAACAACCACAACAGGTAAATTGACACTTTTTGCACCATTGTACAGATTGTTAATTGTCAAAAGTATTTACAAAAACATGACCCCAATTTGACCTTTACTTCCTGTCCAAACCGGAAGTCAAAGTTTAATATTAAAATAATTCTAAATTCAGTATTGTATTGTATTCAAATAAACTTCTTGCGAGAACTTCAACAGACGTTAACATTTGACTTTCTACAATACTTCAAATTGATGACGTCATCATTTTAACTTCAACCGAACACCTAGTTTTTGTTGTGACAAAAACTTATATCTAGTTTTTTTTCTCCTTCTTGTCGCCATCGATTGTCTACAAAAAAACACATACTTGCAAACTTCACATGAACTTGAAACTTGGTATGTACTTAGAACTTAACGCATAGATGAAACGTGAGTTGTGACGTCAGATGAAACATGAGTTGTGACGTCATGATGAGGTCATCAGATATCGAATAAGGATAAATCAAATTTTAATATTAAAAAAATCATATCTCAACAACCACAACAGGTAAATTCACAATTTTTGTACCATTGTACAGATCGTTAATTGTCAAAAATTATTTACATAAAAAGGTGACCCCAATTTGACCTTACTTCCTGTCCAAACTGGAAGTCAAAATTTAATATTTAAAAAAATCATATCTCAACAACCACAAGAGATAAATTGACATTTTTGCACCATTATATAGATTGTTAATAGTCGAAAAATATTTACACAAAGGTGACCCCAATTTGACCTTACATCCTGTCCAAACCGGAAGTCAAAGTTTAATAGTTTAAAAAAATCATATCTCAACAACCACAAGAGGTAAATTCACAATTTTTGTACCATTATACAGATCTTTTATTGGCAAAAAATATTTACAAAAAGGTGAGCCCAATTTGACCTTACTTCCTGTTCAAACCGGAAGTCAAAGTTTAATATTTAAAAAAATCATATCTCAACAACCACAAGGGGTAAATTCACAATTTTTGTACCATTGTACAGATCGTTAATTGTCAAAAAATATTTACAAAAAGATGACCCCAATTTGACCTTACTTCCTGTCCAAACCGGAAGTCAAAGTTTAATATTTAAAAAAATCATATCTCAACAACCACAAGAGGGAAATTTACATTTTTTGCACCATTATATAGATTGTTAATTGTCAAAAAATATTTACACAAAGGTGACCCGAATTTGACCTTACTTCCTGTCCAAACCGGAAGTCAAAGTTTAATATTTAAAAAAATCATATCTCAACAACCACAAGAGGTAAATTCACAATTTTTGTACCATTGTACAGATTGTTAATTGTCAAAAAATATTTACAAAAAGATGACCCCATTTTGACCTTATTTCCTGTCCAAACCGGAAGTCAAATTCCTGTACAAACCGAAAGTCAAAATTTAATAATTTAAAAAATCATATCTCAACAACCACAAGAGGTAAATTCACAATTTTTCTACCATTGTACAGATCGTTAAGTGTCAAAAAATATTTACAAAAACATGACCCCAATTTGACCTTTACTTCCTGTCCAAACCGGAAGTCAAAGTTTAATATTAAAAAAATCATATCTCATCAACCACAAGGGGTAAATTCACAATCTTTCCACCATTGTATAGATTGTTAATTGTCCAAAAATATTTACACAATCGTTGATAATTTGATGAACCGGAAGTTGACTCGAACACCTTGTGTTTGTTCTAACAAATTCTTAAGCTCTAGTTATGCTTAAGTATGTACTTTGATATTGTAGTCAAGAAGATATGACAAAGATGTATGATGCAAATAAATAGCAGTTCAATCCTTAGTGTGATTATATCCGTTTATAACTTAGGGAATTTTTTGGGGGGAGAGTCCCTTGATTTGTTAATTTCTGTATTGCGACTGTCATTAGTTACTTAGAAAAAAGCACCACTATCAGACGTCCAAGTTCCAAATGACAAAAGTCAAGTACATGTACTATGCAATAGTAATGTGCATTATATTAGGCCTATGTAAACAAAAAGAAAAATTTCTGTATTGCGACTGTCATTAGTTACTTAGAAAAAAGCACCACTATCAGACGTCCAAGTTCCAAATGACAAAGTCAAGTACATGTACTATGCAATAGTAATGTGCATTATATTAGGCCTATGTAAACAAAAAGAAAACAAAATATTTTTAGATAAACTTATCTAGATTGCATTTGTAATTTTCAGCATGTATCATACATGTACACCGACAAAAAAGAACATCTGAATTTTAAGAAAATATTTGTTTGTTTGTTTTGTTTGTTTTGTTTGGCGGGGGCCTGGGGATGGGGATGGAGATGGGAGACTGGAGACGGGAGATAGGGGTGGAGAACAGAGCAAAAAGTGGGCAAACATGACAACACGTGGTAAATTTACATGCATGATGATAAAAAGATGGGTATATGTGCTTTCTTAGAAACCCCCTCTCCGATATGTTATTGATATGTGTTGATCACTTCCATTTTAGTTGCCAAACATTTATCATGGTTTTTTTATAAGGGCCATAGACCATGACCTACTTGAAAAGTTTATATTTAACTTGAAAACACACTGTGATAATGATAACACCTCTCAGACAAAAATCAGAGTTCATTGTCAGAAGGAAAACGTTTAATGAGGATCAGTTTTGTGTTGGTTACATGTACTCATTCCATCATGGAGAAAACCCTTCCCTTTCTGTGGAGAACATATGATCGGCAAAGAAGTCTTCCCTAAATCTTTGCAAAATATCCTCTTTGAAAGAATACGTTTATCATCAGTTTTCATAAAGACTTATTCCTTTTGATTAACAGAGATGGAAGTAAACTGTCTATAAGCGCAAAGGTCTCATACAATTTTTCTTCAATTTTTTGTTTGTTCTCATGAAGGCTAATTTTCATTTTGAATTTACAGAGATGGAAGTAAATTGTCTAAGCGTCAAGGTGATATCTTTGTGCAACATTTTAAGGTAATGATTTTTCATTTCATTTCATTTATTGATTTCACTGGTAGATAAACAAACACAAAATCACATTAAATTAACAGAAACAGAAACAAAAGTAGCACCCCTGTAGGATTACAAAAAAAGTAAACTAAATAACTGTGGAAGTAAACAAACATTGAATCACACAAAGAATGATAAACAACATGGCTTTCGGCACAATTTCAGATTTAAAAACAATATTAAAATAAAAATATAAAAACTTAATACTACACAGTTTGAGTTAAGGCATCTCCTAGGCCAGGGGCTAATAAATGTGTTCTAAGTGAAAACATTAAAAACTACTCATTAGGCCCAAAACAATAAGTTTTCTGTTTCTGGACCCTGCACATGTCACCTCCAGTCCTCTTTGTAAATTTATTTTAAAAAGCTAAATTGTGCAAAAAAATTTAACTCTGCTTAGAATCAAGATCAAAAAATAAAAAATAAATATAATGTATGAGCTACATTCTCACTTAGCGATAGTTGAGAAACAAGTTGCCTGATATTGGTACTCCCTGAACCATAATCTCACTTAGCGACAGTCGAGATATGAATTGTGCGATAAGGTTCTTTTCAGAAACCTGTAGGCCTACCTCACTTAGCAATAGTTGAGATAAACACATGGTGTTACTGCAAACCGAAACTAAATCAATACTCCACCATGCAAAGCCTTTAATCTTATATAGAATCAAGATATTATCCTCTATGGCTTTGTTCAAAATGAGTTTTTATTTTATTTAAAAAAAAATTTATTTATGTATTTATTTTTTATTTTTTTTTGTGGGTGGAAGGAGGGGGGGTGGGAAATTACCTTTCTTATTTGTGTTGATCAGAGTAGAACAGCCACACATACATTAGCATCATCATCATCATCATCAAGGCTATAGTTCGTCCATTTGTTGGACAAAGCCCTCCTCATAAAACTTCCATTTGTCTCTCTCTCTAGCCACTCTTGTCCATGTTGCCGTGCCCATGTGTGCTGTTATGTCATCTCTCCATCTTTTCTTTTGCCGTCCTCTCTTTCTCTTGCCTGTTCTAGGCTGCCATTCTGTCAATCGCCTAGTCCACCTATTTACAAAAATCCTATCTCACCAACCACAAGAGGTAAATTGACAATTCTTGTACCATTGCACAGATCGTTAATTGTCAAAAATATTTACAAAAAGATGACTTCAATTTGACCTTACTTCCTGTCCAAACCGGAAGTCAAAGTTTAATATTTAAAAAAATCATATCTCAACAACCACAAGAGGTAAATTCACAATTTTTGTACCATTGCACAGATCGTTAATTGTCAAAAAATATTTACAAAAAGATGACCCCAATTTGACCTTACTTCCTGTCCAAACCGGCAGTTAAATTTTAATATTTACAAAAATCCTATCTCAACAACCACAAGAGGTAAATTGACATTTTTTGCACCATTGTATAGATTGTTAATAGTCGAAAAATATTTACACAAAGGTGACCCCAATTTGACCTTACATCCTGTCCAAACCGGAAGTCAAAGTTTAATAGTTTAAAAAAATCATATCTCAACAACCACAAGAGGTAAATTCACAATTTTTGTACCATTATACAGATCTTTTATTGGCAAAAAATATTTACAAAAAGGTGAGCCCAATTTGACCTTACTTCCTGTTCAAACCGGAAGTCAAAGTTTAATATTTAAAAAAATCATATCTCAACAACCACAAGGGTAAATTCACAATTTTGTACCATTGTACAGATCGTTAATTGTCAAAAATATTTACAAAAGATGACCCCAATTTGACCTTACTTCCTGTCCAAAGCGGAAGTCAAAGTTTAATATTTAAAAAAATCATATCTCAACAACCACAAGAGGGAAATTTACATTTTTTGCACCATTATATAGATTGTTAATTGTCGAAAAATATTTACACAAAGGTGACCCGAATTTGACCTTACTTCCTGTCCAAACCGGAAGTCAATGTTTAATATTTAAAAAAATCATATCTCAACAACCACAAGAGGTAAATTCACAATTTTTGTACCATTGTACAGATTGTTAATTGTCAAAAAATATTTACAAAAAGATGACCCCATTTTGACCTTATTTCCTGTCCAAACCGGAAGTCAAATTCCTGTACAAACCGAAAGTCAAAATTTAATAATTTAAAAAATCATATCTCAACAACCACAAGAGGTAAATTCACAATTTTTCTACCATTGTACAGATCGTTAAGTGTCAAAAAATATTTACAAAAACATGACCCCAATTTGACCTTTACTTCCTGTCCAAACCGGAAGTCAAAGTTTAATATTAAAAAAATCATATCTCATCAACCACAAGGGGTAAATTCACAATCTTTCCACCATTGTATAGATTGTTAATTGTCCAAAAATATTTACACAATCGTTGATAATTTGATGAACCGGAAGTTGACTCGAACACCTTGTGTTTGTTCTAACAAATTCTTAAGCTCTAGTTATGCTTAAGTATGTACTTTGATATTGTAGTCAAGAAGATATGACAAAGATGTATGATGCAAATAAATAGCAGTTCCAATCCCTTAGTGTGATTATATCCGTTTATAACTTAGGGAATTTTTTGGGGGGAGAGTCCCTTGATTTGTTAATTTCTGTATTGCGACTGTCATTAGTTACTTAGAAAAAAGCACCACTATCAGACGTCCAAGTTCCAAATGACAAAAGTCAAGTACATGTACTATGCAATAGTAATGTGCATTATATTAGGCCTATGTAAACAAAAAGAAAAATTTCTGTATTGCGACTGTCATTAGTTACTTAGAAAAAAGCACCACTATCAGACGTCCAAGTTCCAAATGACAAAAGTCAAGTACATGTACTATGCAATAGTAATGTGCATTATATTAGGCCTATGTAAACAAAAAGAAAAATTTCTGTATTGCGACTGTCATTAGTTACTTAGAAAAAAGCACCACTATCAGACGTCCAAGTTCCAAATGACAAAAGTCAAGTACATGTACTATGCAATAGTAATGTGCATTATATTGAGGCCTATGTAAACAAAAGAAAAATTTCTGTATTGCGACTGTCATTAGTTACTTAGAAAAAAGCACCACTATCAGACGTCCAAGTTCCAAATGACAAAAGTCAAGTACATGTACTATGCAATAGTAATGTGCATTATATTAGGCCTATGTAAACAAAAAGAAAACAAAATATTTTTAGATAAACTTATCTAGATTGCATTTGTAATTTTCAGCATGTATCATACATGTACACCGACAAAAAAGAACATCTGAATTTTAAGAAAATATTTGTTTGTTTGTTTTGTTTGTTTTGTTTGGCGGGGGCCTGGGGATGGGGATGGAGATGGGAGACTGGAGACGGGAGATAGGGGTGGAGAACAGAGCAAAAAGTGGGCAAACATGACAACACGTGGTAAATTTACATGCATGATGATAAAAAAGATGGGTATATGTGCTTTCTTAGAAACCCCCCTCTCCGATATGTTATTGATATGTGTTGATCACTTCCATTTTAGTTGCCAAACATTTATCATGGTTTTTTTATAAGGGCCATAGACCATGACCTACTTGAAAAGTTTATATTTAACTTGAAAACACACTGTGATAATGATAACACCTCTCAGACAAAAATCAGAGTTCATTGTCAGAAGGAAAACGTTTAATGAGGATCAGTTTTGTGTTGGTTACATGTACTCATTCCATCATGGAGAAAACCCTTCCCTTTCTGTGGAGAACCTATGATCGGCAAAGAAGTCTTCCCTAAATCTTTGCAAAATATCCTCTTTGAAAGAATACGTTTATCATCAGTTTTCATAAAGACTTATTCCTTTTGATTAACAGAGATGGAAGTAAACTGTCTATAAGCGCAAAGGTCTCATACAATTTTTTTCTTCAATTTTTTGTTTGTTCTCATGAAGGCTAATTTTCATTTTGAATTTACAGAGATGGAAGTAAATTGTCTAAGCGTCAAGGTGATATCTTTGTGCAACATTTTAAGGTAATGATTTTTCATTTCATTTCATTTATTGATTTCACTGGTAGATAAACAAACACAAAATCACATTAAATTAACAGAAACAGAAACAAAAGTAGCACCCCTGTAGGATTACAAAAAAAGTAAACTAAATAACTGTGGAGTTGATCTCTTGATGCTACCACTTAGGAAGTAAACAAACATTGAATCACACAAAGAATGATAAACAACATGGCTTTCGGCACAATTTCAGATTTAAAAACAATATTAAAATAAAAATATAAAAACTTAATACTACACAGTTTGAGTTAAGGCATCTCCTAGGCCAGGGGCTAATAAATGTTTTCTAAGTGAAAACATTAAAAACTACTCATTAGGCCCAAAACAATAAGTTTTCTGTTTCTGGACCCTGCACATGTCACCTCCAGTCCTCTTTGTAAATTTATTTTAAAAAGCTAAATTGTGCAAAAAAAATTAAGTCTGCTTAGAATCAAGATCAAAAAATAAAAAATAAATGTAATGTATGAACTACATTCTCACTTAGCGATAGTTGAGAAACAAGTTGGCTGATATTGGTACTCCCTGAACCATAATCTCACTTAGCGACAGTCGAGATATGAGTTGTGCGATAAGGTTCTTTTCAGAAACCTGTAGGCCTACCTCACTTAGCAATAGTTGAGATAAACACATGGTGTTACTGCAAACCGAAACTAAATCAATACTCCACCATGCAAAGCCTTTAATCTTATATAGAATCAAGATATTATCCTCTATGGCTTTGTTCAAAATGAGTTTTTATTTTATTAAAAAAAAAAATTATTTATGTATTTTTTTTTTATTTTTTTTTGTGGGTGGAAGGAGGGGGGGTGGGAAATTACCTTTCTTATTTGTGTTGATCAGAGTAGAACAGCCACACATACATTAGCATTATCATCATCATCATCAAGGCTATAGTTCGTCCATTTGTTGGACAAAGCCCTCCTCATAAAACTTCCATTTGTCTCTCTCTCTAGCCACTCTTGTCCATGTTGCCGTGCCCATGTGTGCTGTTATGTCATCTCTCCATCTTTTCTTTTGCCGTCCTCTCTTTCTCTTGCCTGTTCTAGGCTGCCATTCTCTCAATCGCCTAGTCCACCTATTTACAAAAATCCTATCTCACCAACCACAAGAGGTAAATTGACAATTCTTGTACCATTGTACAGATCGTTAATTGTCAAAAATATTTACAAAAAGATGACTTCAATTTGACCTTACTTCCTGTCCAAACCGGAAGTCAAAGTTTAATATTTAAAAAAATCATATCTCAACAACCACAAGAGGTAAATTCACAATTTTTGTACCATTGTACAGATCGTTAATTGTCAAAAAATATTTACAAAAAAGGTGACCCCAATTTGACCTTACTTCCTGTCCAAACCGGAAGTCAAAGTTTAATATTTAAAAAAATCATATCTCAACAACCACAAGAGGTAAATTCACAATTTTTGCACCATTGTACAGATCTTTTATTGGCAAAAAATATTTACAAAAAGGTGACCCCAATTTGACCTTACTTCCTGTTCAAACCGGAAGTCAAAGTTTAATATTTAAAAAAATCATATCTCAACAACCACAAGAGGTAAATTCACAATTTTTGTACCATTGTACAGATCGTTAATTGTCAAAAAATATTTACAAAAAGGTGACGAGTTTGACCTTACTTCCTGTCCAAACCGGAAGTCAAAGTTTAATATTTAAAAAAATCATATCTCAACAACCACAAGAGGTAAATTCACAATTTTTGTACCATTGTACAGATCGTTAATTGTCAAAAAATATTTACAAAAAGGTGACCCCATTTTGACCTTACTTCCTGTCCAAACCGGAAGTCAAAGTTTAATATTTAAAAAAATCATATCTCAACAACCACAAGAGGTAAATTCACAATTTTTTTACCATTATACAGATCTTTTATTGGCAAAAAATATTTACAAAAAGGTGACCCCAATTTGACCTTACTTCCTGTTCAAACCGGAAGTCAAAGTTTAATATTTAAAAAAATCACATCTCAACAACCACAAGGGGTAAATTCACAATTTTTGTACCATTGTACAGATCGTTAATTGTCAAAAAATATTTACAAAAAGATGACCCCAATTTGACCTTACTTCCTGTCCAAACCGGAAGTCAAAATGTAATATTTAAAAAAATCATATCTCAACAACCACAAGAGGGAAATTTACATTTTTTGCACCATTATATAGATTGTTAATTGTCGAAAAATATTTACACAAAGGTGACCCGAATTTGACCTTACTTCCTGTCCAAACCGGAAGTCAATGTTTATTTAAAAAAATCATATCTCAACAACCACAAGAGGTAAATTCACAATTTTTGTACCATTGTACAGATCGTTAATTGTCAAAAAATATTTACAAAAAGATGACCCCATTTTGACCTTATTTCCTGTCCAAACCGGAAGTCAAAGTTTAATATTTAAAAAAATCATATGACAACAACCACAAGAGGTAAATTTACATTTTTTGCATCATTATATAGATTGTTAATTGTCGAAAAATATTTACACAAAGGTGACCCCAATTTGACCTTACTTCTTGTCCAAACCGAAAGTCAAAGTTTAATATTTTAAAAAATCATATCTCAACAACCACAAGAGGTAAATTCACAATTTTTCTACCATTGTACAGATCGTTAAGTGTCAAAAAATATTTACAAAAACATGACCCCAATTTGACCTTTACTTCCTGTCCAAACCGGAAGTCAAAGTTTAATATTAAAAAAATCATATCTCATCAACCACAAGGGGTAAATTCACAATCTTTCCACCATTGTATAGATTGTTAATTGTCAAAAAATATTTACACAATCGTTGATAATTTGATGAACCGGAAGTTGACTCGAACACCTTGTGTTTGTTCTAACAAATTCTTAAGCTCTAGTTATGCTTAAGTATGTACTTTGATATTGTAGTCAAGAAGATATGACAAAGATGTATGATGCAAATAAATAGCAGTTCCAATCCCTTAGTGTGATTATATCCGTTTATAACTTAGGGAATTTTTTGGGGGGAGAGTCCCTTGATTTGTTAATTTCTGTATTGCGACTGTCATTAGTTACTTAGAAAAAAGCACCACTATCAGACGTCCAAGTTCCAAATGACAAAAGTCAAGTACATGTACTATGCAATAGTAATGTGCATTATATTAGGCCTATGTAAACAAAAAGAAAAATTTCTGTATTGCGACTGTCATTAGTTACTTAGAAAAAAGCACCACTATCAGACGTCCAAGTTCCAAATGACAAAAGTCAAGTACATGTACTATGCAATAGTAATGTGCATTATATTAGGCCTATGTAAACAAAAAGAAAACAAAATATTTTTAGATAAACTTATCTAGATTGCATTTGTAATTTTCAGCATGTATCATACATGTACACCGACAAAAAAGAACATCTGAATTTTAAGAAAATATTTGTTTGTTTGTTTTGTTTGTTTTGTTTGGCGGGGGCCTGGGGATGGGGATGGAGATGGGAGACTGGAGACGGGAGATAGGGGTGGAGAACAGAGCAAAAAGTGGGCAAACATGACAACACGTGGTAAATTTACATGCATGATGATAAAAAAGATGGGTATATGTGCTTTCTTAGAAACCCCCTCTCCGATATGTTATTGATATGTGTTGATCACTTCCATTTAGTTGCCAAACATTTATCATGGTTTTTATAAGGGCCATAGACCATGACCTACTTGAAAAGTTTATATTTAACTTGAAAACACACTGTGATAATGATAACACCTCTCAGACAAAAATCAGAGTTCATTGTCAGAAGGAAAACGTTTAATGAGGATCAGTTTTGTGTTGGTTACATGTACTCATTCCATCATGGAGAAAACCCTTCCCTTTCTGTGGAGAACCTATGATCGGCAAAGAAGTCTTCCCTAAATCTTTGCAAAATATCCTCTTTGAAAGAATACGTTTATCATCAGTTTTCATAAAGACTTATTCCTTTTGATTAACAGAGATGGAAGTAAACTGTCTATAAGCGCAAAGGTCTCATACAATTTTTTTCTTCAATTTTTTGTTTGTTCTCATGAAGGCTAATTTTCATTTTGAATTTACAGAGATGGAAGTAAATTGTCTAAGCGTCAAGGTGATATCTTTGTGCAACATTTTAAGGTAATGATTTTTCATTTCATTTCATTTATTGATTTCACTGGTAGATAAACAAACACAAAATCACATTAAATTAACAGAAACAGAAACAAAAGTAGCACCCCTGTAGGATTACAAAAAAAGTAAACTAAATAACTGTGGAGTTGATCTCCTGATGCTACCACTTAGGAAGTAAACAAACATTGAATCACACAAAGAATGATAAACAACATGGCTTTCGGCACAATTTCACATTTAAAAACAATATTAAAATAAAAATATAAAAACTTAATACTACACAGTTTGAGTTAAGGCATCTCCTAGGCCAGGGGCTAATAAATGTTTTCTAAGTGAAAACATTAAAAACTACTCATTAGGCCCAAAACAATAAGTTTTCTGTTTCTGGACCCTGCACATGTCACCTCCAGTCCTCTTTGTAAATTTATTTTAAAAAGCTAAATTGTGCAAAAAAAATTAAGTCTGCTTAGAATCAAGATCAAAAAATAAAAAATAAATATAATGTATGAACTACATTCTCACTTAGCGATAGTTGAGAAACAAGTTGCCTGATATATTTACAAAAAGATGACCCCAATTTGACGTTACTTCCTGTCCAAACCGGAAGTCAAATTTTAATATTTAAAAAAATCATATCTGAACAACCACAAGAGGTAAATTGACATTTTTGTACCATTGTATAGATTGTTAATTGTCGAAAAATATTTACACAAAGGTGACCCCAATTTGACCTTACTTCCTGTCCAAACCGGAAGTCAAAGTTTAATATTTAAAAAAATCATATCTCAACAACCACAACAGGTAAATTGACAGTTTTTGCACCATTGTACAGATTGTTAATTGTCAAAAATATTTACACAAATATGACCCCAATTTGACCTTACTTCCTGTCCAAACCGGAAGTCAAAGTTTAATATTTAAAACAAATCATATCTGAACAACCACAAGAGGTAAATTCACAATTTTTGTACCATTTTACAGACCGTTAATTGTCAAAAAATATTTACAAAAAGATGACCCCAATTTGACCTTACTTCCTGTCCAAACCGGAAGTCAAAGTTTAATATTTAAACAAATCATATCTGAACAACCACAAGAGGTAAATTCACAATTTTTGTACCATTGTACAGATCGTTAATTGTCAAAAAATATTTACTAAAAGATGACCCCAATTTGACCTTACTTCCTGTCCAAACCGGAAGTCAAAGTTTAATATTTAAAAAAATCCTATGTCAACAACCACAACAGGTAAATTGAAATTTTTTGCACCATTGTATAGATTGTTAATTGTCGAAACATATTTACACAAAGGTGACCCCAATTTGACCTTACTTCCTGTCCAAACCGGAAGTCAATGTTTAATATTTTAAAAAATCATATCTGACAAACCACAAGAGGTAAATTCACAATTTTTGTATCATTGTACAGATCGTTAATTGTCCAAAAATATTTACAAAAAGATGACCCCAATTTGACCTTACTTCCTGTCCAAACCGGAAGTCAAATTTTAATATTTAAAAAAATCCTATCTCAACAACCACAAGAGGTAAATTGACATTTTTTGCACCATTGTATAGAGTGTTAATTGTCGAAACATGTTTACACAAAGATGACCCCAATTTGACCTTACTTCCTATCCAAACCGGAAGTCAAATTTTAATATTTTAAAAAATCATATCTCAACAACCACAAGAGGTAAATTCACAGTTTTTGCACCATTGTACAGATTGTTAATTGTCAAAAGTATTTACAAAACATGATCCCAATTTGACCTTTACTTCCTGTCCAAACCGGCAGTCAAATTTTAATATTAAAATAATTTCTAAATTCAGTATTGTATTGTATTCAAATAAACTTCTCGCGAGAACTTCAACAGACGTTAACATTTGACTTTCTCCAAATCTTCGAATTGATGACGTCATCATTTTAACTTCAACCGAACACCTAGTTTTTGTTGTGACAAAAAACTTATATCTAGTCTTTTCAATGATGTCCTTAACTTTTGTTTTCTCTCGTATTTTGTTATGGTTAACTTTATCCCGTATTGTTAAATGTACCATTTTTCTCTCCATGGCTCTCTGTGTTGTTATCAATTTGTTGTTCAGCTCATTTGTTGTAGTCCATGTTTCTGCTCCATAAGTCATGGTTGTTAGGATGCATTGGATGTACACTCTTCTTCGAAGTGACATTGCTATGTTGTTGTCGGTCAATATGTCTTTGTACATGCCAAAACTTCTCCAACCTGCTTTGATTCTCGATATAATTTCTTCTCTCGATGTGTCTTTCATTCTTAGAGTTTGGCCCAGGTATTTGTAATTTCCCACTTTCTCTAGTTTATGGTTTTCAATGACAATATCTATGTTTGTGTCAAAGTTTGTCATGTATTTAGTTGTATCCTTGTGTATTGTTAGACCCACTTGTTTGCTTTCTCTGCTTAGTTTGGTTAGCTGTTCCTCCATATCTTCTACTGATGTTGTAACCATAGCTACATCGTCGGCAAATCTTAGGTCTGTGAGTTTTTCTCCATCGATATCCATTCCCTTTTCTTCCAGATGTGATTTTTTAAACACCTCCTCCAATGCCGCTGTGAAAAACATTGGGGATATTGTATCTCCTTGTCGTACCCCTCTCTTTATTTTCACTTCTTTTGAGACATCTTTATCGATGTGGATCTAGCATGAGTTAAACAAAATACAAAAATAAAACAAACATTTGTAAAAAAGGTGAGCTGTAACCAGAAACCAGAGACTTATTGTTGAGTGGCCTTTTGTATTTCCACCATTTAAATAGTCATGTCCACATCCATGCAAAATAGGATGTATGTTTTATCATTGTTCACAATCATTTCTGCTATTAATTGGATAAGAGTAATTTGTAATGACTGGAATTTGCTCATGATCCAATCAAGGATGTAGGTTTCTTTCCCGAGGCGTTGATCAACTTTATCACATTTTGTGGATCAGGCTTTGAAGAGAACAAGGAGATACGAGATATGAAACAACTAATTCAACAGGTTAGTCCAAATATGATATTCTTTGACTTAACTCTGCCTGTTGGTTGCTGTTGCATGGACTGTGCTAAGCCTGTTTGAGCTCACCAGTGAATGATCTCGCTTGTGTCGCAGAGCAAAATGCTAAAAACAATTTCATCATCAAAATGCATGATTTTCTATTCAAAATTTCGGCATAAAACTTTATCCCTGAGCAAGAAAGGAGGGATGTTGGGACAATATTTATTTATAAGCAATTTTAAATTTGCTCTTTTATTTTTGTGTTATTTGTGTCTTTGTTGTTGAAAAGATGTCATTGAAATTACATCATTTATGTTCTTTATGGGTTATTTTATTGGACGATTATCATAAATGTCTTCTTTTTTTTTTGGATATAGCATTTACTTGGGTATATGGTGCCTTATAAAAATGGTTAAAAAGCTTGGTAAAACTGTAATTAATTCATGAAACTAATATATGGTGGGTCTCAGTAAACATTCATATGGACCTCTTAAATTAGAGTATTTGTTTTCCATTCTGCAAAGAAAATAACAATTTGCAGAATAGAATAAGTGAAGTGTGCAATTTTTTAAAAATACAATAGCAAAAATGACGGATGATGTACAGTGTGTCTCAA
Source organism: Zoroaster sp. YZ-2022 (assembly GCA_029582265.1). Classification (NCBI taxonomy): domain Eukaryota; kingdom Metazoa; phylum Echinodermata; class Asteroidea; order Forcipulatida; family Zoroasteridae; genus Zoroaster; species Zoroaster sp. YZ-2022. Next base: position 29,787,383 of record CM055832.1, on the reverse strand, counting down.
AAAAAATGCAAACAAAATTTAACGGAATGCCAGACGTAGAATGAGTAACCAGCATAGATAATATAGGTATGGTTTGAAAGATACACCTTTCCACTTTAAAATGAGACATGAAACGTCCAAATCTGAAAAAAAAATTACAGAGTTATGAGTACTTTTCCAAGAGAGGTCAAATTGACGATGGGACCAAGTTTTTAAATGCAGTGATAATCGATTTTGTTTAGATGTGCAAGTGTTGCAATGTGGATGAACTGTTGATGATTACATCCCTTCCCCCTCAACATGCCCTCCCTCTCGCTCGATACACAGGCGACATCGTCTCTCCATGTCTCCCATCGCTCTCCTAACAACATCTGGAGTCTGCCGCAGGACGTCAATCTCAGCTGTTATTCTGTCACAGAGAGTCTGCGGGTCCGGAGGGGGAGTCGTGTACACCTTGGATTTCAAGTATCCCGGGAGGTAGAAATCACACGGGGTGAGGTCTGGAGATCTCGGTGGCCATTCATGCACATGATTCAACGCTATGACACGGTCTCCGAACGCTTCATGAAGGCGGTCTCGGACAGCCAGTAGACGATGAGCTGGAGCGCCGTCTTGAGCCCATCACAGGCGCCTAAACACACCTCGCTCCTGAACCTCGAAATGTTCCTCCGACCTCCCAGTCCGATGTCGCCCGGAACGCCCTCGATTGAGATTGAGGCTGGTACCCTCCCTCCGGTACTTTCGCAGGTTTCTCCAGATAGTGCTGGCTGCAGGTGGATCTCGATCTGGGAATCGCTGCATAAATGCATCGATAACACCATTTACTCTTCCAGTACGGATGTACTCCGTGACACAAAAACTCTCTGCTCGTTAGTTAGCTGAACACCAACCATGATCAATGTTTGACGAAAAATGAATTGACAGTACACAGTTGCACAAGTTAATTAAGCACATTACATAATACTCTAAAAAACTGTTTAGCAAGTAAACACTTTTCTTGGTATCAGTTTGTAAACATGTTTACTAGCTGAACGCACATGTCCAATTCCTAAACATCAATTTTCATTGGCTAAACACTATCCGTCCTCATGCTAAAAATGTTTAGCATGTAAACATGTTTACAAACAAGCAAGAAAGTGTTTAGAATTGTGTTTACTCGCTAAACACATTTTTGTAGGCCAGGCAATTATCCACACAGAGGCAATTAGGCTACCTTTGGCCCAATGCGCTCTCTCATTGTGGGCGCTTTGATTATGCACATTATAATTCCTCCTTTACAAATCCCACATCTGGTTGTTATTGCTGTATTTGTACTGAGGGCCTCCGTGGAAAGCAGTGCTGTGCACTGATCGGAGTTTACCCTCATTAAAGATGACGTAAAAAAAAAATTTAAAAAAAATAAAAAAATGCCTAAAATTGAAAACTTGGTCCCATCGTCAATTTGACTTCTCTTGGAAAAGTACTCATAACTCTGTCAAAAATTCTCAGATTTGGACGTTTGATGTCTCATTTTAAAGTGGAAGGGTGTATCTTTCAAACCATACCTATATTATCTATGCTGGTTACTCATTCTACGTCTGGCATTCCGTTAAATTTTGTTTGCATTTTTTTCAGACACACTGTATATATATTATTTTTTTTACTGAAGTTTAAATCAGTGGCTGAAATTTGCTTTTAATAGAATTTGTGTAATTGTTTATCTTTCAGTTTGCTTTAAGTCGCGTATCAACACATTCTGCAGTCTTGGATGTGGACCTATTACCTGATGTTAACCGAGGTCACATGATCCGATTGATAACCAATGAGAAGGGAAGACAAAGACTTATGACTGAGCTGAGAGAAGGAGTGGCCAAGCAATGCACAGGGTATATGATAATGACATGACTGATTTATTTCCCTCACATACTTGTCTCTTCATATATCCTCTATCTTCCTTAAACCATGTATTCCTTAACCCCCCCCCCCCCCTACAAGCATTTCACAGGCACCATGCTCAATGCAACAAAATGCAACAACAGAAAAGTGTTCTGCCTGCTCAACAAGATGCTGGTTACTCAAATTACATTTTTAGAACATGCATAAAATAGTGTACATATAACACATTTATGAAATTCTTATTTTGTGCTGAGTAAGGTCTGGGTATAATACAACTACTTTGGCATTAAGAGTGGACCCAAAACCTTTGTCTTTCAGGTCAAAAGGAAACAAGATGGTGGAACTAACAGATGAGTATCTACTTAGAGTTCTCAAAGCCAGAAAAGTAAGTTGGACACTTAATGGCTGACTGGACTTGAATATACTAATCATATTATGTAGTAAGCATGAATACATTTGAAGTTACTTGCCTTGTAACTGAACAAGAAACCAGCCCCATAGTTGACTGGTTAATACACCTATCTGGTCTGTCAATCAAACCACACAAATTAACCAATCACGCCTTTTTCCATGACGGTTGTTACTATGTCCGTCATGCTCTTCACTTTTATACAGGTGCGTGACGAACATTTTTAGGTGGGCGGAGACAATTCTGGATTGTTTTTTTTTTTAACACAACATTCAAATTATAGAATTGGTTATTTAAAAATAACCATATGATGAAATTTTGACTGCAATTAGATATCATTGGCTTTACCAACCACTCTTGACAACTTTGTAAGCGACATGTTGTGAAATTACAGAAAGGTCTTAAGTTAAAATTAAGCTCCACTACAGTTATCTGTGGTTGAGACCAGATGGACTCCAGGGAGATTTTGCAGCAGTTTCAGAGAAAGCAGGTATAATTAAATTTAGCCATTCTAGAGGATTGCAACGTCATTTGAAAATAGCAGGAAAAAATCTGATGATTGAAAGTTAAAGAGGGGATCTAAGCAAATATCAATACAGGAGTGTGATTTGTCTGGATTTTTCCGGAATTTCTGATTTTGATAAACTGCAGTGTTGTGATCCTCCGGATTTTAAAGATTTAAGCAATAAAGGAAAGCAAAGCAAACGCTCAGAACTATAGATTTCACCCCAGCGCTGTTCACAACACCGGCCTCAATACCCCTAGCAAAATTTACGTGGATTTTTCAAAACTGCCCAGTCACACCCCTGATCAATAATTGACCTTTCCCATTTTTAGACAGACTATGCCGTAAGGAAACTAAACAGTAACAGTTTTGTTTTAAAACCCAAAATAAAATATTGTAAAAAGTAATTTGTGTCCGAACGTCTTTTGTCTCGGATTCAGAAAAAAAAACTGAGGTCCACTGGGGTAAAACAAAGGCATCTCTTATCTATATACATTAAAATGGAACTGATATTCTCGGTGTTATTTACAAAGTTTTTGGCCACTGAAAGGTTGACTTTGCAAGGGCGACATCAGGAAGACAATGTTTTTAAATGTCGGAGGGCAATTTGTTTCACTGCGCCTCAAGCTATTCTGAATTTGAGACAAAAGGGGTTTGGAGAAAATGACTTCACACTATTTTACTGTGTGTTTAGATAATAGAACGTATGTTAAGTTTCCCGACTACGTAACCTCTTTAAAAATGTGTACATGTAAATAGTTGCAGTTGTAGATTAGCAAGCTTGTCCACTTGTCCATGTTGCATGATTTCTTGACCTTTTAATCAAATAGCAAATAGAAAGTTTTCATAATCCAATCTTCATAAGCTTATTGATTGATTGATTCTTGTACATTGAACTTATTTTTCAGAGACTGTTTTGAATGCTGCGTGCAAGGAGATTGAAAAACTACCAGAAAGCCTCTTCACTGATGCCAAGGAGCTGTCTCCACACTTAAGACGATCCAGCGAGAAGGTGCAGGGAGTCCCTTATGCTGTCTTTATGAGGGTGCTGAGATTTGCTGAGACCAACCAGATTGATACTGCTAAGCCTAGGTACCAGACCTTGGCCATTTTGTTTCAGACAAGAGAAGGTCCTTCTGTGACTGAGCACAATTTTCAACGCTATGGATTACTGAAGCTCACAGGGGTCGAATCAACTCTACTATCCTGATTGAGACATAATTTTGTCATTATTGAAACCCTATTCTCCCAGTGGGGATGAGTATGTCTCAATCTACCATTAATTTGATTTTCAATGACAACAAGCAATAATATTGAAGATACATTTTGAACAACTCCATTATTTTTACGGACTTTTAATATAAAAAAAAACCTTGACTTTAGCCTAAATCAATTTAATATAATCATCCATCTTTCTTGAGCTAAAACCTCAGTTTACATAATAACATGATTAATTTTACAAATTCATAATAGGACATGGACAAGATTACCTTTGTTTGACATATTTCTTCAAAACTCAAAGGTTGGAATGAATGTACCTAACAAATGATTATCCTAATCTTTATACTTGGTGTATGTATCAATCATCCTGAAGTGATTTTTATCTTATAGAAAACAGGAATTTTTGTGTCAAATTTACAAAACGTTCATGTTTGGCAACAAAAAAACATTTATAATTTCTTATCGTTTTCGAATAAAATCTTAAGCATCTATTGTGATGAAACTTTCACATTCTGATATGTCTTGAGAACAAGAGGAATGAAATCATGGTATTAAGGCAATGTTGTACATTTCCTTAAAAAGAAGGAAAAAATGCATACTTAAAAAATAACTTATGTTGTACGCTGTCGTTAGGTTTGTGTTTTATTTGGGAACATAGCCATTTAAATACATAAATATACATAAAATAGTAAAAATAAAACACAATGTGTCAGTCTTTAGCCAAAACAAACATGAAGAGGAAAATATTACTGAAATCAATCATTTATGCCTCAGACTTATGTTTTGAACTTAGCAGGTTCTTTCTCCAAGGCAAAATGGACCATTTTGGCTTTGAGAATGAACCGGCTAGGTACGAATCATACGGCCAATAACTACTATTTTGGTTTTAAACAGACGCACAAATTCAGCAAATTGGAATGTGTGACATCACGTTCCCATGGCTACTCATTCTTTGTTTATCTTTTGTTCAACATTTAAAACATGTTTAGTGATTCTCTTAACATGATGTCATTACTTCAGCTCTCTATTTGAATGCACACAGTTTCTGGTTTGTTTCTTTGCAACAAAATCTTTTCTATTTTGAAAGACTACCATTTTCTATACACATGCAGGTGTATATTGTATTATTAGTGCAACTGCAATGTGCCAACATTGAGCCAAACAGCGCCCTCTAGTGCTAATTTTGGTACCTTTCTGATTTCATGCGCAAACCACAAAGCCAGAGACAACAGTGTGCGACTGATGAGCGACGGCCAGCTCGGTCGGTACGAAGTATATCAGCGTACATATACCCAGAGTAATCTGTACAGGGATAATAAGCATTAAGACATGTATGGTTGAAAGAAGAAGGTTTATGGTGACACCAAGTAAAAGTTATCTCTTTAGAGTTATATAGGTTGTTCTGAAAACAATCACCAATAACTCAAGAAGAAAAAAATCATTCATGGTATTATGAAAAGCTGTATATACATCATCTGAGAAATACATAATAAATAACGTGAAAGTTGATGAAGAATTCTCTTGAAGAATTCTCTTGAAGAATTCTCTTGACAAAACTATATATATAAGCGTGAAACTCGGAGTTACAACTACCGTTCCAGCAAGTCTTCATTCCTATACTACGCTTTGCATAGCATCGAGCACTCTGCATGAAGATAGCTCCCTCACCCAGTATATATATATATATATATATATATATATATATATATATATATATATATATATATATATATATATATATATATATATATATATATATATATATATATATATATATTGTCATATCAAGAACACAGTGTAACATGAGCAGAGTTTAAGTTACTTGGACACATGGACTTGGATTTGTACTCTATGTAGACCTATAACTCAAAGTCAATACTGGTATTGGATGATAGACACACCCATCTCCCTTTTATTATTCACTACAAGTCCTTATCATTTGCTACTGCATCCTACAAAATGAGTCTTAAGGATATTTGTTTCACTTTTTAGATTTTTTTAGCGCAGTTATACAATGTTCAATGTTCCATGAGAAACATTTGTTAAAGCCTGATGATTATTTTGAATTTCATTTGGTCATATTTCCCAGGGCCTATTCAGGGAGGAGATGTTGGACCTTATAGACAGGTAAGTCTGTCTTCAGGCAGCACAAGTAACCCTTGAAATCTTTGGTAAATACAAACAAGCTTTGAATTGTTGTGATCTTTTAGAGCGTAATGAAAACCGAGTTAAAAAACTAAATTTTAGATGTGCAGGAATTTAGGAATAGAGAAAGACTTGAATTATGCTGTAGTTTTTAAACCCTGCAACAAGAAAGATTTGTTTACTAAAGTTATTTGTATTTATTGTGTCTTTTGTTTATCTCAGTCAGAGAGACTGCATTTGTACAAGAGTCACATAACAACATTAATTGAGGTAAGTTGCAAGTGTCTGGATTGGCACATAATGATTTGTAAGCCAAATGTTTTTTGTTATTCTATTGAAATTTATTAATTTTGAAACAGTGATTATATCCATTCAGAAAAAGAAAAAAACACTTTAGTTAATAGTTGACGGAATTAATTAATTTATGACTGGACCCACAGTAAATTAATTTTTGGGGCATATTAACTGTGAAACCATGCTTCTTGTGAATATGTTGAAGAAAAGCAAGTTTTTAAAGCAAGTATTTTCTTTTACTCAAGAAAATTAGCAGTGTTCCGATGAAAAATAAAATTTTAGAAAATTGTTGGTAAAATAGTGAAAAACATGAGTAATGCATCTTTAAGATTGATTGTTGTTTTTTGTGTCAGACAGGGGCAGCATACCACTGTTTCTGTACAGAACAAAGACTTGAACTTCTCCGCAAGGAAGCCATGAGAAACAGACAGGTACCCCGGTATGACAACAGGTGCAGACACCTACCATGCCATCAGGTACAAGACTACCTGCAATCTGGGAAGCAAAGCGTAATCAGATTGAAGGTAAGGTGTTTTGTATTTACACGTTCTGTCTAGAGGGAGGGGACAACATTAAATGATGTTCATTTAAGCACCGTCGATATATCGATATTACTCGATTATTCGATATTGTTTTGATATCGATATCGCCGATAGCAATTTTTTAATCATATCGAAATATCGAAAATTTCGATATTGAGGAATGATATCGAAAATATCAAAATGCGTCAGATTATCGTCAAATTAAATCTCCCGTTTGTGCTTTTACTTGGTGTTTAACGTTTGCTGCATAATGGAATAAAAATCGGTGGCAAATTGTGTTTGTGAGTGAGAATAAAAACATCGCGCAAATGCCGAGCGGCTACGCTTTGTGCTCTGCGTTCGCTGGAATTCGCGGTCTCCCGTATTATGCAGAACCTCAAAAGAAGCTGCCCTTTTTTGGCTTGGAGAAAGTTCCGTTGTCCCTTATATATTTTCCTACATTCTCTCGCCGGTAACGCCCGGCGCTGTAATTGATTAAAATAAAAACATGAGCAATTAAAAATACGCTTGGAGAAAGGCGTGAGAATTGAGTTTGTTTTTATCTCTGTGGTTTGACGAAGTTCCGTTGTGTCTAATATTTTGTTACATTAATTCTCTCGCCGGTGGGAATAACTTCCTGGTGCTTCCATCAGCTGTCCTTGTATGTGCACTGTTACAGATGCCGAGCAACAACATGCCAGTGGATAGGTGAGGCCCACCTCCGTGACCTCCCCCACTAAATCCGCCGATGAAAGGATGCCTGAATCGGATATCCATACTATGTGCATGTACACAAAACGGGGGTGTATTTTCATGTAATTTCAGTTTCCCTCATTTTTCGTGTAAAATTTTCCCCGGTCTTTGAAAAAAAAATGCCCAAATAAAATCTCAGCTCCGAAAAAGCCTTTCCAGAGAATGATTGATATCCGCATTGTTCAAATTGATACAATGCACATCTTGTTTGTTACAAAGTATCTATTTCGGGTTCAGATAAAGGCCACCGGACTTTGAGGACATGCCGCCGGTATTAAAATTGAGTGTTCTTTGCCGAAGAATAGCGATGATATCTCAACCAATGAAATGAGCCGGTTCCCGGCAAATAAATACGCCATTGGTTGCTTTCATCACGGACCATTTATGCTCCTTCCACCGCAACTGGAGTGATTGAGCCACAGGTGCATGTCACATTCCAACTTGGTTGCCTAGAAATACTGTTGCTAGGGAGGCTCCCCTGTGATGTCCGGGACTGCCGGTTGCGTAGCCAGAAATCTTGTATGGGAGAGAGAGCTTGTGACTATTTTCTCACAGCCTGCAGGAAACTACCGGTAGTAGCTCAAAAATGCTGCCGCTTTCGGGAAATTTGTGAAGGCATAGTTTGTCATATTGGATGCAGTTTCCATTTCCGTTAAATAATATTTTATTTTTTTAATTTTTTTTTAGTTTATGGTCTTTAACTTTTACATGTGATAATCGATATATCGAATATACTCGATATTGGATTTCCGATATATCGATTATTGAAAATGTTGATATCGACGGTGCTTACGTTCATTTCAACCGAATAGTTTCAAGAAATATATCATAAATGTAATCTAAGAAAATGCTGTCCATCAACTTTTTATAAATTCAGACAAATTAATTTCTCAAAACAAGAGAATAACCCGTGAAGTCCCTATGGTTCTCCCTGAACCATATTAACCCGTGAAGTCCCCATGGTTCTCCCTGAACCATATTTCTCACTTAGCGACAGTAGAGAAAAAACGAGTTGCCCGACATTGGTTCTCCCTTGAACTATTCTCACTTAACGAAGGTTGAGATATGAGTTGTGCGATAGGGTTCTTTTCAGAACCTGTACCTCAGCTTCGCGATGGTTGAGATAAACACATGGTGTTACTGCAAACCGAAACGATATCAAAACAAGGTTGTTAACAGTTATTCAAAAATAGACTATATGTATAAAGCTAAATCTGTAAGCATGCTGTTGTATTATGATATATCAAATTATGTCTTATCTTCTATATAACTTGATGCCAAATTTCCTTTAAATAGCTGGAGCAAGAGAGCGAGTCATTTGAGGATCTTGTTTATGGAAGGACACGCCACGACACCTCTTTCATAGAGGGAGACCCGGTAAGTTTATGTTTGTCACTTTCTGTCTTTTTCCAACAGATGACATTACCGGTACATGGCATCACTTACTGTAACCTATGAACAACTGCACTGACTTTTTATTTAAGTTGTAAAATATAAAGATGTTTTCCAACTTAATTCAAGAAATGCTTATGGCAAGGAATTCCATTTGACTAATCAAATGACAGTGATGGTCAGAATCTATGGAATTGTAGTTTCAGCTCTGGCTGTTGATTGGTCAAACAGCTGTGCATAGGACTGTCTGTTTTCACAAAAGTAGATATTGATGATTCAATCTTCATTGTCTTCAGCAGAACCTCAACGTGAGGATGACGTTCATAGCCAGGGTATTGCGTTTGTTTTAAAAAAAATTATTTCATAAATTGATTATTATTTTAATGAGCCGTTGAGCTATTGAGAATGTAGAAAGGTATGTCTGTCTGACTGTCGGGCTGACTGTCTTTCTGTCTGTCTGTCTGTCAGTGGGGCTTTGTGTAAATACTTTATAGACCATGGACTAAAAACAAAGCGAACTATATGTCCTCAGTTGCTGGTTCATTGTTGTTGAATGTCATTGGTTGCACTTGGTTTACAAATCCTATGTGACATTCTGATTTTTTTTAAAGTCCGACAACAGTGGGAACAGTAGAGGTCCTCGGTTTATACATAAATTGTGTGTGTACGTATGTGTATTTAGTGTCAATCGAGATCTTACAAAAACAAACTTGGTCCACGGTTGTAAAAGTGTACAAATCAAATGGGACATGCATTACATTTAAGCCCACCAAAAAAGGTACATTTGAGAGGAACAAGAGGAGGAGAACAATAGAACACATTGTGTGTCTCTGTGGGTGCATGTCCGTTTTTCTGTTTGTCTGTCAGACTGTGTGTTTGTCTGCCTGTTGGAAAACTTCCAACATGAGTAATGTGCTGATAAAGAGTGATAAATTTCCAACATATCATTTTGCCAATGTTGTGGACGACCATCTGATGGGGATTACTCACATCCTCAGGGGCATGGTGTGTATATTATTACGTTCAATTAGCAAATAATAAAATAGATGTTGTGTTTTTGTCAGTGTGTTCCTGTATACCAGAGTCCACTTTCATGGAACTGGTTAGCAGAAAATCGTAATATATAAAACGTACAACCAACCAAAACTTGCTAAGCATTTTTCCCCTATGTTAAGCAAATAACGTACAACCAGTCTATGTCTTTTGTATGAACATTTGGTTGGTAAACAGCAAAACGTGCTAAGCTGTTTTGTATGCTAAGCATTTTTTCCCATGTTTATAAGTGCCTCTTTGGAAATTTCAAAATTCATGATTTGCTCTGCAAAAGTTAGCATTACATACACACACAAATATTTCTTCCGATGCCAAATGTTTTAACTAATTGTTCCCTACGGGTGTGGCTAAGTAACAAACAACAATAGGTCAATTGTTTTTTACTTTCAACTTCTGTTTTTTATGCCATCAGGAGTGGTTAACCTCGACACCTAAGCATTTATCTCTTTACAAGGCCCTGGGTTGGAGTCCACCCAAGTTTGCTCATCTTCCGTTGCTGCTTAACAGGTGCGTTCCCTCAGAAATATTGATGTCCATTTTTTTTATGGATAGTAACTTAAACTTTGCATTGGATCAATTTCCAGGAGGAAAATAACTGGTAAATTCTCCTCTTAACTCTAACCCTCCCAAATCCTCTAAAATCCTCTTTGCTAAAGTGAAGGGTTTTGAAGGATTGAGGTTACATGCTACATGCTCTTTGCTATTAAAGTGAAGGATTTTGGAGGATTGAGGTAATTATTAGGCATTTGCCTTTCCATAGAGGGTCTAAAAGTCTTAGGATGATCGGGGCGATGAGGAGGATTGAGCCACTCCTCATCCATGAAATGTCCCACATGATCAGCGTCTCAAATAGCCTCTCCTAATTCAAACTCCTACTGCCCGGCTTCACGTGCCGATCCCCGTTTAGAACTGTGGGCAGGGGTGTGAAGGCGGGTTTCTGGCGCCTTAAAACCAGTTTGCTCCGGGCAGGTGGAGCTCGTTAATCCATGGGAGGTAGTTCACCTAGGAGACATTAACTCTGATTTCAAACTCGGGTTGGTGGGGCTCGCAGCCTTGGACAGCAGCCTACCTAGGAGAAGGAAAACTCTGATTCCAAACCCCCTAATGGGTCAGCTCGGCAGCAGGGGCTGGCAGCTGCAATCACGGCGGGGCCACATTCTTCATGTAAGTGTCTCCGGCATGTTGTAGCAGACCAACAAGCGGAGGAACTCGCTTCTGAGTCAACGGTTGCTGGTCATCAGGCGTAGTTAGTCCGCCACTGCGGGGCAACCTTCTTTCATCCCAGCCGTCACGCCTTGCGTTCCGCTGGTCCAGATGGCTGTAAGGTCCAGAGGGGAGCGTTTGTCCTGGGCAAGCATTCGCTCTCGACAAGTTTTGCCCCGGCGCTCGGCGCCCCACAGTCATGATTGTACGCCATAAACAGAATAAGCGACTGGCAAACCGGGGGTCATCCCGTTCGGGGACTTTCGTTGCCCGGCAAGGATCGCGCTCCAGGCAGGCGCGTCCGGGTCGTCATCCTGCTACTGCCTCCCTTGTATTAGCTTGTTGGAATATTCCCTGGGTATTCATACAGATCTCCAATCTTCTTCCCCACGAAAGTCTGCGGTGATCGACCTCGAACTCACTCGCCTGGGCATAAGTGCCTGTGCCATCAGTGAGACTTGGCTTACCGGCAGTGGCTCAATTCGTGAGGCAAATTTCTCCTTCTTCTGGAGTGGCTACCCAGACAACGCAAGACCTATGCATGGAGTTGGCCTTGCAATTCAGAACTCTCTGCTCCCATGTATTGAACAACCTGTTTCCCTCTCTCCCCGACTTATGTCCATGCGGATTCGCCTCAGTAGTAGCTTTGTCACTGTCATCTCTGCGTACGCTCCTACTCTGATGGCTGATTCCGTGGAGAAGGACGAATTCTATCAACAACTTGACGATACTTTGCTTAGTATAGCAGCCGGGGACAGCATTGTGCTTGCTGGAGACTTCAACGCACGCACCGGATCTGATTATCGGTCCTGGAGTGGTGTGATTGGTCCTCATGGCCTGGGTAATATGAATGACAACGGGCAACGTCTCCTTGAATACTGTGCCAGCCACGACATGTGTCTCACAAGCACATTTTTCGCAGGCTCACCTCGCTCCAAGGCCACCTGGATGCATCCTCGTTCACACCGCTGGCATCAACTTGACCACATCATCGTCAGGAAGAGGCAGCTGGGTGATGTTAAACATTGTCGTAGTCTTATACTTCACTACCTTAGAGGGGTGAGAGGTACTAAAACCCAAGGGGAGAGAGCAGCACTCATACGCGTCCCATGTATAACCCCAGAGTTGCATCATCCAAGTTAGACTTGATCCAAGAGTTAGAAGACGTTTTGGAATTTTCTTTAGGGCGACCACGTGTACAATTAACACAGCTAGTTGTTTCTACATGGTTGATCCGACTCAACGCATCCACGTTTCCATTGTGTTTGCCTCTTACGTGAATTACTTGGAAATTATATGCTTGTAACTTTAGAGACCATCTAGCTAGACGTCCACCAGCATGATTGCCGGAAAATAACCATTTAAGGGCACAGTGGTCCGTGACCACCGTAAATTTGACGCTATGTTGAAGATAAGGCGTATATTTCTTAATACCTTCTACAACTGCCAGAGCTTCTAATTCGGTGGTGGAATAATTTTTTTCGGCCTTATGTAGTGCTCTACCACCGTATGAAATTACTCTTTCTATCCCATCATGCTTTTGTGCCAAAATGAATCAAAGTCCCTTATAACTAGCATCTGTTTGGAGAATAAACTCAGTTCCATCAAATCGTGGATAAGCCAAAATTGGAGGCTCCAAGAGTTTTTGTTTTAAAAGTTCAAATGTTTTTCTGCATTCCACATTCCAAACAAAGGGGATATCTTTACGCGTCAAATTGGTAAGAGGTTCGGCAATTTTACAAAAGTCTTTTATATACTTTCTATAATAGCCTACAAGGCCTAAGAAAGAACGGACCTCAGTAACTTTGGCAGGTGTAGGGTAATTGCAAATTATTTGCAATTTTTCGGGATCTGTTGCAACACCATCTTTACTTACTACATGGCCAAGGTACTTGACCTCTAGTTGACCAAAAGTACATTTCTTTGGTTGTAATTTTAACCCTACTGATCTAAATCTTTCTAGGATTTGTCTTAAGTGGTCTAAATGTTCTTCAAAGCTACTGGAGAACAGGATGACGTCATCAAGATATACTAATACGAACTTCCAGTTTAGTCCACGCAAAACTTCTTGCATGGCTCGTTGAAAGGTCGCGGGGGCATTATGCAATCCAAAAGGCATAACATTAAATTCATAAAGGCCATCTTGGGTAATGAAAGCGCTTTTAGGTTTGGAATTTTCCTCCAAATCGATTTGCCAATAGCCTGCGGCTAAGTCTAGAGTAGAAAATATTTGGGCATGGAAGTTCCCAAAGTGTCGAGGGTATCATTAATATTAGGAATTGGAAAGTTATTTCTTGAACAAATACCATTCAATTTGCGAAAATCGACACAGAAACGGTAAGTGCCTGTATCAGCTTTTGGAATCATGCAGACAGGGAATGACCATGGACTTGTAGACTTCCTAATAATATCTTGATCAAGCATCTCTTTAACCTGACGTCTAACCTCCGCTTGTATGTGCGGGGTTTGTCTATAAGGTCGTGACCTGATAGGGGGATGGCCATTAGTTAATATATCATGTTTCACCCCTGAATAACGACCTCTGTGACCACCTTCAGTTTGAAATACATCTACATATTCAGATAATAAGGTTTTTAAATCAGACTCTTGGTCTTTTGTCAAATGATCCCTTTTCAAATTAACCTTGGACAACACTTCCTCTACACGGGGATCAACGGAATTATTCCTTTCAGTTGAATTTACAAGGTTAACAACATTATTATCTACATCAAAGGGCTGAATAAGATCAGGGTTTATCACAGTAAATGTGCCCAATTTGGTACGTGGATATAAAGTAATTGTCTCATTAGTTGAATTCATTGCCAATATATTAACACAATTGTTTTCTAATACAATAGATGTAGTATTTGCTACCATTATACCCAAGGCAGTAACATGGCGTCCGCCCTGCCCAACGCCAATAACATTTACAGGAATGTTATTGGACAATTTTGCCCTTATAATAGATTGACTATGAGCAGGAACCTCTTGTTTTCCTATAACACGCAGCTGACTAATTTTGTCTAAGGTTAGAGTGCGTTCGGCACAATTAATTTTTGCTCCGTATTTATTTAGGAATTGTAAACCTAGAATAACTGTCTGAGACAATCCTTGGACAACATTAAAGGGCACTTCATTAAATGTGTGACTATTGATTGATAAAGACAAAACAACAAAACCTTCAATGGGCATATCAGCACCACTTACTACACGTGCTGAATTAAAACGAGGTTTTTCTAATCTGTATGCGCCATTATGAAAATTTGATATAAGCCATTCATAATCTATCAAATTTATAGATGCACCAGTATCAATCAAACACCTTACAGTCTTGTCAAAAATATTTGCCGAAATATTATTCAAAGTTGACAACTGAATTTTAACTTTTCGGCCTTTATTTACAAATTCGGAATTGCCGTGTGCCTCCAATTTTGTCTTAATTGGAGTTCGTAAACGAACAGGTTGTCCCAATTTAGCTCTTCTAACTTTCCTTCGCACTCCTAACTCTCTTTCTTTTGGTCCAGATTCATGTTGAATTTCATTTACTACCTTCCCATTTGTATTTGATTCAACATGTGTACTATCTTTATCGTTCACTTTTTGTACAAATGGGAATGTTAGTTTAAAGGACGGCCATCTCTATCTCGAATTGCATAACAATTTGTGCGTTTATGCCCCGGAAACCCACATCGAAAGCAAATGATACTACTTGACCTATTGCCTCGAGTTTGGTTACTGGGCTGTTGAGGTTTTAACCGAGTATTTTCTTCCAACTTTTCTAGTCTAGTTGACATATTTGCTACTAATCCAGTGAGTGTTTCCAAAGTTGACTGAAAAACATTTGCTTCAGGTGAATTAATTACATTAATCTGGGCTGAATTGAACGGGGTCATTGGCTGGTTACAATTGTGTACAGCTACACCCAACCTAGCTGCATCCAATGCGTCCCGAAAAGTTTCAGGTTGTTTTGTCATCACAAAAGCACGAAGTGATGGCAATAAACCTCTTAAAAATAAGGACATAGTTTCTGCCTGTGACTTCTTTAATTGTCTACACCACAACATTACGTCAGATGCATAATTATCAAGAGTTTCAGAGGGTTGTTGTTTACGATTTAAAAGCTGTGACTCAATAGTCCACTTCCATGACGGGCCTTCAAAATTAGTTCTTAAAAGAGTTTCTACCTTAGTTACACTATCTTTGTCAGCTGAATCCACTGTGTCCAAAAATACACGAGCATGACCAGATAAACAAGTATTGAGGGCCAAAAGTTTCTTAGAATACGTAAAATCCCTAAGAGTTGCATAATCATTAAATTTGGATATAAACGAATGTAGATCATCACCCGGATTGCCAGAGTATGACACACCGGATTTTGTCATATCATACTTGTTTGCCATGGTGTTTTCCGAATCACTTACAGTGTCTGAATTAACATATTCATATACCGAATTCGGTTCAGAATCCGAGTTATGTACAGAATCTTTAGACATTAATATATAGATCACGCAGGACAACACCTTTTCAATGAGTGCAGGGCAGCATAAAAATTAGTACTAATTATGTTAATACGTGGGTATGTTTGCGTCTAAAATAGGACCATTTCTACCACTATTAACCCAATACGAAGCAGACTAACTCACTCCGTAACTATCGATTACATTCCTGGCTTTTTAACCCATTCAAAATATCAATACCTTTTGTACAGTCATGACTTATTACGAATGACATATAAATATTTAACAATACACTGACAATTATCAATACATACTAAATTATTAGAAATACAAGCAATTTTTTTTTTTAATAAAAGCACTTTAAATTTATGTAAAGCCGTGCAATTAATTGGCAAAGCAGTATTCTCTAAACAAAATGGATAACTATTTCACAACGGCAATTTGTACTAAACATGTCAAATACACATGTATAGGCCTACTATTCTGTCAGGCCTGAAAAAATATGGACTAGATACATACTATAAATAACGTTTTACGTGCGAAAAAACAAAACAAAAATAAGATTAAAAAGAAATTCGCACGGGATTTGCCATAGTGCGACCATATTCGGGATTTTTATGGTGTGACTACACAAGCTGCTAATAGACTGACAGCAATATTACCACCGTAAGCACTGTTAAATTACCTTGACTCACTTGTTAGATCTTCCTCCACTTCTTATACTTCACTACCTTAGAGGGGTGAGAGGTACTAAAACCCAAGGGGAGAGAGAGCAGCACTCATACGCGTCCCATGTATAACCCCGGTCGTGCTAACCGACATACCAAAGTACGCCCAAAACACAGTACAGCCACACGGCAGGTATTACACAGGTCGCGCTCGAGTAACTACAACAAAGGACCGGAATCTCGTGAGACAAAGGAACCCAACAGGCCTACAAAAGGGGTGCAACTTGCAAGGGCTGCATCTCATTATAAGAAAAACAGAACAATGCAGTACATCATCGTGATACAAATCTGTTATTTAATATACCCTTTTACAGTAATAATAGTCAGCCCATATATACACAGTATAGTCATCACCAAGGTAGGGTCAAATCTTAATGAACACGCTAAATACTAACTCCTGCACATACTCACAGAATTAGTTCACGACCCACGGATAGGCCACACCATGACAGAATTCCCCGAGACAATAGAATGCCCAAGCTAAGTTATATTGACAAGGCGAAATATGTGACGTATGCTACATATGGCATTTCAGCCAATGGGCGCAAGTTTGTCTCAGGTGGGCGCAACGATATTTCTAGGTAACAAGACATTATTTTGTCACTCAGAAAAATGTGCTTCATAACAGTAGCATGCACTCTGCAGACTGTAACACTGATCATGCCCTTGTCCGCTGCAAGCTCAGAATGCAACCCAAAAAGTTTCATCAAGCTCACCCGAGGCCATCCCCTGCAGTTGACACCACTGCTACTCGGGACTTCACCCGTGTCACCAAGTTCCAAGAGCTTCTCACGGATCAATTCAGTTCATCTCCTACACCTAACACTCCTGGTCCCGCATGGTCCAGGCTTAAGTCTACAGTCACGGACTGCGCCCTTACCGCCTTTGGTCGACGTACTCGAACACAACCCGACTGGTTTCGTGATAGTGCCGACATTCTGCTCCCAGCTCTCGAGGCCAAACGTGCGGCCAGAACCAAAGTCACCATGCTTCACACCCGCTCTTCATCGTCTGTGCTTCGTGCTGCTAAGAGTAACGTTCAACGCTTAACACGAACTGCCCTGTGTCGCTACTGGTCTGGTCTCAGTGCTCGTATCCAACATTGCGCTGAATCTGGGGATCTTCGTGGCCTCTACAACGGTATCAAAGAAGCGATCGGTCCTACTCCAAAGAAGAGCGCTCCACTGCTGTCAGCTTCGGGTGAAATCCTGACTGATCCATCAGCACAGCTTGACCGTTGGGCACAGCACTACAGCTATCTATATGCTAACGACGCTGAAGTGATCCCTGACGCATTAACCTCTTTGCCACATTTTTCCACTCTGCATGAGCTTGATAGCGATATCACCTTGGATGCAGTGAAACGTGCCATCAGCAGGCTAAAAAAAAAAAAAAAGTCCCCTGGTGCAGATGGCATCCCTCCCGAAGTTCTGAAGTGCGGCGGTGTTGCTCTAACTACTGAGCTCTTCAATGTCTTTCTGCTCTGCTGGCACTCGCACTGTCTTCCACAAGACCTAAAAGATGCAAACATAATCACCATCTACAAAAACAAAGGTAACCGCCAAGATTGTAACAACTACAGAGGTATTTCTCTGCTGAGCATAGCCGGCAAAGTCTTCGCCCGTGTGCTACTTCCAAGATTGCAGGTCATCGCCAACAGAATTCTGCCTGAGAGCCAGTGTGGGTTCCGCTCTTCTCGTTCTACTGTCGACATGGTGTTCTCTCTCAGACAGCTACAGGAAAAGTGTGTTGAACAGCAGCGCCCGCTTTACGTTGTCTTTATTGACTTGACGAAGGCCTTTGACTCTGTCAGCCGTTCAGGCCTGTTCTCCATCTTGAAGCGCCTGGGGTGCCCAGACACGCTGTTGTCCATCCTCATGGGATTCCACGACAACATGCAAGCCTCGGTCCAATTCAACGGCTCCAAATCTGAGAAGTTCCCGGTCCACTGTGGTGTCAAGCAGGGTTGTGTGCTCGCTCCCACCCTGTTCGGGATCTTCTTTTCGGCTCTTCTCCATCGTGCTTTTCCTGACCCTTCTGGTATTCTGCTCCATACTCGCAGCTCAGGGAAGCTCTTCAACCTCTCTCGTCTCCGTGCCAGGACTAAAGTCAGACGCGTCCTTATTCGAGAACTCCTGTACGCAGATGATGCTGCTATTGTCGCCCACAGTGAAACAGAGCTCCAATCCCTGTGCAGTTCCTTTGCCAAAGCCTGCTCGGAGTTCGGTTTGAAGATCAGTCCTGGCAAGACAGTTGCTCTCTCACAGGGTTCTCTAGCTCCTCCAACCATCTACATCAATGGGAAAACTCTGAGCGTGGTTGAGAAGTTTCCATACCTTGGCTCTACCATCTCCAACACCAATTCCCTTGATGATGAACTCGACTGCCGCATTGGCAAGGCCGCAACCACATTCGGTCGACTTCGCCAACGTGTTTGGAGCAACAGAGACCTCTCCATCAAATTGAAGATCCGCGTTTACGTGGCCTGTGTGCTAAGCATCCTGCTGTACTGCAGTGAGTCATGGACCACGTACCGCCGCCAAGAGCGTCGTCTCAACGCTTTCCACTTCCGATGCCTGCGCTCCATCCTTGGTATCTCCTGGCGCGACCATGTGCCAAATGTTTCCATCTTGCGACTCACCGGAGCTACCGACATGTTCACCCTGCTGAGACAGCGCCGTCTTCGGTGGGCTGGCCACGTGCACAGGCAGCTGGTTGATGGCCGAATCCCCAAGGACATCCTCTATGGCGAACTTGCTGAAGCCCCCCGACCTCGCGGCCGACCCAGACTGCGATACAAGGATGTCCTGAAACGCGATCTCGCCGCTTTTGGTATACCAAACACAACTTGGGAGTCAACTGCCAGCAACCGTTCTCGTTGGCGTTCTGCTATTTACAACGGTTGCTCTACTTCTACCCAACTGTACATAGATGACTGTGAGAGTCGCCGTCTCCATCGTCGCTTACGACGGGACGGGCCATGATGATGATGCCTTTCCATGGTACATGTACATCCATGTTTGTTGTAGTGATTGCAAGGTCAGTACTTGGGTCAGTGGACACTGTTTATTGCTCCATGCACAGATTAGAAACACATGTGTGCATACATGTCATGTGCTTGCTTTACTACTGAAGGATTTTGGATGATTCAGGTTAGGGAGGAGGGCCAAAGTCATGGTACAGCCAAGCCTTTGAGAAGCCAGGCTAGGTCCATGCTACCTGGCCTCCTAATCTGTCTTTTGTGAGTGGGCTAAGCCCTCCAGAAGCCCAGGTTATGTTGATTGGCAGGTACTGTATTGTTACAGGATTAGGACTCAAAAAAGACAGATTAGGAGACCAGGTAGCCTGCGCCTGGCCAGGCTTCTCAAAGGCTTGGCTGTACCATGACTTTGGCCCTCCTCCCTTATGTGTAAGCAAGTGGGCCTAGGGAGTTAGGAAGGATTCAGGTTATGTGTAAGCGAATGGGCCTAGGGAGTTAGGAAGGATTCAGGTTATGTGTAAGCAAATGGGCCTAGGGAGTTAGGAAGGATTCAGGTTATGTGTAAGCAAATGGGCCTAGGGAGTTAGGAAGGATTCAGGTTATGTGTAAGCAAATGGGCCTAATTTCTTACTCTCTTTGCATTCAGATTTTGGTATTCATTCCAAAAATGAAATTTAGGAAAGAAACGCAAATTACGTGATGGAGTGTAGACTATAAAGGATCACATAAATAAAAACCATTATGGCTCTTAATAAAATGTGTTTTGCATAATAAAACAAGATATTTGTTAGTTTTTTCATAATTGAAGTTTTTTCTGTTCATTTTGGAGACTTTTATGCCCCCCCCCCCCACTTTACTGGCAATTGAGTGATGTAATACATCACGTGATACCGTGACGTCAGGTAAAGAACGATTTCCTAGCAATGCACAGCTGTTTGTTTGTGACTGTACGTGTCCGATGCGCTTATGTCAAAACTCCAATATATGTGTTTACATATTTTCATCCTAAATTTCCTTGAAAATATACATCATGCCTACAAGATGTGTCGTAGCAGGCTGTAGTAATACTCCTAGCGATGGTGCAAGCCTCCATAGGTTCCCTAAAGACGAGGCACTACGAAAATTTTGGGCCAAAAAGTGCGGTTGACGAGGGCAAAATGGTTCGGGCCGTCTCCAACCAGCGTGATATGTAGCGATCATTTTACCGCTGAAGACTTCGAAACGAGCCTTTATTGGGAATTTGGGATGTCAAAGGCACCCAGACTCAAGAAAACTTCGATTTCAACGAAAATAAAGAAGCCTGTGAATCCTTCAAACGACAAGCCAAAGCGACGAAGCGATGCTTCGTTAAAACGTGAGAACAGATCTGACATGCTCCGATCTACATGTATGTACCGCGTGCGCCGCCATGTTGGGTTTTGGACATCGTTAATAAATAATTATACGGCGTAATTCACAAATCATACATGAAAAAATACACTATAACGTTAGACTAAAATAACATAAATTTTTACAACTTTTAGAAGAATTCGATGATGAAAACTGTGACTAGATTTTCTGGTCGGCGGCAATGAACACCAACGGTGCTTTTTTGCGACCTTCGTATTTTGATATTTTCGATTTTTTTCAACTGAGTTTGGGTCACTAAATGATCGATTTCTTCACAAAGATAGCAGTTTGGTGAACGAAAATTACACATTAGATAGTTTATTAGTTACTTATTACCTCAGTAAAGTATCACAATTTCACCTGACGACGATTCAGCCATTTCTATGTTATTTTCCAGCGTGGGCAATATAAGCGCAGGCATGTGAATGAACGCGTTCGCTGTTGTTATGTATGTGGCTGGCGTCCTCGGAATCAAGCCTTCTTCTTTACGTGACGTCACACATAGAGACGTTCAGGATGCAGTGCAAATGGCCCCTTTTAGGGGCGTGTTAATCGGCGCCGACATCCTCTTCGGAAAAGCTTCAAATTATAAGTAGCTCGCTACAGTGGCGCACCCAGGATTTGATTGGGGGGGGGGCTCAAAATATTTTTATTTGAAATCCAATATGGGGAGAGACATGGCTGACCCAAACCATAACCGCTGGCGCGGCTGCAGCCATGTCCCTAGTCGTGCTCGTCAGTGAACCTACGGCACATGTTAAATGTTTCCTGGTGGTTTCTAGTCATAAAAAGAAGACATTATGGCATGATTCGGACTCGTAGGGTTTTACCTTCCATATAATTTCCTCCTCTTGATGTAAAGAACTTGAGCTTGTTTCGTCTGCAAGATTTCTATAGTTAAATACTTTCATTGCGTGGACGTAAAGTTTGTGATCATTCCGGGCGGAGCTAAATTTTTTCAAACACGAATTTGGCGGCAAAACCAAATCCCAATATTATCCAATCGGTGTTTGCTAAAAGAGTGTCACATAATCTTTGTAAATTAAAATCCAATCCTGGGCCATTGTGTACAAACTGGAAAGGAGTTGATTATAATGCGGGCGTGTTTAAATTTTACGAGTAACCTCAACGACAGTCAACGACCTCAACAAGAGAAACGGACAACAGAAAATGAAAATAAAATTAAGTAAAGCTGCTCCCTGATCAGGGTGCACCATAGCAGGGGGGGGGGGAGAATGTGTAAAAATGCTTGTTATATATACTGGTGGCCCTTCAAGCTTACATGCACATGCATACGCAACGCCGTAAAATATAATAGTGAGTGGAATAAATGGAAAACTTTTGGAGGGGAGCTTGAGTCTCCTGAGTCCCCATCCCAGATTTTGCTCTCTTTCCTGGCTCCTTCTTTAAAAAAAAAAAAAAACATCAGCGGGCCCTTGGGGGGGAGGGCTCGAGCCCCCCAAGCTCCCCCCCCCCCCCTGGGTGCGCCACTGGCTCGCTAAAAATCAATGAGCTATTTATTTTTTATCATTAAAAATACCATATTTTAGTATCTCCATGGCATTTACGTCTCTATTTCTGTGGTCCTTTAATACTATTACGTTAATGTTTAAAATAATAATGTCTGTGTCTGTCTATGTTTTACAACCACGTAAAAGGCCTGTGTCCCGTTGTGTGATCCCCGCTACTGCCGTTACCCAGGATGTTTGCATCTGACCGGGGCTTGATCCCTGGTCACTCAGCAGATATGGTTTGGCCTCTGACCTAGCCCCATAGAGCAATAGATAATTTGTATAAGTGGACCGCCCACCAACAATAGGGGCTGGTTAGCTCAGTTGGTAGAGCACTCGTACGGTAGGTCGCGGGTTCGAGTCCGGCATCAGCCAAATTTTCTTTGCTCGCTTCCCGTTTATATAATATTTCAGGTCAGTTTCTTCCTATATATATATATTTATTCTGTGTACAACCTGTGTCCTGTTGTGTGATCCCCGCTACTGCCATTACCCAGGTTGTTTGCATCTGACCGGGGCTTGATCCCTGGCCACTCAGCAGATATGGTTTGGCCTCTGACCTGGACCCATAGAGTAATAGATAATTGGTATAAGTGGACCAAAAAGTCTTTGGTTTCTGGTCATCGGTCGGCTTTTGTTGTTGTTGTTGTTTTTTTTGTGGTTTTTTTTGTTTGTTTTTTTGGGGGGGGTTGTTGTTGTTGTTGTTTTTTGCTAACAGGGAAATACGTGATACATATAGGCCTACACGCGGGGACCAAATTATACAAAGTACATACAAAGTATGATGGCTAAGAGAGGCCACACAAATCGGGCAAACGTTCATACCCCTACCGGTATGTGATAAAATACAGCACAGCAAAATCGATCCAGAAATTGTGGCTGCAATGGAACATCATTTCATAGCAAAAAAATAAAATAAAATAAATAAAATAAAACAAAATTAAAAATGCCAACGCACGGAGACCAGAAACCGGAGACTTTGTTTTTGGCCTGAAAACAAGCAATAAATCGTGGATGTCGTGAGGTACGAAAATATTACAAAACCACCAGGGGTGCATACCATACATGTATCAAAACGTTAATATCTGCAATAAATTGTTTTGTGTTTTTTGGACAAATTTTTGGCTGAAGGCTTTGAAAGCTAAAACGAATTTAGCTTTCAACCCATAATAAAAATGAGGTCCAACTTAATACAAAACCATATTCCAAAGTGCAGGAGGCGTAGTCAGAGATTTTTCATGGGGGAAATTTTTGGTTTCCCCAAAAATGGAGGATTTCGAACGTCACTCAACTGAGGGGGGAAGG
This sequence comes from Zoroaster sp. YZ-2022, assembly GCA_029582265.1. Lineage (NCBI taxonomy): Eukaryota > Metazoa > Echinodermata > Asteroidea > Forcipulatida > Zoroasteridae > Zoroaster > Zoroaster sp. YZ-2022. The sequence goes on along the minus strand of CM055832.1, from coordinate 29,763,663 downwards.
TATTCCCATTTCGTGGTCTTATGTCAAATATTAAAATGGTCTTGGTTTCATCAGTTTGTTTGACACCAGTTATTAGCTGAATATATGAGATTTCCTGACTTGTATTCGAGTCCTCAAACCTTGAGTCCGAGTCCAATCCGATCCCCCAGTATTGATTCCCCAGTGTTGAGACCGAGTCCCAGTCCCGACTCATGTGGGTCGAGTCTCAGTCCGAGTCCGAGTCCGAGTAGTAATCTCAGATAAGTGTTTCAGACCGTTGGGGGCAGTATACAAGGAATTACTATCTGGCTATTACAATAGACAAGCGCAACCATGCTACGACTCACATCAACTACTAGTACTAGATCACGAGTTTAAGTCTCAATTGCCAGTTGTAAAGTGACCGGTAACTGCTTTTTCAATATTATATTTCTGTTTGTATAAAGGCAGCACATTACTAGCATTTAAATAAACAAATTAATTTACATGCGGTGCGTGAGCTCTGTCATATTTTGTTTGTTTGAATTGTTTTTATATTGTAAGTGGGATTTTTTTTATTTTAGCCTTTGTTTGTTTGTTTGTTTGTTTTTGTTTTGTTTTTGGTATATCCATACTAGCTCTCTATGAAGGTATTTAAAGATTCACTGAACATAGATAACTTTGTTATCTTTTGTAATTTTATTTATGTCATTAATGTTACAATATTATTGACAAACTTTTGTTTAACTGTTTACTGATTACCACCCTTTTATTGTACCTCTGTATATATTTTGTTTTTATTAATAAAGTTTTCTTCGGAAAAAAAGTCTATGAAGGTATGCTATAACGACAGGTTAACAAGTCTAAACACATCATAGTCGAATGTTAATGTTACAATCCCTTGGCATTAAGCTGATGGTAGGATCAATCTTTCCTGAAAATTTTGTCATTCTGTCATTTCCAAGGAAAGTGCATTTTTAGAATTTAGTTCAAATTTAGGAAAGAGCACTCTTTCCTAAATTCAGTCTACTTTTACTGTGGGAATGAATACCGCCCTCTATTGAGTTGTGAAAAATTATAAAAGGAATGTTTTGAATGTTCTCCCAAACATGGAGACCGATTAAGCTGAAACTTTCCAATTACCAGGGTGATCTCCCGATGGGCAAAAGTGTGTGTATTTGAATCTAGAGTTTGTACATTTTCATTTTGTACTCCACATTTTTAGATGAATAAAATTTGGGATATAATGTTAGTGCCTTACTAAAAAAAAAAAAAAATCAATTAGTTTAGCTGACATCTCAAAATATTCGATTGTATGGTTTCTTGTCATAGACCAGTGTACATTTTGTGCCCGGCGCAGTTTAACCTTTGGGGCTCTTTTGTAAACATGTGATGTCAAAGATCACATCATCTATATCCTGACTCAATGAAAGAAAGGATCTTTTTAGAAGCATTTTTGCAAATATAACCATGTACCTTACCATTTAGCCAAAAATTAACAAGCTTGTTTTTTATCAAGTTTGTCTTCATTAGAGGTACATGATAATAATTATATGATATGAACATAATACACAATCAACATTTTTGACCAACAACGTGCAATGACAGCTGTTACTTTAAATACAACGGAGTTCAAAGAAAGCTCCATCAAACACCAACTTTACACTACAAAATACCTTGTTTTATTTTGCACTGAAAAAATCAGATGGCACTGTATTGTAATTTAAAACAAGTGTCGAAATTCAATCAATAAGACATTCGATAAACTCCATTCTGAATCGACAAAGCTACATTGATCACTATAATTGCTACAGTTCATGATATTGCAACTTGTGTCCCGCCCTCTATAGTCAAAATATTGTCAGTCTCACGGACTAGAATCATTTCCTTTGCTTTAAATAAATATTTCGATCTGTCCATTTCGCTTCTATATTTCTCTATTTCTATTAATATATCTAGCTTTTAATTTCTATTTTGATTTTCCTGTTTTTTGTTTGTTTGTTTGTTTGTTTAAAAGCTGTTTCATTTTTGGTTCCGCAAAAAAATAATAAAAACATCTTAATCTGGTTTACTAGCCTGGTCTATTTCTTGCATCGTATCCAATACCTTGAAGACATTCCGTAAATTTACTTCTCATCGACCAAAGCTAGTTCTTACTCATTGCAAACAAAGACATGTTTTTAAAGGGTATCTCCGGATAAGGATCATTTTCAGAATGACTGACTTCAGGCTGACGATAACGTTTTGCACATGATTGGCCTGCTGTGACAACTTCATTCAGTTTGACCACAATTGCACTGTTTCAGTTTGGTTTTGAAATTATTAGACTCTGTAAACAGAATCCAACGGTGAACGCATTTGGTTTCCATGACAACGATGCTGATGATGAAAATAAAATGCACAAAAGATAAAAGAAGTCTGGTGAACTGAATATTGCCAACAAAGAGTTTAGAAGCATTTGCGGTGGACGATGCTGGGGCCGGACTCGTCGTACTCCTGCTTGCTGATCCACATCTGTTGGAAGGTGGACAGAGAGGCAAGGATGGAGCCACCGATCCATACGGAGTATTTTCTCTCTGGGGGAGCAATGATCTTGATCTTCATCGTTGGGGGCGCAAGTGCCTGGATCTCCTTCTGCATACGGTCGGCGATACCTGGGTACATGCTGGTGCCTCCGGACAGCACAGTGTTGGCGTACAGATCCTTACGGATATCAATATCGCACTTCATGATGCTGTTGTATGTGGTCTCATGGATACCGGCAGATTCCATTCCTGGTTAGAAGTGAAAGACAAATGATAGATGATGATTATGACGTCATACTCAAACCTACTTTTATGTGTCAAATACAGTGTCAAGAATTGGTCGATACAAATCAAGTTTAAGGCTAGATTGGGCGTGATCTAGACATAGCCGTAGCCAGAGCCGTAGTTCCGGAAACGGTTTTTATTGGTTTAAGGCTCTTGTTTTATTTTTAAGGTTTACAGTGCTTTCAATGAATTGGCAACAAATCGGTACGACATTCGGACAACCTCAGTCTGAATATCGCAAGTTACAGGAATGTCCAGTCTTAGGACAGTCTAGTTTTGAGTCCTATTTCACAGTGAATCGAGTTATCGTGAATGGGCTATAATAATATAAGTCAAAAGGGTCATCTTAACCCTCAATTGCCATGCCGTATCAAGTCAATTTGAAAAATCAAATTTATAATCAACAGACAAGTTGCCAGTGTACGGTGCAACGCCGCTATAACAAATATTACGGGATATACACACAAAATAAGTATTCACTACAGTTGTCGCTCGTTTATATAGTGATGAATGACTGGGTGCCAAGCGTCACGTATTAAAACCAAACTATTAAAACCAAATGTCCATTGTAGTGATGGTATAGAGGCGTTGTATTGTACCGACCTGGAAGAATTAATGCGCAATAGTATTTAACTTACCAATGAAAGCAGGCTGGAAGAGAGTCTCTGGGCACCTGAAACGCTCGTTGCCGATGGTGATGACCTGACCGTCGGGGAGTTCATAGCTCTTCTCAAGTGAGGAGCTGGAGGAGGCGGTCTGCATCTCTTGCTCGAAGTCCAAGGCGGTGTAGCACAGCTTCTCCTTGATGTCACGAACGATTTCGCGCTCGGCTGGAAAATTCAAGTAAAATTACTTTTTAAAGCTCGGAACGCGGACATTGCCGATCAAAGTCGATAGCGGATCTTATGTGTACATGACGTGTCATGGAGACTGTACCCCCCCCCCCCCTTATTTTCATTTGTGCTTCTGGTTTTCCACCCCGAATCTGCCCCTTCAATTCACTTGTTAAAATGTAATTCTTTTGATCTGATTTTGTATTATTTTTCCCTTTTTGGTAAAACCCAGACCCTTTAAATGCAACTGAAACGATTTGGAGTGACAGATTTCATTCTTGGTTGAGGAAAACTGAATGTTGTAATTCAAATAAACCACAAGGGAAACTGGGGTAAATTAATCAAATTAGATATTGACAATTTTTGGAGACCACCAACGATAGGGGCTGGATATAGCTCAGTGTGTATATATGGAGCTCTGATAACCCGCAGGAGGTCTCAGATTCAAGTTCCTCTTCAGTAAATTCTCTTTGTTCACTTAAATAAAGAATAAATCAATCTCAACGTACCGGTGGTTGTGAAAGAGTAGCCACGCTCTGTGAGGATCTTCATCAAGTAGTCGGTCAAGTCACGGCCGGCCAAGTCCAAACGGAGGATGGCGTGGGGAAGAGCGTAACCTTCGTAGATGGGGACAGTGTGGGAAACACCATCACCAGTATCAAAGACGATACCTGGAGAGGAGAAAAAGCACGGGTGGCGACGTAATTATTTACTGATTACCAAAAAAAAGCTACCATGAAAAATTTATGAAAGGAAATTTGCATAATCAGAAGCTTTTGTAATCAGTATCGACAGCGAGTGCAATACATTCTGAATTAATATTTTATTTATTTCAATGCAACACTGGTTACCTCAGTAAATGCTCTTTTTTTGCAGTACAGAAAAATATTTTGAGACAATGATTGAGTTCTGGTGTTTTGTTTTATAAAAGTGAACCTAGCTCATGCGACGATCTCAGAAGTACAAATGTGTATTTACCAGTGGTACGACCGGATGCGTAGAGTGACAGAACAGCCTGGATGGCAACGTACATAGCGGGGGAGTTGAACGTCTCGAACATGATCTGTTGGGGAGGGGGAAGAATAAGTTATTATCAATACTGTGACCCATCTACAAACGAATCAAAATTAAAAGAGAGTAATATCAAGGAAGAGATACTGTGGAGTGTCGTGGCCGAATGGTCGAATGCACTGGATTGATGGTATTGGATCTGATTAGATGACGATCTCCTATAACTGGCTGTCGGGGCTGTATACTTCCCAGGAAGTTGAAAAATGATCTAGGAATTATGATTTCACGGATACTAATGTAAAAAGCGCATTGAGCATCACATCGTGATGGCATTGCCTAGAAATCCTGCATTATTGTTATAATAATTATTATTATTAAGTGTCTGAAAAAAGCAAAGTTTAAATATTGGCGATCTTTTAAGTTGTATACATAATCGATGAAATAGTGGCTTTAAGCAGTGGCGTAGCCAGGACTTTCAGAGTGGGGGACATTTTGGGGGGTAATTTACCTAATCAAAACTCAAATGAATCGACAAATTATGTCAATCAGAAATACCAACATGTTTGTGAATTTACCGACAGACACTATTTTGCCAACAAGTGAGGGCGCCGCCCCCTGCCCCCCTGCCCCCCTGCTCTTCTGCTACTCCAAACATGATTTCTACGCGTTGAACTCATTTTACCTGTGTCATCTTTTCTCTGTTGGCCTTGGGGTTGAGGGGAGCTTCGGTCAGAAGAACTGGGTGCTCCTCTGGTGCCACACGCAACTCGTTGTAGAAGGTGTGATGCCAGATCTTCTCCATATCGTCCCAGTTAGTGACGATACCGTGCTCGATGGGGTACTTCAGGGTAAGGATACCTCTCTTGCTCTGGGCTTCGTCTCCTACGTAGCTGTCCTTCTGTCCCATACCTACCATGACACCCTACGGTCATTGGAAAACAGAAATGGGAAATTGGGAGTCAACGTTTGAAATAGTTTTTCAAAAAGCCGTTTGATTGGTAAAGACTATTCAATAAAGAAGACTGTTTTGAAAACCTTTTTTTTTTCTTTTTGGAGTAAGTGGAACTCAAATTCGGCAGAAAATGTTGTAAATTTCGTATAAAGACTATTTATTAATCTCAAGAGGGGAGGGGATTGCGTTCGGACCCCATAGGGACCTGATTAATGGAGTGGTTTATCTTTGTCAAATGTTTATTATTATTTTATTATTTTATCAGAACATGTTTTATAAAGGAGTTCATAAAATTAATAGCCATTTATGTTGGACTATTTATCGCATTCAACAATTTTGTTCATATATTGCATCAATCACGAAAAAGTGTGTGTCTTTTATTCTGATTTTTGGGTGGAATAATTAATTTGCATACCTGATGACGTGGTCTTCCTACAATGGATGGGAACACAGCCCTTGGGGCATCATCTCCGGCGAATCCGGCCTTGCACATACCGGAGCCATTGTCTACAACCAAAGCGGCAACATCGTCGTCACACATGGTGAATATTTATCTGGTTCCCTTCACGTCAAACAAATCCTATGGGGCAATTTGGGAGAGAAAACATTTGTTTTAAAAGTGATTTTTGGGGGAAAATAACAGCACGGTCCTGCCCCCCCTGCGGTGGCTGTTCAGTAGTGTGGTCATAAAGAAAGCAGTGGGGGCCACAGTCCCCACGTTTTGCCAGCTTCAAATTTGAAATGGTAATTGTAATTTTGTCGCTAAATTAGTTACTGTTATATCCCCAACTTTCTAGGGAGAGATTTTTAATAAATAAATAAATAAATAAAAAAGTTTTTAAAAATAAATAAATAAATAAATTTAAAAAAAAAAATCAATTTTATTGGGAATTACCCTAGTTTATCTTAGGGAAACAGTTGAGCTACTAGGACGCTTGAGGAAAGAGAGATCACTGAAATTACTGTTGATAAATCCTTATAATGAGATCGTGTTTTAAAAATTTTTCCACTCACGACACAGCAAGATATTTTACGTATATTGTTCAACTGTCTCGATTATTTCTTTAATTGTTGAAATATTCAAATTCTTTCCTTTTGGAGTAAAATTTGTATTCAGGCCAAATTAATTCTTATGTTTTGAATAGGCCTATAACAAATGTATCGCGGAACAACAGAAAGTTTAGTCAAACAGCCCAGTACAAAAAGAACTGAATTTGCTTTTTTCATTGCTCAACTGATTAGCAATTGCAATTTGCTGAATGAACTACCAGAACAAAAGTAGATTCGCCAGCATGAAATAACATTCCTGTGGGATTATTAACATCACCAGAATAAATCTCAGTGAGATACCCAGTTTCCCCGATGTTTTTGGCCTTTATCGTCGTATGCACATATCACTTCGACCTGACACCACGGCTGCATTCCACGTTATAGAAACATGGCCATGTTTGGTGAGGCGACGAATGCGGTCAAAATACCAGAAGATCGAACGCTCTCATTGGTCGGCGACTGAATGACATAACAGCGCTCGCCATTGGTTGAAGGTTTAAGTGAAGTGATTTAATCATATGAATATTATGAATAATGATGAAGGTACGATAAACATCAGAGTACACATCATATATTCTGTTTCAAGACCCCACCCCCACCCTTCCTCTCATATTCTCCCCATCTAGCTAAAATTATCGAAAGAATGTCATATTTTTCTGTCTAACGACCAAAAGCACCGTCCCCAAAGGCCGGGCTTTATTCGTATTATACACTCCTGAAAAATGTTTGGTTTACATTATTAAAATTAAAAGGAAATAGTGTGAAAAATAATACTAACAATTTATTTGGGGGGGGCGGGGTGGGGACGAGTGATGCATAGGAATTTTTTTCTATTTTCATTGGAATAAAACAGAATGGTTAACAATACAGTCACTGTGTATCCATCCGATTGTATTGGTAAATTTAACCAAGAAGTTCGAATCTTGGTATAAACCATTATTGGTATAATAAAACCATAATCAGTGATAAAACGACCAACTATTGGTTGGAAATTGCAGTCATACCAAGCACGGATTTTTTTTCTGTTTTAAAAGTGATATTATTATGGTCATTATGTGCTTATCATTATTTCTATCTCAGACTGTTGTTAGTTTCTGTTTTATAGTACAATTGAAATACGTCATCACTTCACACTGGTCTATACGTCAATCACTCAATACATTCCGTAAGGTCACGACGGGAATGCCAAGAATGCCACTGGAATTGTTACTGCTATTATTACGCGTAATTCAATCATGCCCCGTCACACTCATGAATATTCAGCATATTACGTTGACCCTTGACATTATTAGATAAGGTTCCCTTTCAACCGTTCAATGTTTTATTTAGTGGGTTCAAACCAATGTCGCCTATGCCATGATAACCAATAGACTTTGTCACTTGTTTAAACTGGGTGTGTTATTTCCAGGGTGATTTCTGTTGGCAGGCAAGAAGTAAGCATGGTTGTTTGTGCATTTTTTATTTATTAATTTTTTTGGTAATCATAACATTAACATCATAGTAAAAAACAAATGGTATAATTAATAAATACAATATCAATTCAACAGAATACAGATGAATAAGACTTGAGAAGTAGTGGCTTACTCTAACACACAATTATTTTCTTTATGTTGACATCTCAATATAGAAGGATGTATAGTGTCTACTGTTAAGTTGACTACGGTACTATTTGGTTTTTGCCTGTCATTGTTATAGCCTAAACAAGCATGTTTCACATGGTATATTATACGTATCTAACTTCGACTATACATCAACGAGTCCTATCATAATTTAGGTGATGTTTTGTTCGTGCTGCCCACTCCCCCGGGGGTGGGGGATGATCCATGCATTTAGGCCCTTGTCATGTCCAGTGCATGGTTGCTTTTTTCTTGATTGATGTTTGTAACCATGATGAAGATAATGTTAAGTATGACCCAGGTTTCCGTAGCATCTACATGATTCCAAAATAAATGTTGAACTAGCTCTACGGGCGATGGCGTTGGCCTTTTGCGATTTATTTTCTTTCAGGAATGTGAAACTTCTATAGTGGCTCTTTGCATAGCTGAAATAAAGACTTAAATTTTTGTTTGGTACAGAGACGTACTGCATACGATAGACAGTTACTGATTTCAAACTTTGCATGATGAAAGTATAATTATTTTATCGCAGATATTTGCATCTTTCCGAGCTGCATTGGCGTTGTATTTATTGTTCACTGTTTGAATATTCGATGTCCACGAACCTGGTCGACTTGAGAAAACCAGCTTTAAATGAACCTTGAATTAATTGGAGTAAAAGTCATTTCCAGGTTCAGCTGACTATAGTTAAGGAGTTTATGTTCATACATTATGTAAGACATATAGCTTTTTAATCATTGATAAGTCATCATTTGACCAGTGTTGGGAAAGTCAAAATTATTTTTTTCTTAACTATAGGCTAGGCATATAGCCGCTTATTAAAATATTGAACTATACACAGCTATTCGCTACAGCTAGAGGTAAACCTACATTGCTAGTTAACATTTATGGAATACAATTGGTATGAGTTTTGAATCTTTAAAAAAAAAAAAAAAATTGAAAAAGCTGCAACTAGCTTCAGCAATCCTCCGTATGTATAAGTGTGTCAATAGCCACAATTTCCAAGATATGCTCAAAGACGATTCGCAATTGAAATACCGGATGGTAAAATAACACAATAGGCCTAGACACTATTCATCGTTAATCTATGCTTGTATGTCTTCATGTACATCCATCCGGAAACTCAATGGCGTACAAGAAGAACTTCGAATCCATGCTTAAGTTTTATCAAATAGAAATAAGTTTTTTTCAGACTTACCAATCAAAGCAGACAGCTCTTTACTGGATATCCGTAGTAGGAGTGACTGGATCAGTCTGATACTCCGCTCTTTATACTGGTAAGAGCTTCCATTATTATTTTTAAGAAATCACCCCCGGATAACTTTATAAGGTAAGAAAACGGCCGTGTTCAGTGAAATAATATTCACTGATTTGCGTATAGTCATTCTGATTAGTTGTCGGACGAGCAGGCTTTGAATATTCAAATTGAGTCGCACTCTGACGCCCATTTTTATAGTTTCTCCTTTGAAATTCGCCAGAGAGAAACCTAACTATGTAAGGTATCGCATGTAATGCCGAGACGCCCCGCCAAATAAGGCACTGCAGTCCGTCAGTACGTTGATGATAATAAGCTGCGTGCCAGCCTGGTGTTGCTGAGCCGAGGAATGTTACTCAGTTACCAGCCCATGTTCTTAACCCTGAGCTCGGTAAACTCCCACCTCGGAGCAACAGTGGTGGACCTCATTTGCGTTTTGACCTTCAGTTAGTGCAATGATAGGATCTTATCATGGCCACATTGTAATTTAAATTTACTTTAGTATTCAGCTTAAAGGTAGTTGGCAAAACATTGGTTATTCTCTTTGAACAGTTTATTAGGCCTATGTGAACGAGAAAATAGGGAACATACAGTACATGCGACTGTGGCACAGAACCCCAGACTATGGAGCACCTCCTTCGATGTCCTCTGTTAGGTGGACCCTGCACAGCAAAGGACCTAGCACTCTACAACATCAAGGGACAGCAATGTACCAAGCACTGGCTGGACGTTATATAAGCTGAATAGCATTGTATATGGACACGAAAAGAAGAAGAAAAGAAGAAGTACATTGAGATGTTTTGTGTTCATTTCAATGTGGGATTTAGGAAAGAGTACTCGTTATTAAATTCGAACTTGAAATGATTTATCTTTTCTTTAAAGTGACAGCACTTTTACACCAAATTTATTTTACTTTACAATTCGACAATTTGTCACCGGTTCCTACACAATGAGTCTTTATGAAATTTAATAACTTTAAGATTTTTTGATCTCAGAAATGACAAGCACATCGCCATCTTAAATTTACAACCAAACACATGGCAATATCCTGTGAATTACGGAGGGAAATTCATTTATATTTTCTATTGGTTCGCACTGTGAAATTGCATTATTTAGGACCCGTTACACAAAAACAGCTTTTTTCTATTTCTACAGACTCATTTTGTAAGATTGGATCACATTCGGTTATTTTCAATTTAATTACCTTTATCAGATCGTTTTTTCCATTTAAATTATCATATAGGTCTAGCCGTATAGTTCTAGTTTAATTTTGGTAGGCTCGTCTTCCCTTAATTAAGCAGACCCTCAATATCAACAAATAGGTTCCTTAAACAAATTACAAAACTGGGGAGGGAACATAGCGGGAAAAGTTCCCCCTCTGTTTTCATCACCATGCTTGTAAAGTGCTCCCTTTTTTGTATAGTGTGACCCTCTCCCCCTCTACCACCACCACCACCCCACACCCTCACACTTTTTTTCTATTTTTGTTTTGCCTTGTACGCATTTCCCCCACTCTTGTTAGCTTCCCTGGATTCAGTCCTGACTTTGAATTGTACAACCATGAACAGCCAGAATGTAATAGTATTATCCCCAGGTAATTTTAATCTAAAATCGAGCCCAGTTTTAAGTTACAGTTTTCATTTCATTCAGATGACTGTCAACTTCTATTTTCAAACATAACTCCATTTGGAATGTTCAGTCAATTCACCTCAAAACATGACTTGCTTTTATTATGACGGCGACTAGTAAACAAACAATTTTCATTACAAATAATAAAATAATAAATGTTTAAATTACACATAATATTCTTGTATTTGAAATGGTTTTTTATCAGTCAATTTAACTATATTTGTTTTACAAACCAACATTTTTAGTAAAGATCTAAGATGGGTATATCTTTAATTGGCGCCATTTAATGAGTCATAACCAACAGCTCTTCAGAAGCAGTGACCTGTAAACGGTTGGACACCTGGGACGTTTGAAACCCGATTGCTTACCTTATTTGGCAAAAATAGGCGGGGCAACTTTGCACCATGTTGTTTATTCATAGCCTATCACAAAGCAGCATTCGATAAATGAAGAGCAGAATTTTAAGTCAATTACTACACGTTGTATCAAAATCTCTGGCAATTTTTCAAGACGTTTAAGCTCTACAAATTGAAGAAGTCAGATTAAACACAAAAATCCATCTCGAATAAAAATAATTAGCAATTCACCTGATATATGAGTTAGCCATCGTATGTCTTATTCCCTGAGTACAAGAGGTTGTGTACATGTACATGCTCATTATAGTAACCTGCTTAACTTTGTCTGTTTACAGGGGCAACCTCGCTTTCAAATTGTAAGTAAATAAATGGAAATAGCTACATCCATTTTGTATTGCTTCACCAGGAATGAACTTTTCTTTGGAACTAGCATGCAACACGTAAAGCTACAGAGTGTGAGAATCACAGCCTCACTTTCGTATTTATTGTGAATAAGGCGAGTACATTTGTATCGATATGCTACGAATTGTTACATGCCCAAATTTGGAAAATTCAGGGTTCCATAAAATCGTTTGTTATACGCGCAGTGACCTGCGCAGTGACCTGTCCAATGAGGTCAGTTTACATCTTTTCCAACTTATACACTCACTGCATGGATACTGTATGGATTTTGTGTGTAGTATAATATGGTTCCAAAATAGAGTGCACGGTCTCTATTGAAAGCCAGATGTCTGTACTTCAAAGGAATCAAAAGATATGTACAGAAACCTACCTGATAAAGTACACTTTGATTTCACTGCGTGGTTAGGGAGAAAAAAGTGAAAATGCAATCGGATTATTTCCATTTATTCTCAGTAGGCCTATATGGAAATGGATCAATTAGCTGATAATCGATTTCAGATTCGACTTTGTAATCATGTTTCTCGAAAATAAAAACATGTCATCAGACGGAATATCCTCTCGTGACGTTTGGTATTCATTTTTTTTACCATCTTGAAACCAGGTAAGCTTTGATCAGATACAAATCCCTCGGTTTATTTTCGGGTTATTACCAATGGTGCAAGCAGGGCCGTAGCGAAGGCATTTTTTGGAGGGGGATGGAAGCTATTTGCTGACTGACTTCAGCGGAAGTAACTAAATTAACACCTTCAAAATAAGGAAAGACTGTTTGCGGTGACACCATGTGAAATTCTGTGAGAAGTAATAATTAGTTCTGAAAAGAACTGATGGTTACAACTTGACGTTTCGATGAGTATGCTCCGATCGTCTTCAGGAGAATGCCGGACTCTGGGACTTAGGAGTGGAGAGGTCGCTAAAACCTTCAAAATAACATATTGGCTTGTGGCAATTGTTTAAAATTCACCAATTCAATCAAATAATGCAGTTTTTATCAATTTATCATAACATTATATTCTACAACTTATCCTAAATTTAAATGGTCCAACTTACAGGTGATCTGGCAAAATCGCTCCTGGTTTAATGTACCCCTGTCCTCACCAGTGGCCAACAATGATTCACTTTTTGTCGATCCAAAATATGAAATAGGATCGGAATAGTTTAAACCCGAATATTTGTATTGTCACCACAATATATCAGGCGAAAATTGCAGAAAACAGAGCGACTGGACAGACTCCTATGGCTATCGGTCGAGCAAAAATATCTACGGCCGACACCCAAAACCCTTTTCTTTGTATAAAAACCCCCTTCTCTCATTTCTGGACTTTACTTAATTGCCTAACAATATATACCACTTTGGTTTTTAACAAAGCTGTTTTGTATATGTTAAATGACTATGGCCAGTTGTCATAGATTCTTCTGTACAAAGATATGTTTAAAAAATACCTGGCCTAGCCTGGGCCTGCATTATGTAGGCCCCCTAACTAAACACCTCACAAAAAGAAAGTCCCCACCTGTATGACCACTTGGCAAATGAACATTCCAATAATGAGGTCTTTAGTTTAAAAGTGCTCCAAGACATTATGTAACAGACAAATAAAGCTGATGACAAAAGGGATAACCCATTTTGCTTGATTTCAGGGGCGTTATTTTGAGCAACAATGCAAAGTTGTGAGAAATGAACAGGTACCCCCACACAATCAACCGAGTTGTGTGCACTGATGCGCAACGTTATCCGCACAAATCTTGCTTGCAACATGTGTGTCGATGATCAGGCTAAATCGTCATATCATGTTTATGCTCATAAGTCTCTAAAATTTAAAAATATTTTTAAAACATACAGGTCGGGACTTTCTTTTTTTGAGGTGTATATTAAAACCAAGAACCATCATTGAGCCAGCCATCCAGCTACAATTGTAATGGTCACAAAATGAGAACGCTAGGCTTGGGGAAAACAAATAACTTTTAAAGTTGCACTAATGCTTTACAACATTAGAAGGATAGAACATTTGTGGAAACCAATCGTGTATATAGTTGATTAAACAAAGATGGAATGTTGTAGTACAGTCAGGACTGTGTACCCCCACTTTAAAACACAAAACATGGCTACACCCTTAAAATTACCAACACATAAGATGGATATACTTTCCATAATTATGTAACGTCCACCTCACTCCTCAGTTTTCCAATTTTCGATTGTATCATATTGGCGCTGAAGGAGGTCGTTGTCACCCAGGGTACTTCCCAATGGTACCCATGAAATCATAATAGTACGCAAACCCATGGGACTGCCTGAGTACCGTTGGGGAGTACCCTAGGTAAACAACGACCCTTGACCCCGCCCCTTAAATAGATCCACACATTTTAATATTTGACCCATGCAGTTACACTACGGAACATTTCATGGCTTTAACCCAAACTGCACACAATTGCGGCTTTAATCATTCAATATTTTGCAAATTATGCTCTATGGAGGCATTCAGTAAGACCATGCGACCTTTAAAGGTTTTTATAGTATTTAAGAGTAATTATTTCACGGCCAATACATTTATACTACTCAAAACAATTTAGGGAACACCGGAATAATCTCAGTTAAAGCAAGATCAATTATTTCAGATAAATACAATGTTTCACAGAATTGATGAGAAATAACTGCACAATGAAACAGATTATAAAGGATGCATGTAGTGATTACACATTTCATGACATGACTTCTGAAAGAGAGAGGGGGTTGCAAATGAAAATCCCGGTTCATGGAACATTTCAAACCTATTTGATGTTAAAAATCCGGTGTTCCCTAAATTGTTTTGAGTAGTATATTTATTTGTTTGAATCACAGGGGATCTAATCTTTAGGGAGAGGAATGCATGTCACAGACCCCGTTCCGTAAAAAGACCATCATAATAGCTTTTTTCCTTAAAGACTACAGGTACCTTTCAAATTTAGAAATTTGTTAAAAATTATTTCTCCATATCTATATGATAAACTTGGATAATTTTGCAACACATAAAATTGTGATATTTACACAATTACATCCTATTGGTTGTAATCAAGCTGAACACCCTGCGGAAGAGCAACAGTGAGTGATCAGACGTCGCTATAGCAACACTCCTCCCTTATCTATCTGCATCATGCATGCCATACCATATATGGCGTCGCTACGAGACGCAGGGTGGCGTCCCGATGTAGGCATACTATACTATTATTAGTAAAAAGGGTAAACTGTTTGATCGTTCAATGGGACAGAAATGTTGTACTGATCAGCCCCGTAATTATCGTCATTAGCATAATGATATTTATATCCAACAATTTAAGAGAATCCTCTTACGCATAACAGTATAATACATCTAGTGTCATGTTTACTTCTAACATAGCTCTGCATATCAAATAGGACTCTAGTGGAGCTGCCAGGGACACTTTTCAATTGCTAGCCCTCATATGTTATAACAGACGGTAGGCCTATGTTTGCTGCGATATATGTATTTATAGCCAGAGTACCTATTGTACTGTATACTAATTGAATATACGGTAAAACCACATCTAATACAAAGTACTGATGCATTCACATGCAACAGTGTGTATACTTGCTTTTAGAACAATTTAGGCTGTAGGCCAATTACTGATGATGATGATGATGATGATGATGATGATGATGATGATGATGATGATGATGATGATGATGATGATGATGATGATGATGATGATGATGATGATGATGATGATGATGATGATGATGATGATGATGATGATGATGATGATGATGATGATGATGATGATGATGATGATGATGATGATGATGATGATGATGATGATGATGATGATGATGATGATGATGATGATGATGATGATGATGATGATGATGATGATGATGATGATGATGATGATGATGATGATGATGATGATGATGATGATGATGATGATGATGATGATGATGATGATGATGATGATGATGATGATGATGATGATGATGATGATGATGATGATGATGATGATGATGATGATGATGATGATGATGATGATGATGATGATGATGATGATGATGATGATGATGATGATGATGATGATGATGATGATGATGATGATGATGATGATGATGATGATGATGATGATGATGATGATGATGATGATGATGATGATGATGATGATGATGATGATGATGATGATGATGATGATGATGATGATGATGATGATGATGATGATGATGATGATGATGATGATGATGATGATGATGATGATGATGATGATGATGATGATGATGATGATGATGATGATGATGATGATGATGATGATGATGATGATGATGATGATGATGATGATGATGATGATGATGATGATGATGATGATGATGATGATGATGATGATGATGATGATGATGATGATGATGATGATGATGATGATGATGATGATGATGATGATGATGATGATGATAATAATATTTTATTTATTTTATTACATTTTACACTGGCAATCAGATTACATCAATTAAATATAAAACCAAACCCAAATAAACTACAAATACACAAAAATTCATTTTAAACAAAGCCAGTGAGTGGTAAGATAGAACAGGTGACCAGCACCTCTACAAGGCCATCCTACCACAAGAAACCCACTAAACATTATATACCTCTTTACACCCCAGCCCCCTCCCCGCCCCGTTACACCACTGGAGGGCCGCTGAAGCAAGTTAGGACGGAAAAGAACGGAAAAGACAACATTAAGCAACAAATTAAATACGCCGACAGAGAGAGCAATGGCAAAAAGACATCCATGTACAAATATTATCTACCGAAAAACTGGAAGAAAATTTTGTTCTGTAAAACTGAGATATTTGAGATTTAAACGACGAAAGTGAAGTGGCAGATCTTGCTGCCAAAGGAAGTTGATTCCAGATTGGAACAATCCGCTGAAAATAAAAATAATTATGTGATTCAGTTTTATACCTAGGAACAGTTAACATATAAGGATCAGAAGAAAGTCTAGTGGTAGGACGGCCTTGAGTTACATTAAAACTAACATAACGATCAATATTAAAATGTGTAATTTTACAATTAAAAAAATATATAAGATCACCAATTTCTCTTCTAAAAGACAACGGTAAAATGTCAAGACGATCCAATCGTGACTTATAGTCTTCCTCAGGATAATGCAGGATAAATTTTGTAGCCCGTCTTTGAACACCTTCAATTAAGCTAATATTACGTTTTGACGTTCCACTCCACACAGAATAAAGTAGAATAAAGTGTTTTTGAAACTCGAACAGGAGCTTCATAGCCAGTGGTACGTTTAATCAACCCCATCATCTTATTACACTTTGCCAACAATTTTATTAACATGATCATTCCAAACAAAACCCGAGGAAATCTCCACACCGAGATCCCGAACAGAATCAACCCGTTCGAGAGAAATGTTGTTTAATTTGTAATCAAAATTTACCAATTTTTTACGCCTAGATATGGAAATAATTTGGCACTTCGAAATATTAAAATGCAAATCCCACTTAACACTCCAAGAATACAGGGAATCAATATCCTTCTGTAATAATTTACAATCAGATATATTCTTAATGGAATTAAAGCACTTGGAATCGTCGGCAAACAGTGCCACTGTAGAATTTTGGACAGTGCTGGGCATGTCGTTAATATACAGAAGAAACAATAACGGACCCAATACGGAACCCTGTGGCACACCTGACACAACCGGCAGCCAATCAGAGTTGCATCCCTCGACAACCACCCTTTGTTGACGATTATTCAAGTAAGACTTAAACCAACCGAGTAAATCCGAATGAATACCAAAAGACTGTAATTTGTAAAGGATTAATTCATGAGAAACACTATCAAAAGCTTTGGAAAAATCAAGATAAATCACATCAACTTGTCCAGCACTGTCCAAAACACAACTGACTTCTTGCAATACTGTTAAGAGTTGTGAAACCGTTGAGCGACCTTTAACAAACCCATGTTGGAGGTTGTATAATATCATCCCGAACAACTGGAAAAATAACATTAAAAACAACCCTTTCCATAACCTTGGCACATACACTGAGTAAAGACACTGGCCTATAATTTTCAACTTTATCTTTGTCTGATTTTTTAAAAACTGGAACAACATTTGCTCTTAGCCAATCACTGGGTAATACTTGAGTTCTAAGAGACAAGTTAAAAAAATGACACAAATGAGAAATAATCTGTTGAGCACATTCTTTTAAAACTCGAGGGGATAACCCGTCAGGACCCACTGCTTTAGTTATGTCTAAATGATTAAGGATGTCTAAAACTTCACTCTCATTAATTAACAGATATTGACCCCAATTCAGCATGTTTATAAACAGGAATATCGGGTAAGAAATCATAATCCCTTGGTTGGGTCAAAACGGAGTAAAAATAATTATTAAACAAAGTAGCTTTATCTTTAGCATTAGTAGCAGTTTGACCAATACCACTTTTTACCGTGTTGGGTAATGATTTAGTTTGAGTTTTTTGCCTAAAAAATGACCAAAATCTCTTAGGGTTATCCACAAGAGTTGACCCAAGATTATTCAAATACTGCTTATACTTATAAGACAAAAGATTCTTAAAACTGTTACGCAACTTTCGAAAAGCTGTCCAATGTTGAGTTAAATTAGATTTTTTAGCCTTCCTCCAGACCGATTTTTTTTTTTTTTTGAGCATGTCGGACTTCTGCATCTATCCACCCAGGAGCTGTGGGATCCTTAATTTTTATTTTAGGAACAAATCTATCCAATACACTCAGAAATATATCAACAAAATTAGACCAGGCCACATTCACATCATCAGCATCATAAATAGTATGAAAATCAGTACTAGAGAGAACGGATCTGACAACCTCAAAATTTGCACACTTAAAGTTATAAACAAAACGAGGAGCACTTTTGATTTTTCTAACGCGAGTATTAATATCAAATTCAAGCAGCCTATGGTCAGTGAGGAAACCCTCATGAGAAATACACATGTTAGTAATACTATCAGGAAAAGAGGTAAAAACCAAATCCAAAATATTATTACAGTTGTCTCTAGATGGGAAGTGATTCAATTGAGTAAGAAAAAAATTATTAAATGTATCGCAAAAATCCTGCTCAGCATTTGATATATTAATCAAAACAGAGTCATGGCAACCGTTGACCTTTGGCAGGTTAAAATCACCTAGAACAATAACATGATCATAATAAGTTGATATTTTTATAAGAGCAGAATTAATGTTCGTGACGAAAGTTCCAATATCACCATCTGGAGGTCTATAACACAGGAGAACTGCAATCTTATGGATCCTGTCCGGTCTAATATCAACTATTAGAATTTCATCATCCGGTTCCAAGTCGGCTCGACGTGTGGATAAAACCGAGTCCTTGATGACACACAATAAACCCCCTCCTCTGGTCTTGTTGTTAGTTCGATCCTTACGGTACTGTGTATACCCAGGCACAGACAACTCACTGAGCATCTCCCACAGATGAATTAAGCCACGTTTCAGTAACACAGACACAGTCATGAGTGCCATTAGACAGGATAGCTTCAAAGTCTCTCAGCTTACTCATCCTGGATCTCCGTATTGCTTTTAGGCTGCGAGCATTCATATACAAAAAATTAAACCCTTCATGTTCAGTTGTTGATATGTTTCGAGGGCCTGGACATGGATGTACATTGTATATCTCCACACACTAAAAGTGCCAAAAAAAAGTAGTAGACTATGTTTATTTACATGTGGTTAATAGTTCAGCTTCTTACGCAAAGACATCCTTAACTCCCTCCTTGATCTTTTCTCAACATGAATAATAAAATGCGACAAAACTTCATGTCCCATCGGTAGTGAAAATATTCCATTAGGCCTAACAGCAGACATACTGGAGGCGGGAGATATAATGGTATTATTGATGGGCGATAAAAAATAAATACCGTCAAATTCAATGTCGTTGAAACCACATTTACATGAAGAAAGCAGCATACAGTACAAAAGTATTGCATATAAAGTACCCAGCAATCCAGCCGCCATGTTGAATTATTACCGGTATGTGAAGAAATCCCGATGGTGATAATCGATCAACATCCACTCGCCATCAGCAGAAAAGTACGTAAAAAGTGGATATATAGAAGCTCCACAGTTAACTACATAAAACTGATTAAAAAGTTGAAATAAATTCACACAGATGAAGAAATTCACAGCAAACCTGACGAACAACACAGACGAAAAATAAAAACACGTCCAACCCTTGCGAACAGCGCCCTCATTTAATAATAATAATAATAATAATAATAATAATAATAATAATAATAATAATAATAATAATAATAATAATAATAATAATAATAATAATAATAATAATAATAATAATAATAATAATAATAATAATAATAATAATAATAATAATAATAATAATAATAATAATAATAATAATAATAATAATAATAATAATTGTCAGCGAATGCAAAGTGCATGCTCAGACAGAGTACAAAGGCAGACACGACAAGTTGGCCAAGGTGATCCATTGGGATCTGTGTAAGAAGTACGGTGTCAAGGTGCAATCAAAGTGGTACGACCATGTGCCGGAAAAGGTTGAAGAAACGGACCATGTCAAGATTCTCTGGGACTTCAACATCCAGACAGATCATGTTATAGAACATAGACGGCCGGATGTTGTTGTCTTGGATAAGCATGAGAAGATGTGTCATCTTATTGATATAGCTGTGCCGGGTGATAGTAGAGTAGCTTCGAAGGGAAGGAGAAGGTACAGAAATATCAGGATTTAGCGAGAGAACTCCGCAAGCTGTGGCAAGTCAAGGTGAAGGTAATTCCTGTGGTAGTGGAAGCACTGGGTACAATTCCGAAGGCGTTGGAGAAACATCTCAAGGAGATAGGAACATCTGTTAGAGTAGAATTACTACAGAAGGCGGCACTCTTAGGGACAGCAAGGATTCTGCGAAAGACACTCGAGATCTAAGGCTACGGGACGTAGCTTGACTCGAGGTGTAACCGGCAGAAAGGAAAACAAGATCTTTCTTTTCATGCTGTGCTAATGCAAAATAATAATAATAACAATAATAATAATAATAATAATAATAATAATAATAATAATAATAATAATAATAATAATAATAATAATAATAATAATAATAATAATAATAATAATAATAATAATAATAATAATAATAATAATAATAATAATAATAATAATAATAATAATAATAATAATAATAATAATAAGAGATACAGAAGGTATTATCCCCCCCCCCCGATGAGCAATGACGTGTACAAATATAACACACATACATTCTTGGGGTGACAGATCTTTTGAAGTTGTGGCTCCACGCCTTTGGAATGATTTGCCTCTGTACATTCGTGAATCTCAAACTGTTTACTCCTTCAAGAAAAAGTTAAAAACTCATCTTATGCGTATTGCCTATAAGGACTTCTAACATTCATTTATGCATTTTTTATCTTTTGTTTAGTATTATATTGCATTTGCTATTGTATTGTTATGCTATTGTATGATTTCTTGTTTACTGTAAAGCGCCTTGAGCACTTCTTGGTGGATAATGTGCGCATTATAAATCTTCTGTATTATTATATATTTTGTTATATACATGTAGACTAGAGTCTGGTTTTTCCATTCTCATGCGTGGCCCCTCACTCATTTCCCCGTCTACCTGCGGCCCGGATGAATTGATGGTTTCAGCCGAATCGCGAGTAAAGGAAATCCATATGACCCCCTCCACCACCACCACCACCAGCACCACCCCCTCCCCAAGTACCTTCCTTGGCCACTGCCGTATACCAGCCCCAGTTACGCCACTGGACGTGGAGAATTCCCCTTGATCGAATCTCACCACATAATAGCCAACAAGTTCTGCGCAAACTGACCCGGACAGTTCAGGCTATCATGCATGAATATTCATTGTATTAGATTGTACTTTAATAGTAGGTGTGTCGTCTTATTTACATGTGTAAACACTGTATTGTTGACTGTTTATCATCAGTTGGGTTCGTGAAGTGTGTCTCCTCTTAGTTGTCATACAACGACTCAAAATGGCTGAATTCCCGTGGCTGGGTTCACCCCAAGCACCTCGAAAATGTTAATGTTTAAAGAAGTGTGTATGAAGTGTGGAGATCGTGACTATTTCTCGGCTATCAATCGCTACTATAGAAGTAAACACACAGGTATGTACATGTACATGGCTCTATATCGTACACTTTTATCAACTGCACGTGTGAAGAGTATTCATGTGTACCGATTGTGTAGTGCATTGTATGGATGTAGGCAGCGGCGTAGCCAGGAGTTTTTCAGTGGGGGGGGGGCACAGGGGGCATTGCTTTTCAGTGGGGGGACCCAGGAGGTATGGGTTTTTTCCCTTTTCTTTTTCTTTTCTGTTTTATTTTGGGCACTATGAGGATTTTTCGTGGGGTGGCACCTGGGGGGGGGGCACTGGAAATTTGTGGGGGGGGGGAGCACGTGCCCCCCCCCGTGGCTACGCCGCTGGATGTAGGACGATCACTTATCTTTAGACTAGACGCTAATTATCACACTGCGTCCATTTTGTCTGGTTTCCCGACTGTCAATCTGAAAATCACCATGAAAAATCACACTTCTGGAAGGTCTATCTATTCTATTAAATCTATTAAATGAGCCTCAATTTGAGTTCCATATACTCATTGATAAACCAAGATGGTACTTAAACCAGTGTAGGCTATGTATGTAATAGCAATAGGCCTAGAAAGTACATTCATATAGTAGAGATAGCTAGGATGATCCTATCGTTTATGTTATTGTCATGACAATAACATAACGATAGGATCATCCTATAGCGGAGGTAGTTTCTAGGATGACTGAACCAAAAACTATTCAAACCAGCGACCTCCTGATCGCTGTACAGCAATCTACTATGTTCATTCCTTCATGGATCTATAAGCAGAACTAACAAACCCTATGTTGGTCTGTAATTGTACCTCTGGGATTCTTCTTCTTGTCGTGTCTTCGGTACAATGTTAGATGACGTCCTTCCACTTCTCCACGCATCGTTGTGCACATGGATTAACATACATGTACACCAGTGTATAACTGATGTAAGTCTCTATGTAAATAGAAGACGGCAAAGTTTACATAATTATACGAAAGGCCTTGGTTTAGCACAAATCAGAATGGGTGAAAATATTTCAAAACAGAGTTCCCAATGTGGTTATAAAGTGTATTGAACATTCATTTAATATGTCGTTAATCATTACAGTTTAAGTTATTCCGATGAAGGTTTTAAAATCGTTGGAACATTTCAATTGAGTTTCGAAATGTTATAGTGCATAAACAAATCTCTGTAGGCCTACATAAACAGGCTGTGCCATTTTGAATGTGTTTTAAAGTTTGCACCGGAGATACAATTTTGTACTTATTTCTGTACTTATTCTGTACTTATTCTGTACTTATATACTGAGACACAATAGAAACTTACCACTTGTTTTGGAATAGCATAAAATTGTAATGGTTCAAAATAAGACATCACGTGCTGCTAATTAAAATCATCACATACCCCTTGAGCAATCGCTGATGGTCAAACCAGGTGTTACGCACCTGGGCCATGAAGAGAACGACTCAAAGGTCACGTGACCATGTGTGACCGATTTGTCTGTAGGGGGTACACTGACTTGCCAAAATAAGTGCACATATTACATTTGTGCATTGTAATTACTGATAATTTAAGGTCGAAAAAGTGGTAAGTTTCTATTGCGTCTCAGTAATATATTGACAATAATTGCATTTATAAATTTTCAAAGCAGGGTTTTCATAGTGGGTTAAGTTTCGATATTGAAATAAGGCCATGTAAAAATATTAGTTGGCTAGCGTCCCCGCCCCGACTAGCAAAAATGACCTGACCCGAAAAAAAATAATAAAATAAATAAAATAAAACATAATAACAATTTAGTTTCATATCTTCGTTATACAATCGTTAAACCATGGGATCATGAAGGTCGAAAAAATGATAATTTAGGGAAAAGCACGCTAACCAATTCTGTTTCTTTGGCCTAAGAATTATTATACACAGTTAGTAACTTATTGGGTAGGGGTCTAGGACGGCACAGTTTTAATGACAAATTTCACATTTGGCCTGCCCTTGACGGCCCCTATACCCACACATTTCAAATTGGTAGTATTGTCCAAAGATTTTCAAAACATTTAAAATGAATCAATATATAACATAATTTAGCAAATTAATGACTTAAATATATATAGGCCTATATACAAATACTACAAACAAATTCGTTACTTATGATTTTTCCCTCCATGATGTGACAGACTAGAGGGTCCGTGGTCAGACTAGTCAGTGGTTGGTATCCCGAGGCGTTCGCACGAAAAGTGAACATGGATTCGCGAGACTTGCACACTTTATTGCGTGATATCTTGTGGATAACTATACATAGTGATCTTTTACCAAAGATGTAAGATTTAATTCAGTTTTCGTTTCTGTTTCTGTCCAGATATGTCTTCAGCGTCACGACGAAATCTCAGACAAGATGGAGATTTGATATATTCGATAACACTTAACCTTTGAGGTTGGTAAAAATCAAGATGGCGTCTTTTAATGTCCTTGGTGCCTTCATGACAATCATCATGCTTGTTGGAGCATTGCGGGTTTTACTTTCGCTGGTGTATCTCGATGAACGAATACTCACCGTTGTACAAACACCATATGATATACCAACTGATCGTGAAGTGAAAAGACACAACGTGGAAGAACCACATGTCATATCTGAACAAGCCAACTCTGGAAAAGATAGCGAGCACGCCCTCAACGAACTACTCAAGAAATTTCAAGAAGTTGAAAAGAAGATGGATTTGAAGGTTGAAATAGACGCAGCAAAATCAGAGACACTTGACTTGGCAGCTAAGAAAGTTTCAGATTTAGAAACGAGGCTGAAGAAACTTAAGGGCAAATGGTTGCACGAGAAATTAAAGTTTTGGACACCGACGGGCTCGAAGTCATGTCCGATGGCTGGAGATGGGTTGTATTTGTTGTCAGTGATTAACTCCGAGCCTCTGAATGCATTACAGCGACATGCTATACGCACGACGTGGGGATCGCAGCGGTCCGTGGAGGGGAAGAATGTGACGTCTGTCTTCATGGTTGGACATCCAGCTTCTGCAGGAACGGCAACATCACTGAAAAATAAAATTACACTAGAAGATGAAACCTACGGAGATGTGATTGGAACTCATGTGATCGAGCCAAAAAGATTGACAACTGCTTCAACTATGAGATATTTAGCTACATTTAAATGGATCTTAATCAACTGCCCTCTTGTGCAATATGTATTTATAGGACCAGAAAATCTATTCGTGCATCAAGTGAACTTGATCAAGTATTTAAAGTCATTGAACAATCCAAAACATTTGTACGTGGGAAGGGTGCGTAAAGACGGTAAGCCGCAGCGCGATCCTTTAAACAAAGATTTCGTAGACGTGAAAACTTACCAACCAGAAATGTACCCTAAATACTGCGTGGGTGGGGCCGGCTTCGTGGTGTCGACACAATTCATACATGATGTTTATTTGAAGAGTGTTACCATGGTGATCAAAAGGCAAAATTTCGTCTTGGGAGACGTGTACCTTGGAATGATGGCTCTAAATCTGAAAGTTTGGCCGAAGTATAAGGATTTGTTCTTGAAACAGGGCGGCGATGCGGATTACTGCGATCTAAGGGACACGATAACGCTGGGAGGTTTCGGCTCAGAATATCTCATGAAATCCGTGTGGAGAAATCACAGCATAGTGGTAGAACACTGCCGTAATGCAATTCCTAACGCTACAGAAATCGAACAATGGACGGGTAAGGTCGACAACAGAGGGTACTTCAACACGGTCCTGAAGCTCATTCATCATCCGAAGAAGACATGTTGGAAAGATCCCAAGACAAGAACGGCACCTTATCTCCTCGCTCTGGTAAGTTCAATGCCGGAGCACTTCGAATTGAGGCAAGCGATCCGCCAAACGTGGGCTGCACCCGACTACATGACCAAGACAGACTCGAAGACTCTCTTTATACTGGGCAAGTCACGTGGTATGTCTGTTGGCATGCAAAAAGCCATGGACGACGAAGCTCGACTCAACGGCGACATACTCCAGGCGGATTTCTTAGAATCATTCCACAACCTCACTCTCAAAGTCATCCTGGGGCTGAGGTGGGTTACCACTAATTGCAAACAGGTGTCCTTCATCTACAAAGGCGATGACGACATGCTGGTCAACTTTGAGCGAATCACAGACCACCTTAAATCCCTCCCCAGTAACCAATCACAGCGGCTATTTCTTGGGCACATGATGGGGCTGAGCCCCGTTGTCAGACAAAAGTCCAAGTACCAAGTCCTAAGATCACAGTACCCATTCAAGTACTTTCTTCCGTATTTTTCAGGAGGCGGTTATATCATGTCTTCATCTGCAGCTAGAGATATGTATTCAATGACACTCAGCACCAAACTCATTCCAATAGACGACGCCTATGCAGGAATTCTAGCATATCGGTCAAGATCTCCTATCAATCTCAGCACTGCCTCGTCCAAATATTTTATCACAACTGGAAGTCGAAAGGATTCTTGCTATCTTCGGCAAGCTTTCAATATCCATGGCTTCAAGAACACTTCTGTGATGAAAGAAACATGGGCAGCTTTCAGAGATGAATCGTCACAATGTGGGGAAGAGTAAAAAAGCCTAGGCCTATGTCTGCTCGTAAAAATCTGTTATAATTAATGAATTAATTAATCTGTCACGCCCCAACTACATGTTGTAGTGTTATATATACCCATCCGTGGTCCTTTCTCTATGATATACCTAACTGCAACACTATGCATGTACTTGGGACTGGCCCAACTGTATTCGCCTCGTGCATATCGTAGCCCTCTAACAGTGGAATGTACTTCAGCTGCGAGCTCCGGGCTTTACGCGGTTCCATTTTTACATCCTCTTTACTGTACAAACATATCACAACAGTACGGTCATGGCGGCGTTGCTTGAATGATTAATATGCAAACCGGAAATGCTTACTGCTGAATTCCACCCTCTCATCCACAACTTTCCAAATCTCATACCTTTTCCTATGTTTTAACCTCTTGCTACACTTATCATTAAGTATGAAGAGTTTTTCTACCTGAAAAAAGGCGATATCAGCGGCCATGAGTGAAAACATTTCCCTGGTAACCGTTAATACTAGAATGGAGCCAGTACTAGTAGCGCACGCGAACGGTTAACCAGTGATATACTAACTTTCCTACGTCACAGCCATAGTTACGGTTGCCAAACTATGGGCGGCTGCCACTGCAAAATAAAACCGAAAATTCAATGTTTGTTTTAAATACTGTAATTAGTGAAAAACACTGATAAAATCAACATACTTTACCAAGATATATTCCTCTTAAATACCTCCGGTGTAAATGTTTAATTGTGGGCAGAATCTCTTGCTAACCATGTTTAAAATTTTTGGTCACTGATGGCCGTCCATATAAAATTGCGCTCAATGCTTACAATACAAAATGCCCTCCGCGAATCCCTGTATCATAATATGTGATGGTGCCCTCATGGTCATGGACGGGCCAACAGTTGGGCCAGTCCCATAGTTGGGGTGTAACAAGGTCTCTTTAGCAATGTGTTTTGTTTGTTCGTTTGTTTTGTAAGGGGTTGCTTACTTATGTATTTAAACCCTTGTCATCCTCGTAATATACAGGAATACTTCCCAGCAGTTATAGGGCATATCATTTATAACACTTAGTTTTATAGAATTATATGCTTATTTTTCAGTATTAAACTTATACTGCTGACGAACAAAATATTTTAAGAGGAGTGGAGTGTTGTGATTTTGTTGTTCCTGGTCACCGTGAAGTATCCCCTTCCATTAAGTTTTATCAAAAGTCTATATTTGTTATTACCAATTAAAAAGGTGATAAACTTTTGGTTGTATTCATTTAATTGGTGTATTCTGGGATCATATAGTGAGCTCATAAAAGATGCAATTTACATGATAAAATTGCTCAAGATAAAATATATGGAAGCCCATTTAGTCTCACTTAAGTAGTAATAAATCAACCAGTTATTATGTATTCACAATCCGTTTTACGGATTCACAATCCCTTCTTACGGATTCACAAACCGTTATTACGGAATCGGATTATGGAATGACGGATTGTAAATCAGTGATAATGGATCCCGCGTATTAAACAGAGGGCGTATCGTTAATACCGATTACGGATTGTGAATTCGTGATAACGGAGTGTGAATATATAATACAGATCGATGTAGTAGCTCTATGGTCGTAGTCACTACACAGACGAGGCCCGTAGGCTGGGGCTCGGGGTGGGGGGGGGATGAAAGAAGAAATGAGACTTGGAGGTCCAGTTTTAATTTGAACCCGAGCATGAGGCTTTCCACTCAAGACTAGACCAAGACCAGACTCCCCGTCCAACTACAATGTAGTTCACATTCATTTTGTAAAACGAAATAATAATTTAACCTAAAAAACAACAATACAAATACAGTATTGATTGTCCAGTGAAAGTCAAAATAAATTGCCCCATCTATACAAAGAATTTGTATTTAAATAAAGTTTGAAATTGGGTATCAAAATGATGTGACAAGTTAAAGTATCTGTAAACATACATTTCGGCAGAGTATGGGGCAAGAAATCAAGAATCGTAGGGTAATACAAGAAGACCAGGAAAACAACCTCATCACCAAGTACCAACCAGCAGTAAGTATTTGTTCGTCATTACTCTCTATAACTCACTGTCCTGCGTACACATCATTCAACAAATCTGCTTAGCGGATTTCTTTCGTTGCCAGCCAAATTTTCATACAAAATGTAGGCATTTTGGCTGGTAGTCCGTTTTATATTGCTTAGCAAAAATATTTGCTTAGCAAAATTCTCTGCTTAGCAGCTCTATATTAACCAAAGGTCATCATTCAAATCATCCCTCAAAACCCAACTGTTCTGTCATCGTTTTTCTGTTTAAATTTATTCTTTGTTCTTATGCGCCATACGCGTCATGCTTTGCTGACACCGGAGCCTTACTAAGGGTTAATTTCTATTAGGCCCTATGCGAATTAATATTTATTAACAAAAAAATCAATGAAAATACAACAGGTGCAAAACTTATTTTTGCAATAGTTATATTGTCGCCGGTATTATTGTTTGGCCAAATATAGGAATATCTCTGTGTTAAGCACATATTTTGTAATACATTCAAACTGTATGCATTCAGGAAAACAACAGTTTTCTATCCAGATTTTTTTCCAGCGTGACCTCGAAAAATCTTGGATAAGATGGAGATTTGAAATATCCGTTGGAAAATAACGATCTTACTCAACTTTGGGGGTTGGCACATCAAGATGGTGTCTGTTAAAGTCCTTGATGCCTTTATGACAATCATCATGGTCGTTGGAGCATTGCGGGTTTTACTCTCACTGATGTATCTCGACAAACGAATAGTCACCGTTGTGCAAACGCCATATGATATATCAACCGAAGTGAAAAGACACAACGTGGAAGAACCACATGTCATATCTGAACCAGCCAACTCTGGAAAAGATAGCGAGCACGCCCTCAACAAACTACTCAAGAAATTTCAAGAAGGTGAAAAAGCTGCTCCTCGACAAGAAATGGATTTGAAGGTTAAAATAAACGCAGACAAATCAGAGACACTTGACTTGGCAGCTAAGAAAGTTTCAGATTTAGAAACGAGGCTGAAGAAACTTAAGGGCAAATGGTTGCACGAGAAATTAAAGTTTTGGACACCGACGGGCTCGAAGTCATATCCGATGGCCGGAGATGGGTTGTATTTGTTGTCAGTGATTAACTCCGAGCCTCTGAATGCATTACAGCGACATGCTATACGCAAGACGTGGGGATCGCAGCGGTCCGTGGAGGGGAAGAATGTGACGTCTGTCTTCATGGTTGGACATCCAACTTTTGCAGGAACGGCAACATCATTGAAAAAAAAAATTACACTAGAAGATGAAACCTACGGAGATGTGATTGGAACTCATGTGATCGAGCCAAAAAGATTGACAACTGCTTCAACTATGAGATATTTAGCTACATTTAAATGGGTCTTAATCAACTGCCCTCTTGTCCAATATATATTTATAGGACCAGAAAATCTATTCGTGCATCAAGTGAACTTGATCAAGTATTTAAAGTCATTGAACAATCCAAAATATTTGTACACAGGAAGTGTTTGTGAAGACGGTAAGCCGCAGCGCGATCCTTTAAAAAAAAATTTCGTAGACGTAAAAACTTACCAACCAGAAATGTACCCTAAATACTGCGTGGGTGGGGCCGGCTTCGTGGTGTCGACACAATTCATACATGATGTTTATCTGAAGAGTGTTACCGTGGCGATTGAAACGCAAATCTTCGTCTTGGGAGACGTGTACCTTGGAATGATGGCTCTAAATCTGAAAGTTTGGCCGAAGTATAAGGATTTGTTCTTGAAGGATGGCGGCGATGCGGATTACTGCGAACTGAGGGATACGATAACGCTGGGAGGTTTCGGCTCAAAATATCTCATGAAATCCGTGTGGAGAAATCACAGCATTGTGGTAGAACACTGCCCTAATGCAATTCCTAACGCTACAGAAATCGAGCAATGGACAGGTAAGGTCGACAATAGAGGGTACTTCAACACGGTCCTGAAGCTCATTCATCATCCGAAGAAGACATGTTGGAAAGATCCCAAGACAAGAACGGCACCTTATCTCCTCGCTCTGATAAGTTCAAAGCCGGAGCACTTCGGATCGAGGCAAGCGATCCGCCAAACGTGGGCTTCACCCGACTACATGGCCAAGACGGACTCGAAGACTCTCTTTATACTGGGCAAGTCACGTGGTATGTCTGTTGGCATACAAGAAGCCGTAGACGACGAAGCTCGACTCAACGGCGACATACTCCAGGCGGATTTCTTAGAATCATTTCACAATCTCACTCTCAAAGTCATCCTGGGGCTGAGGTGGGTTACCGCTAATTGCAAACAGGTGTCCTTCATCTACAAAGGCGATGACGACATGCTGGTCAACTTTGAGCGAATCACAGACCACCTTAAATCCCTCCCCAGTAACCAATCACAGCGGCTCTTTCTTGGGCACATGATGGATCTGAGCCTCGTTGTCAGACAAAAGTCCAAGTACCAAGTCCTAAGGTCACAGTACCCATTGAAGTACTTTCTTCCGTATTTCTCAGGAGGTGGTTATATCATGTCTTCATCTGCAGCTCCAGATATGTATTCAATGACACTCAGCACCAAACTCATTCCAATAGACGACGCCTATGCAGGAATTTTAGCATATCGGTCAAGATCTCCTATCAATCTCAGCACTGCCTCGTCCAAATATTTTATCATAACTGGAAGTCGAAATGATGCTTGCTATCTTCGGCAAGTCTTCAATATCCATGGCTTCAAGAACACTTCTGTGATGAAAGAAATATGGGCAGCTTTCAGAGATGAATCGTCACAATGTAGGGAAGATTCAAAAAAGCCTATGGCTGCTCGTAAAAATCTGTTATAATTAATTAATTAATTAATTAATTAATCTGTCACGCCCCAACTACATGTATATGGATCGGTCCCAACTATAGATGGGACAGACCCAACTGTAGTGTTGTAGAGTTGTATGCCTAACTGTAACACTATGTACTTGGGACTGGCCCAACTATAGAGTTGGGCCAGTACTATAGTTGGGATGTAACAAGGTCTCTTTAGCAATGTGTTTTGTTTGTTTGTTTGCTTTGCAAGGGGCTGCTTATTTATGTATTTAAACCCTTGTTCATCCTAGTCAAAAAACTTCATAAACAAGAATGCTTCTCAGCAGTTATAGAGAATATATCGTCACTGTTTTCACGAAGTGACAAAAACTTGAAAAATCGAGGGAAAAATCAAATTGAGTTTATTGCTGATTTTGAATACGTTGATCAGCATCTACAAATTTACAAAGTTGGAAGTCACAAACTTAATTAGTTTCTTAATTACGCTAATTACTGAACAGCAAAACCTCACGAGCCATCGAATTACGTTTTCACGAAGTGACAAATATCTTTTTGTCACTTCGTGAAAACGCAAACGCGTTGAATACATGCAAAACTTCACAAAGAGACAAATTCACCTTGACCCCAGGTATATTAATTTTGTGTGCGCGTGGTGCATGCAGTTACGAAGATACGATGTTGGCCAAACTTGGCACGGTCCATATCGTCAGGGAAGCATAATCGTTATGTAGGCCTAAGTAATGTATTTATAGGCCTCTGTAGATTTTCATATCAAAATGTAATTTGATATTTAGGAAAGAACAAGTTTCAAATGTGCATTGTCTCTGCATATTTTTACATGTTACTTCACACAGTCACACGGTGCAGTGGTATTATAAGTTAAGCTAAGAGTAAGGCGTAGGCCTATCAGATAAATAAGCCTATATCGTTCGTGTTTGGCTCAAGAGACCCAAACATTTAAAAAGCGAACGAAATTTAACAGATAATATCCTTATCAAACGAATAAATTTTGTTTAATGAAATTCAGATGTCGGAAACTGTATGAAAGTGATATTTAAAACGCACTTGATTCTGATTGACAGCCGCGCTGGCCAATCGGAAGGGCACACGCCCTCGTGCAAGCTGATGATTAAACAGTGATCAATCATTTTATTAATTTGAGTTTGTTATTTGCTGGTACTAAACCTTGACAGCCACCGGCCACCGGTCAGAGCAATATTAACGATAGTTTTACTACTAGACCTTGGCTGATGAGTGCATTTAGCGAATTTAAATTCAATTGGCAGTCGGAATTATGGGCTGTCGGAATAATCAGCAATCCGTAAGTAATATATTTTTCTTCTCCTTGCTTATTATGTTAGTTTCTCCCAAAAGCCCAACTTCCGAAATGTTGTCAAAAATCCCTGTCCCCCGCCCCCCGCCCTTAGCTATACGCCACTGCTGCATTTGTTTATCATATAACACAAAGACACGTTGAAATTGACATGGAACCATACGGTTAAATTCCCCAAAGCATTAAAGGCCTTCATTCCAAAAGCAATATGGCAGTCATTTAATTGGCAATTTCTTCAATATATTGACATATTGCAATTTTTTTCTCGGATCATATTTTCCAACCCTCGCTGGTTGGATTGGGAGATTTTTAATGTGTGTGTATATTCCCCCAGGCGATAGCCCGGGCTCAATGCACTATATTTATGGACCTAAGATTATATACCGGTACTCAAATTCAAAATTTCATTTTTTTTCCCGAAATCCGAACGCCATAAGTTGTTGGAATTATGAGCTTGCGGGCGGATTTTTTTTTTTTTTTTGTATAAGGAGCTTTTTTAAATGGGATATTTAACTTTATTAGTTGAGTCGAATTATCTAACTAAAACAGAAGCATCCATCTTTTTGTCAATTCGAACCACACATGCAGATGGCCGATTATATGAAATAATGTAACGAGGTGACGGACTAACCAGTTCAGTATATTGTGTTGCTATTAAGTCAGAAATAATAGGCTGAAGCTGTGGAGTCGGACAAGTTGGCTTCCTGGTTGTTGTCAGAAACATATCTAACAAAAGTTTGCTTGGAGTGGATTGCTTGTCCGACTAATGAAAATAAATTTGTATCGGGCAGTTGGAATATTACCTTTATTTAAGTAGTATTTTCCGTACATAAAATCATTCTTTTTTTTCCAAGGTTTATGTCAAAAGCGGCCCAGGGGTCGCCTGGTGGATAAATTGGCAGTCGGAATTATGGGATATCGGAATAATCAGCAATCCTTAAGTAATGTTTTTTCTTCTCCTTGCTTATTATGTTATTTTCTCCCAAAAGCTGAAATTTCTGAAATGTTTTCAAAAATCCGGCCATCCCCCGGCCCCCTTTATTTACGCCACTGCTGCAGCATGATATAATCTATATATCTGATTTTGTTTATCATCAAACACAAAGACACGTTGGAATTGATATGGAACCATACGGTTTAATAAAACGAATCCATTAAGCCTTAAAATGCAAAATGAAGCCTTAGTCTTACAATAGTAAACTTGCAAATTTTATCATTACGGATATAGACACCATTGTCGGAATTAATTGCATGAAAGGCCTTCATCCTAAAAGCAATACTGCAGTCATTTAATATACTTAATATTTTTCTGTTAGACAAGATGGAGATTTGAAACATCCGTCGGACAATAACGATCTTACTCAACTTTTGGGGTTGGCACATCAAGATGGCGTTTGTTAAAGTCCTTGATGCCTTAATAGCAATCATCATGGTCGTTGGAGCATTGCGGGTTTTACTCTCGCTGGTGTATCTCGACGAACGAATAGTCACCGTTGTGCAAATGCCATATGATATATCAACCGAAGTGAAAAGACACAACGTGGAAGAACCACATTTCATATCTGAACAAGCCAACTCTGGAAAAGAGCACGCCCTCAACAAACTACTCAAGAAATTTCAAGAAGGTGAAAAAGCTGCTCCTAGACAAGAAATGGATTTGAAGGTTGAAATAGACGCAGCAAAATCAGAGACACTTGACTTGGCAGCTAAGAAAGTTTCAGATTTAGAAACGAGGCTGAAGAAACTTAAGGGCAAATGGTTGCACGAGAAATTAAAGTTTTGGACACCGACGGGCTCGAAGTCATGTCCGATGGCCGGAGATGGGTTGTATTTGTTGTCAGTGATTAACTCCAAGCCTCTGAATGCATTACAGCGACATGCTATACGCACGACGTGGGGATCGCAGCGGTCCGTGGAGGGGAAGAATGTGATGTCTGTCTTCATGGTTGGACATCCAACTTTTGCAGGAACGGCAACATCATTGAAAAATAAAATTACACTAGAAGATGAAACCTACGGAGATGTGATTGGAACTCATGTGATCGAGCCAAAAAGATTGAGAACTGCTTCAACTATGAGAATTTTAGCTACATTTAAATGGGTCTTAATCAACTGCCCTCTTGTGCAATATGTATTTATAGGACCAGAAAATCTATTCGTGCATCAAGTGAACTTGATCAAGTATTTAAAGTCATTGAACAATCCAAAATATTTGTACACAGGAAGTGTTTGTGAAGACGGTAAGCCGCAGCGTGATCCTTTAAAAAAAAAATTCGTAGACGTGAAAACTTTCCAACCAGAAATGTACCCTAAATACTGTGTGGGTGGGGCCGGCTTCGTGGTGTCGACACAATTCATACATGATGTTTATCTGAAGAGTGTTACCGTGGCGATTGAAACGCAAATCTTCGTCTTGGGAGACGTGTACCTTGGAATGATGGCTCTAAATCTGAAAGTTTGGCCGAAGTACAAGGATTCGTTCTTGAAGGAGGGTGGCGATGCGGATTACTGCGACCTGAGGAACACGATAACGCTGGGAGGTTTCGGCTCAGAATATCTCATGAAATCCGTGTGGAGAAATCACAGCATGGTGGTAGAACACTGCCCTAATGCAATTCCTAACGCTACAGAAATCGAGCAATGGACAGGTAAGGTAGACAACAGAGGGTACTTCAACACGGTCCTGAAGCTCATTCATCATCCGAAGAAGACATGTTGGAAAGATCCCAAGACAAGAACGGCACCTTATCTCATCGCTCTGGTAAGTTCAATGCCAGAGTACTTCGAATCGAGGCAAGCAATCCGCCAAACGTGGGCTGCACCCGACTACATGGCCAAGACGGACTCGAAGACTCTCTTTATACTGGGCAAGTCACGTGGTATGTCTGTTGGCATGCAAAAAGCCGTGGACGACGAAGCTCGACTCAACGGCGACATACTCCAGGCGGATTTCTTAGAATCGTTCCACAACCTCACTCTCAAAGTCATCCTGGGGCTGAGGTGGGTTACCGCTAATTGCAAACAGGTGTCCTTCATCTACAAAGGCGATGACGACATGCTGGTCAACTTTGAGCGAATCACAGACCACCTTAAATCCCTCCCCAGTAACCAATCACAGCGGCTCATTCTTGGGCACATGATGGATCTGAGCCCTGTTGTCAGACAAAAGTGCAAGTACCAAGTCCTAAGGTCACAGTACCCATTCAAGTACTTTCTTCCGTATTTCTCAGGAGGTGGTTATATTATGTCTTCATCTGCAGCTATAGACATGTATTCAATGACACTCAGCACCAAACTCATTCCAATTGAAGACGCCTATGCAGGAATTCTAGCATATCGGTCAAGATCTCCTATCAATCTCAGCACTGCCTCGTCCAAATATTTTATCACAACCGAAAGTCGAAAGGATGCTTGCTATCTTCGGCAAGTCTTCAATATCCATGGCTTCAAGAACACTTCTACGGTGAAAGAAACATGGACAGCTTTCAGAGATGAATCGTCACAATGTAGGGAAGAGTAAAAAAGCCTATGTCTGCTTGTAAAAATCTGCGATAGTTAATTATCCTATACCTACCTGTGGTTGTCACGCCCTAACTATATTGATCGGTCCCAACAGATGGGACTGGCCCAACTGTAGTGTTGTATGCCTATCTGCAACACTATAGATGGGACGGGCCCAACAGTAGTGTTGTAGTGCTGTATGCCTAACTGTAACACGATAGTTATCGTGCCAGCAGTGCAAACGCGTAGGACCTATTGTTATTGATCGAGTTTTTATTATTTTTATTAAGTGTTCGTGCTAGCAGCACAAACACCTATAGACTTTGGTGCAGCCATCGTGTTTTTCTTCCATTCGAATCAATGTAACCAAACCGAGGCTGGAAGGAAAATAGTCTGGCACCTGCTTATGAAATGAGAATTTGGATAAAAATCATAGTGAAATGGTATGATTTACTGGAAACAAGTTTAACTAGTTACTTTAATGTTACATGTGAACGTTAATTCAACGTTACTTTGTTCATTGTAATTACGTTCAATCAACGTTAGCACGTGGGACATTAACGTTTTTAAACTACTTTTACGTCTTACCAGATAAATATTGAGGGATGCCCAGATAAGATTTTATTAACGTTTGCAAACGTTTGCAAACGTTAGTTCAACGTTAGTTTGCTCATAATTACGTTCAATCAACATTAGCACGTGAACGTCACGGTTTGCCCTTAACGTTACATGCACGTTAGCACGTGAACGTTGAAACAACGTTACATTATATAACGTTTTTAACTCAGAGTTACTTTAACGTTATATGTGAACGTTAATTCAACATTAGTTTGCCCAACGTTACATTAACTTTTTTTTAAAACTATATAGTTACTTTAACGTTACATGTGAAGGTTAATTCAACGTTAGTTTGCTCATTGATATTACGTTCAATCAACGTTAGTTTGCTCATTGATATTACGTTCAATCAACGTTAGTTTGCTCATTGATATTACGTTCAATCAACGTTAGTTTGCTCATTGATATTACGTTCAATCAACGTTAGTTTGCTCATTGATATTACGTTCAATCAACGTTAGTTTGCTCATTGATATTACGTTCAATCAACGTTAGTTTGCTCATTGATATTACGTTCAATCAACGTTAGCACGTGAACGTTGAAACAATGTTACATTAACGTTTTTAACTACTTACTTTAACGTTACATGTGAACGTTAATTCAACGTTAAATCTGTGAAGGTTCACTGATACGCTCACGTGCGAAGTTCATGCTCAAAATTTGACAGGCAATTTAAAAACGTCCAGTTTGGACAGACAGTTGTCAAATCCTATATGAAACCCTGCTCACACTGGACCGTTTGTAAAGTTTAAGCACAGAAATAAATTGTTATGTGG
The DNA here is from genome assembly GCA_029582265.1 of Zoroaster sp. YZ-2022. Classification (NCBI taxonomy): domain Eukaryota; kingdom Metazoa; phylum Echinodermata; class Asteroidea; order Forcipulatida; family Zoroasteridae; genus Zoroaster; species Zoroaster sp. YZ-2022. The sequence continues at coordinate 29,726,042 of CM055832.1, read as the reverse complement.
CTGTATGTAAACAACAACACTTTAACAGATTCACACTATAAACTCAATGAGATTTATATACAAATGCGTAGGTTGCACAGACCTTTAATTAATCAAGTAAAGTTTCCATGGATAATACATTCCTAATTTATGTTTACACCATTACTCAACAACACACACAATTCATCATTAACTTGATTTGTTACATCCTTCGCATTTATCCACATAGAAATTGTGTCAAACGCCTAGAGGACAAACGACAAAATTCATGCGTTTTAAGTTTCAATATATACATGTAAGTTCAATAAGTTCAATATATCGAAAGTGTTCAATGAATCACACTTTCGTTCATATTCCTTCAATCTATTCATTGCGTTTCTCATGTACGTTGACCAATGAGATGGCTTTCTTCTGCGAGCGTCAGCAAAATATTAAAGCAAGATGGTGTATTCTTCCGATACGTCCAACACGGCAACCTGTGAACAGGAAGCGTCGAAGAGAAAGGCGAAGATTCACATTTTAAAAAAAGTCTCCGGTTTTTGGTCTCCGGGCGCGTCGCCTCAGACCCGCGCGTCGGCATTTTTATTTGTTTTCAATTGCAGCCAAAATTGCTGGATCGATTGGATTTCTGCCGTGCTGTGCTTTAAACGACTTTTTTACACAGGAGTACCAACGTTTGCCCGATTTGTGAGGCCTCTCTTAACCCTCCTACTACTACAAGGGTCAAAATCAGTCAAAATGTTGATATACTTGCCAAGGTATATCTAGTGTACTTAACCCTCCTACTACTACAAGGGTCAAAATCAGTCAAAATGTTGATATACTTGCCAAGGTATATCTTTTTGACTGGTAAAAGCATTGTCTTGTATTGCTCAGGGTGGTCAAAATGACAGTAAAAACCAATCAAAAAATGCCCCTGTGTGCACATTTGGGTCAACAGTCAAAACAGGCAGTTGACTGGTTTTGACCTGTATAGCAACATCCCACTAAAGTGCACTGAGAGTAGAAGGGTTAACAGCCACCATTCTTTGTATATGGGAAATTTGGTCCCCGCGTTGGCCCCCAAAAACAGATGGCCGTCACCGTACCGATTTTGAAGCTGACCAATGACCAGAAACCGGAACCTTTTTTTGACCTAACAGTAAACTTGTCAATGATGCTGTACTTTAATTAAAATTCAATGATGTGGCATAATTATATTCAGATAATAAGTGTTGAGTTTAATGGATGTAGTTGGACGCGGAGGTATGGTCTAGATAGACTTGAGTGGAAAGTCTACTAGCGCTCGGGTTCAAATTAAAACAACATCGGTCTTGATCTTGACTTACGTCACATTGCACATGGACTCGATTATCATTGTAAAGTGTAATAATGCGCATCACGCTACTGATGGTATATGTTTCATTTATTTAACACAAACCGCTGCCTCCATTTTATCCATAACGTCTTTTAAATAAACTCAAATGCAATTGCAACGTGACTTAACGTAACATTAAAGTAAATAATTTTGTTTCATCGTTCACGTTGATTCAACATTAATTCGGTAAGTAAAAATACACAATACACAGGCCAGGCCCGTACGCTGGGGCTGGGGGCTGGGGGCTGGGGGCTGGGGGCTGGGGGCGGGGGGCGGGGGTGAAAGAAGAAATGAGACTTGGAGGTCCAGTTTTAATTTGAACCTGCGCATGAGACTTTCCACTCAAGTCTAGACCAAGACCAGACTCCCCGTCCAACTACATTCATTTTGTAAAACGAAATAATAATTTAACCTAAAAAACAACAATACAAATACAGTATTGATTGTCCAGTGTAAGTCAACATAAATTGAAGTTTTCTGTTTTCCGATTATTTATTTAAAAACAACACATTCACTGAAAAAACGACAGGTGCAGAACACTTTTTGCAATATTTATTGTGTTGCCAATAATCAAACAGGAACAGATCGAGAAACCATCCGAAATTTATTTTGGCATAAGAAAGTAGCTGAATATACCTTTTATCCTAATATTTATATATAAAGGTGTTCGTTTATATCACACTAAGTCATTCATTTTCATGTTTCACCCCCCGGTCAATGAACCTCTTAAAACACATAGTTCTATTAATTCATTGGTATTATTTATTATTTTATTATGATAAAAAGTCGTAAATGTAATTTCTATTTTCTTGCTAGAGTTCTATAACAATATCTTCACCTAGGTTGGTGAAATTCTTGCGTCGGGTGATAAACAATATCTTCACCTACTGCATGCAATTTTAGTGTGCAACTTGAAAACGGGATATAATTTTGACCATACGGTCTTAAGTAGCAATGTATCAGCAATTGTGACTGGCTCTGGCAAAACTCTAAACTTGGACCCAATTTTGAAATGTGACCTCCCAAATTTCTCGTGAAAATTAACAATGTTTCCAACAACGTTTCAGGATTTTTCTTTTTCCATCGAAATCTAGAGAAAATGCTCTATAAGGCGACATGAAATTTGGTCCCTCAAACTGGTCCCTGGGGGTCAGTTTTTGACCTTTTCATGGCTGTTACGCATTATGGTAAATGGCGAGAAGTTTCGGGTTTTGCCAGAGCGGGTCACAATTTCCACAGAACATGAACATCTTTGGTACAATTTACAATTTCATTGAAAGAGATGAGTGACAATTTAAATATAGAATTACGAGAGTAAAGGCAAGCTGGCGTCTAAAGTCGTTTCAGAAAATCGAGGGCTTAAAAACCAGAACTGTGGGTAGTCCTTTGTTGGTGTTTTTGACCCACCCAGGGCAGAAAGAAGTATGAGGCCCAACGATAAACCTTTACAAAATATTGGTTAGAGAAATTTTGACGATGATTGTTTGTTTGGGGATTTTCTGATTTTTCGGAAAGATTCAAACTTTTAAACTCTTTTTTTTTCCTTTTTTTTATTTTAAATGCCGATTTTGGACATAACCGGTTCTGGTTTTAAGCTCTCGAAATGTACTCGGCATTACAAGGCAGTAATTCGTTGTCATTATTTCACAGTCAAGTTCAACTTTTGGTAATTATTCAAAACTGCACTCTTCACACTAGAACATGAGAAGTTTGTTTAAATATGTTTAGGCTGTTTTGAGGGTGGTTTTTTGTATCAGAACATTACATTGGATTTGAAGCTTTGCATGTGGAGTACAGTAGAAGTAAGGTTTACAGTAGCACCATGTAAATAATCTATTAGGAGATGTAATAGTTGGGAGGTTCTGAGAAGAACCATTGGTGATAAACTCAACGTTTAGATCAGTATACTCTGAGCCAATTTTAATCTCCTGGGCTAATTTTAATCCCCTGGGCTAATTTTAATCTCCTGGGCTAATTTTAATCCCCTGGGCTAATTTTAATCCCCTGGGCTAATTTTAATCTCCTGGGCTAATTTTAATCCCCTGGGCTAATTTTAATCTCCTGGGCTAATTTTAATCTCCTGGGCTAATTTTAATCCCCTGGGCTAATTTTAATCTCCTGGGCTAATTTTAATCCCCTGGGCCCAATTTCAGCTACTAAGCATAACAAAATTGCTTACCAGAAAGTTTTGCTTAGCAGAAAGTTTTGCTTAGCAGATTTTTGGGGGTTGAATACTAGCGAAACTTTCATACAAAATGTATACATTTTGGCCGGTAATCTGTTTTATATTGCTTAGCCAAAACAAATTGCTTAGCAAAAGTCTCTCCTTAGCAGCTCTATGAATGTGACCACTGCTCAGGATCTTCCTCTCAGCTACTTAAAGGGGGGTATATCGTCATGATCAGAGCAGGCTTGCTGCTTGACATTGAATCCCGAACTGATAGTTTTAGATGAACTCAGATGAACCCAGTGACTGAAAATAATACCTCACAAGCACGTGCTGGCCTAGATAACAGGGCGGGCCAGATCCCATTACAATGACTGATGCATATGAAAGTAATGTACATGTACCGTATACAATATCATAACTACAGGTTCATGGGCTCATTATGCAGCTACTGGCTTATTACTTGTGCAGCAGTCAATGTAATGGGCATTCCAATTCCCTGCCCTGGTGATCGTGACAACTCTACCCCCTTTCAGTGGCTGAAATGTCAGTTAATAGCAATTTAGGAGATATCAATTAATTGCTACTCACTCTTTTATACCTACTTGATAGGAATCAAAGGAGATAAACCAGCCTGTTAATTAGCTTATTTCATTGTCATTTACAACAAAGATTGTTTTGCATTTATTCTAATGTGGAAAATGGATCCACAGCCCAGATCCATTTCAAATTTGTAATACATTTCTGAAAAAAATGACAGCATGTCACATAGAATAATTTTTCAGGATGAATTGGTACCATCTCCAATTTTACATCAAGTAAGGTTTTAGATTATAATTCAGTAATTTGGTAATTACCAAAGGCGTTCTTTTCTTGTTTCCTTTTTAATTCAAAATTTTGCCTTCACTTATTAGATCCAAAGCACCACTGTCGCTTCTCAAGAAGCAAAAGTTAATAAAAAGTCTTATTGAAGGCTTCCAGTACTCAAATTTACTATGAAAGGCATTTTATTATTTTAAAAGTTTATCTTGAAGATTCCTTTTAAATAAACATACTGTCTTAGTATTAATTGGACCCAGTGTATAATATTTGTCAGAACTACTTTTTCAAAAATATTTTCCTCAAGGCCTCATTCAATTCAACATTAAAAAACTTAATCATATAAATAATCCGTCTTTAACTGGTCTTAGATCGGGACCTTAAATCTGTCTTGGCCAATGAGGCAGGTAATTAAAAAAATCTTCCAGTCCAACAGATATTTTACCAGTCAGATGCAAGTATTTGGCAAGCCGCTTGTGCTATTCTCTTTAAATGTTACTTACGTTCACCAAGGATCAAAACACTGATTGGTCTTGTTATGACTGACCACCAAAGGACAGTCATGTGACTATTGGTACTCACTTCATTGGCCAATAATCCAATATTAATCATGTGACTAAGGGTACTCTCTTCATTGGCCAATAATCCAGTATCAGTCATGTGACTGTTAGGGTACTCTCTTCATTGGCCAATAATCTAGAATCAGTCATGTGACTAAGGGTACTCTCTTCATTGGCCAATAATCTAGAATCAGTCATGTGACTAAGGGTACTCTCTCCATTGGCCAATAATCCAGTATCAGTCACTGGCCAATAATCTAGAATCAGTCATGTGACTAAGGGTACTCTCTTCATTGGCCAATAATCCAGTATCAAACTAGCTCAATATCTTATATGAAAGAGTTCCATCAATGAATTTAAATCTACAGTACCCACTGCTATTATAGGGATCTAGCCAGCCAATAGTCATCGGGCAAGTTCAATGGTCAAGAGGTTAAGATATCCACACAAGAAAGCAATAGATCGTGGGTTTGTCTCTCGTCCGAGTCACCTGTGGAAAACAAACTTCTGCAGACACTCAAACTCACAGAGTACACAGCAAATGGGCCATCATTTCATAGTTCAAACCTGTCCCTATAGCTCTAACCCTGCCAGATCTTACAAGATCCTACAGTTTTGATTTTGGTTTGGTAGGCTGCCAGTGGACTTCCAGAGCTGGTTTGGGCTAATAACTTTCAACCAGCAGTAGATCCATGGTGGCAAAACACTGGGTCAAACAAGGTGGGGACACCGACAACAAAAAGAGGGTGGGGACTCTGACTGCAACAAGAGGGTGGAGACACTGCAACAAAAAAGCGGGTGGAGACACTGCAACAAAAAAGAGGGTGGAGACACTGACAACAAAAAGAGGGTGGAGACACTGACAACAAAAAGAGGGTGGGGACACTGACTACAAAAAGAGGGTGGAGACACTGACTACAAAAAGAGGGTGGGGACACTGACAACAAAAAGAGGGTGGGGACACTGACAACAAAAAGAGGGTGGGGACACTGACAACAAAAAAAGGGTGGGGACACTGACAACAAAAAGAGGGTGGGGACACTGACAACAAAAAGAGGGTGGGGACACTGACAACAAAAAGAGGGTGGGGACACTGACTACAAAAAGAGAGTGAGGACACTGACTACAAAAAGAGGGTGAGGACACTGACAACAAAAAGAGGGTGGGGACACTGACAACAAAAAGAGGGTGGGGACACTGACAACAAAAAGAGGGTGGAGACACTGACAACAAAAAGAGGGTGGGGACACTGACAACAAAAAGAGGGTGGGGACACTGACAACAAAAAGAGGGTGGGGACACTGACAACAAAAAGAGGGTGGGGACACTGACAACAAAAAGAGGGTGGGGACACTGACAACAAAAAGAGGGTGGGGACACTGACAACAAAAAGAGGGTGGGGACACTGACAACAAAAAGAGGGTGGGGACACTGACTACATAAAGAGGGTGGAGACACTGACTACAAAAAGGAGGGGCCCGCATTCAAATGTATGATAAATATTGAAATGCATTTAGATAAAAAAGGGAGACGTGTGCCTCCCTTTGACTCACTAAGGCTAGCCTTGTTTTAACACTCCTCTATAGTGGCTCCACCACTTGCTGAAGTAATTTCATCTACAGTCATGTTACAGAAGCAGGTATTACATACTAACTCCTTCTCGGTCTGGGCAGCTGGAGCTGTGAGGGAGAAATCATAATTTAATATAACCCTCCTACTATCAGTACAAATTTATGAACAAACCACTGAGACCACTCCAAGCCATTGCTATGGAAGGCAGTGGCTCCTAATGGCTAGTAACATAATACTTCATATGTCTGTTGGTTTTAGTGGTTTGTGATTGATGTATTGCAGGGCATACTATTATGTTTCAGTCTCAGTGGCTGGTGGTGGCTTACTCTTGAGAGTCTGTGTTTACAAAATAACTGCTGAATATCCCAATGATAGATTTTTTTACAGTGGTCTCAAGTGGCCTCAGAGTTTTACATACAAGATTACTTAAAAAGGGTTAGTGTGGCTTGTATGACATAAAACACAATAAAGGGGGCCACTTTGCATCCGTCACGTTAGCAGTTTTTCCAATGGTTGTTATTTATTTTTAAGTACCTGAAACCGACCAAAAAGTGTTTCAACATGTGAATGGACATGCAGGCTTATACTAGAACTAATTTGAGTTGATTTATTTTTTTATTTATTTTTTTACCCTCAAATTTCCATAAAAATTGGACGGAAAAAGTTACCTCACTTTTCCGTCCATTTGTTGATGAAAATTTTAGGGTAATTAAAAAAATAATAGTAATAATCAACTCAAATTATCTTTAGGATAAGCATGCATGTCTATTCAAATGTTGAAATTCTTTTTGGGTGGTTTCAGATATTTAAAAAAAAATTACAACCATTAGAAAAACTGCTAACATGACAGTAGGAAAGTGGCCCCTTTTATTGTGTTTTATGTCGTATGCACAAATGATATGTGTACAACAAATTGGACATTTAGTGGTTGGGAGTGTCCTCCACGTGTAGCAGGATTAAAGATTGAAAGCACAGAATTAACTATACATGAGCACAATGACAATACCTTGACCAGGCTCCTACACATGGAGGCCTCACCGATCCACAAAATTCTGTTCTTGAACAACCTTCAGTACATACATGTACAAGCCTGCTGTCCTTTCCAAGTAATCTTACAAAATCAACTCTGTGTCACCCAAGGCCACTGTAAATGTTTGAACATATTAGTATGGCCTGCAATGTATCAATGGGAGACCACTTTACCCTGTAATCTCAGTGGTGTGAAAGTGCACAGAAAGGTAACCATAGGAGGCCACTGGCAACAACTAATGGCTTGGAGTGGCCTGAATGGGTTGTTTCAAAAATTGCACTGATTGTAGGAGGGTTAAAATGATGGTATAACTTTTGGATACATAAGCTCATTTCAACCCTTTATGTTTCATGAAATATATGATAAAAACTAACCTGTAAAAGTTTCATCACAATAGATGATCAAGTTTTTGAACAAACAATGAAAAATTATTTGTTTTGTTTTTCAAAACAGCACCATTTAAAAAAAATTTGACGTAACAATTCCTTTTTATTTTCTGTAAGATGAAAGCACTTCAGACGGAATAATATCCCAGGATAATTGATACTTGTACCAACTTTACACAAATTAAGCTTTTAGGTATATTCATTAACTTTTCCAATCTAAAAGGAATCCTTTCATGTTTAAAACTTACATGTCGCTCCGAATATTGCACGGGGTAGCTTTCGGGAGCAGCACCGCTGACAGAACTGATTGCCGCAGGATCGGCAGTACCGCTGATGCAGATAAAAAAGGGAAAATATGAATCACTCAACAAAATTAATTATCCCCAGACTCAGACCTGCTGGATGAAAGAAATGTACTCCAATTCCATAGAGCTGCTAAGCAGAGAATTTTGCTAAGCAAACATTTTTACTCAGCAATATCAAACTGACTACCATCCAAACTTTTGTATGAAAGTTTGGCTGGTAACCAAAGCAATTTTTTCTGCTTAGCACTCTATGAAATAGGTCCAGAGGTTGACAAGCAGTATTAAGGACAGCCGACTCACAGTAGTCCCCCAGTCCCCCAGTCCCCCAGTCCCCCCGTCCCCCCCCCCCCCCCAGGTCTCAGGTGGCAACAGACCTTCCTTTTGTTTGTTACCACTGAGTTTTGGGCAGCCATCAGTAAGCACGACCATCACAATAACAAGCCCTTTTTAACGCCACTATAGGTTTAACAATCAAAGACACACAAAATTTGTATGTCACTCCCAACCCATTGACTTTGTGCAGTGCACTCAAATAAATGCAAGGACATGTGGCTATGGTAGGAGGTCAAACCCAAACCACTCGACTGTATATGAGTCTGCTGCTAACTTATGCAGTACATACACAGCTCTGTGTGACTCTGCATATAACTTATGTAGGACATACACAAGTGTGTTTGACTTTGCCACTAACTCCAGCACTCTTAGAGAAAAATACACATGTGTGAACAATTGGCAATGCAACCAAAAATACTCAAGTGACTGTCTGTGGGTGCGGTGCTTACTGGGCCAAATTTCAGCCTGGGCATAGGAGGGTTAAAGGGATCACCCCAGCGAGGGCAGCAGACTATTACGAACATGAGCCTCATTCTGATCCTCACAGACTTGTGCGAGGTCAAACCAAGATGGCTGCTAGTGAGCTTACCCTCCTCTTCAAAACGGATGAGAACATCGTCCCACAGAGATGGCACACCTCCACGGGTGTACCTGAATTCAGTTTCAGCATGGGGAGCTCCGGTGCCGTTGAAGAGCGATTTCTGTTAGCGGCCGCCAGGGCTACTTTGGCGTAATTGGGGCCTGCCTCGTCCAACGACTTGCTCTTTTGCTGTTGGATCAAGAGGGAAATAATACCATTATTTACAGGAACTCAAATTGGTACAGGGTGTACACTGAAAAAATTGTGAAGGAAGCCCCCCAAAAAAATAAATAAATTAAAATAAGTAAATAAATAAATAAATAAATAAATAAATAAATAAATAAATAAAAATAAATTGTAAAAAAAATCATAATTATTTGTTATTTGTTTGTTACACAAATTATAAACTAGAGGAATGTTCAAGACTTTGTTGCCACAAATAAGATGCCAAAAGTTAAACTATCTTGAAATCAGATACTGAATACTGCATGAATTCAAGTATATGTTATTTAAATACATGCAATCTAATTTCAACACTGTGAAACCTTTACATGAGTTAGTTAGTGTTCTTAGTATCAAATCAATTAATGTTCTAATTCTGCAGTCAATGAGTCCTTTAGAGCATCACTTCAATATGTGAAATCAGATCAAATCGCATTGATACCTTCAAAATAACAGTATAAAAGAACTATTTTGCTAATGGTCATACGATCGCCAAAAGTACAACTCCATGGAAAGGTTGCATCTTTGTCCCGTCTGTGTGCCGGCCGTTCGTTCACCGAACCAACGACAATAAACATTCGGGATTTATTTTATATACGTCGGCGATTTCAAGTACTTCATGTGAGACAGAGACAAGACAGGCAGGACGTGCACAATGGAATTGACCAAACACTGGAGTGTGGTTCAGAACCTTTGACAATTCAGAATGTTCTGCAATGCCTGCTAATAGACAAGGCATGCCCAACCACTGATTTCGACCGTATACCATCCAGGCGCAGTGCTGTGTGCATCATTGTCTGATAACAATTTAGTGTTTTTCATTATTTAAATTAGAAATTACTGAAAATGTTGTTTTTCATCGGAATATTTCTATTTTACTTACTTGAGGAAGGGATAACAAATACTTTAAAGTGACACAATTCTCAAAATGATAGTATGAAGCATTTTTCACAGTAAATATGTACCTAAATAAATTTATGGTGGGCACTTTTTTTACTGTTAAACCAGAGAACTATTCTGCCACGTTTTGCGAGCCGTCTCATTTCAAAATATTTGTTTTCCATTGTAAAAAGAAAATGATAAATTTTCAAATTAATACAAATATTTCTGGTAAAACATGGGCAATACATCTTTAACCCTAACCACCCCGAACCATTCAAACTCCAACAGCAGGGTTTGTTGTATTTTGATGGACTCGGTACTGTATAACCCCGACAGGGATACTTTGCATGGGGAGCCAACAGTCGGGTGGAAGTCCATCAGTTAGGTTGAAGTCCAACAGCTGGGTGGAAGTGTTACTGCGTGGGGTTGGATTTTGGCAGATTCAGGAAGGTTCTTAGCCAAAATAGCAAAGGGGGTTAGGGTTAAGGAAACGAAAGAAGAAGAAGAAGAGCAAAAGTGACTTTAACAATGAGACAAATGCAACGAGAATTGATGGTTGAAACCTACGCAGAGATGAAGTGGACGATGTTCAGTGTTTTGAGGGATGGGCGGCTTAGCGTCGCTGGGTACATGCTGCTTTGTTTCCTTCTCCGGCTAGAATGCATGAAATGCAACAGTACAGAGAATGATCAGCAAAAGGTGTAGCTAAATAATGTTGTCAGGTAAGACACTTTAAGACCATTGAAGGTGGAAAGTGATACAAACTGAAAGTAATCTCCCAAGAATAATAATAATAATAATAATGTGTGGATTTATATAGCGCACGTATCCACCAACTAAGTGGTGCTCAAGGCGCATTATATTATAATCCCTGCTCATAAGGCTCATAAGGCTCATAAATCATTCCTGAAACCATCTCAGCTCCCTGGGGAGTATACAACTCAATTGCTGCCATTTCTAGCGCATATAGAGCAAACCAACTCTGCCTTCACAGGTACCCATTAACCCCTGGGTGGAGAGAAGCAATTATGATTAAGTGTCTTGCTCAAGGACACAAGTGTCACGGCCGTGATTCGAACCCACATTATGTTGCTAACACCAGAACTTGAATCCGGTAAGCTAGACCGCTCGACCATGCAGCAGAATCACCGTCACCACTACTTACAGGCAGCAAAGTATTGTTATATATATTTTTCTAATTATAATTGTTATTTTTATTACGTGTACTTTATGACTTTTAAATAAATTTAGTATATTTTGAAATTAAATCTGTGTATAGCCAGTGGTATTGGAACTAAAAGCCCATGGATCACATTTTATGGGAAAACTTGTTCTCTGTTTGGCATGTATACCACTGTTTTTTGTATTGTTTTGTATTTAAATGGGCACTAACGTCATGATCAGAGCATGGATCATTGTGTCCCAGTTTAAGATGAACACAGTTTATACCGAAAATTACTGACTCATTTATGCAGCAGTAACGGTAATATGACCTTATCAGGGTATTATTCGGAGTGAATCTAAATCTAGCTCTCTGATTCCATGCCCTACTACTGATCATGACAATATTGTCCCTTTAATGTACTCTGTGATTTTTATTGATTTTTATGTCGAATAAATGAATAACAACAATAATACTACTGTAGGTATGATATAACTTTACAACAAAACAGTATCCGTTTTACCAGAATATCGTTGAAATCATTTTCTTTCTTTTCGGCGGCGTCATTGTTGTTACCGTCCGATGAGTTTTCATGGTGCACCGAGTCACAGAGCTGCTTGACGAGCGTCACAAAATCCCGGTTGATGCAGAAGATACCGCTGATGAACGCCATGATGGACCACCTCAAAGGCAGGGTATATAACATGAAGAGGACGAGAAGACTAATGCCATAGAATCTATTCATAATGAAATACAACGTTAAGCTGTTTAATGCTGTGTGATTTGATAAAAAAAATCCTGAAAAATAGGTAGAGAGCCTGGGTCTCCCTTTGGTCTGGAGGATAAAGCCCCCCTGATCCTCCTTTACAGACTCTCCACATCCCCACAAACAAGAAACTAGAGGTTTGGACACAATACAGGCTACTTCTTTCCTTGTTGGCGACTTCTCTTCTTTCAAGAAAATGTTGAGGCAAAGAGCGATTTGTAAAAAATCCTGAAATCTGGTAAAATCCTGAGGAATCACAGGACTGGTTTAATATCTTAAAAGCAATAAAAACCAAAGTTGTACATAAATATTTATTATTATTATTAATATTCCCACATTACGACAACACCAGAACTTGAGTTCTATGCACTAGACTGCTCGGCCACGACACTCCCGTTTGTGACATCATATGCGTAAGGTCTACAGAGGTCTTCGGGACTCTATATTCATGCTTTATATTCAGTTCCTGTTATACCAATCATACAGTTAAGAGAATTTTGTTTGTTTTTTAATCTCACTTACACTGGGGACGATTTCTTATCCTGCCATCCCAGCACAGCATTAATCCTCTGCACCCCCTCACAGCACACATTCAGCCAGTCTTGTGCCTGTAACATTAAATGACGATACTCGGCCAGGACCTCCCGCCCTCTCTTCTGCTGCTGCTCCACATCGTGGGCGGGACTCGGATTCATTCCGCATGGAGGTGCGTTACTAGTCGTGGTGGCAGCGGTTGTCAGTGCTGAGCTTGAACCGTTGGAATGTGACAGTGTTTTGGATGCCGTCGGACGCTGTTGTTCTTGGTGATTTTGATTCATCAGACCTCCGACCCCGGCCAGCAGGAGGAGAGAGATGCAACTGACCAGCATCTGACCTGCCGTTAACATAACAGTGACAATCCAACAATGTAATGCTTGCACTGATACTGGGAAATTTTGGATTTAAAAAAAAATAAATTGAAAATTGTTAATACTTTCTTTCTTATTCGTACCGTGCAAGAGCCTTTGAGGGCACATGTTGTTAGATCACTGTGGGCGATGTTGATGCGCATCATGAAGAATATCTCCAGCGATCACTGGCTGGCAGAAGCAGACGTGCGAGTAGTACCATAACATATATGTGCATAAAGTGTACGCAAATTCACCATTAGAGGGCTACGATGTGCGCAGAGCGAACAATGCTAGTCCTAAATATTTGTCAAAGGTTGAAGCCACTAATCACTACAACAAACAGCCACACTATAGTTAAAAGTTTGTGTGTTACCCCACGATATTTGTCAAAGCTAAATGAACATTATAATATGCTCCAAATAAATAGAGTCCTAGCGTAGGAGAGGTTATTTCTTAATTATTTCAAGACAACTTACCAGATTCCATGAAATAACAGATTAGAAGGGACAAGATCCAACCTGACAGCGTAACGAATGGCACTTCCCATCTAGGCAGAAAAAGGAATGAAAGTTCATAATAACAGCCGGTTCAGACTACTGCTGGGGCAGTTAACCAACTAAAACTGTACTAACCGTTTTGAAAATTGCTAACCGGTTATTAAACCAAAACCAATATTTTTAAAATGCAACAATTTTGGAAGAAATTGCCGCCCATGTTGTTGTTAAAAGGGTTCACACAGCATTTTTTATTTCACTTAGTTAAAAATGTCATCATTAACCCTCCTTACCGTACAATTTTTCAGTGAGTTGACGGACCATTCAAAACTATACGATTGTCTTTTTATGAAGTAAAATTTGGCAAGCATTACACATGCTGGCCCAAAAATAAACATTTTATTGATATTGAATGATCAATCAACGGGAGGGTTTGGCTGAATCATCAGAAAGTGGGATCAAATCCTGGCCAGGACTGTAGTTTTTCTTTCCTTTACCATAATTGCTTCTCTCCACCCAGGAGTAAAAACGTGCAACAGTGAGGGTAAAGGTGGTATCCCGCCGCTGCATGCTAATATTACAACCACAGGCTGTGCTGTATAGTCCATATGGGGGAGCTGAAAAAGTTGAACCCTTCAGAGACCCTATTATTCTTGATAAACAATTTCATGGTCCTATGCAGTCTAATGGCAGATTTTGCTCTTCCTTTATGTGGAAATGTCTCAAAAATCATGTTTCAGGACACAACACTTAAAAACTCATAATTTATATACAGCATTGATGAGTTGTGGTAATTAATAAGTAAATTAAGAACTGAAGAGCACTGGCCTGGAATTTCATTCTTGTAGAGGCAAGTCCACTTTTCGCGAGTAAAGGGTACTTCCATTAGAATATCAGAATGTCAGAATATTAGAATATCAGAATGAGAACACCAAGACCAGGGCAACAGAGGCAATGGCCTTCAAGAAATTCCATGCCCGAGATCAGCAGGCTAGTCAAAATTTAGAGAAGCCCAACAGAGCTCTTATCCGAACCACAATCTCACAATAACGATAGCTGAGATAACCACATGGTGTTACCGCAAACCAAACCGATAACGATACTCCAACATGAAAAGCCTCAAATCCTTCACATAAGAATTTCACAATTCTACAAGCAGGAACATCTTATAGAAGTAAGGTTTGCAGTAGCACCGTGTAAACAATCTCTTAGGAGATGTCAAGTTGTTGGGTCTGAGACGAATGGCATTGGTGAGAAATTTTTACCTGATAAGAACAGCAGTTATCTTCCACAACAAGACGACATGCCAGCATAACTTCTGCAGTCGGCGGACACTGTTGACTAAATTACTGACACTATACTGTATGGGTTGTGAACCCGATTCCGATGACAAAGGACGTCCGTGGACGCCCATCTCTATGGCCTCTGGATTCTTCATGCTACTGTGACAATTGGCCATTGTCATTTTCTGTCAAGCTTTAATCCCCATTTTGATCGTCGATGAGTTTTTGCAAAGAATCTGTCAGGAAAACCCAAAATACTATAAACACTTATTGTAAGATTTCAAACAAAATAAAGTTGCCATGACCTATTTCAACCGTAAAACCAGTAGTAGTATACAAAAATAAGAAACACATCCTCACAATTCAAACTAAGGAAAGAATGTTGTATCCAACCGCCACTTTTTAAGGGGTTTTGGGGAATTTTGCAACTACTTACCAATTTTTGGGGGTACAGAAAGTGAAAACTCTTTAAAATCCACTTAATCTTATGATGGTTTTCGGACTTTATTTCCCTTCTAAAATAGTCCTCCCCTTCAGAAAATAGAAGTGCTTTATAGTTGCCACTGCGCATGTACAATGACCATGTTCGTCACTAACAGGGGAGTTGACAAGATCAGACTGACATGACTGAGGAAGTCATCGTATACCAAAAATGCCTGATTTTTCATGAAATAAATAAATTATAAATATAAATAAATATAAATATGTCCATCATCATCCATATATGTTCTCCACATTACTGGGTAGGTAAGATTACATTACTGGTTATATTGAATGAGAAAAAGTGGCAGTTGGATAAGACATTCTACCCCAAACTAAACTTAAAATGCTTTTTGCTGACAGCACGAGGCAGTTCTTTGGTTTAAATTCTCATGGTATAAATAATCTTGTTAGAATGAGTTTGTAACTTGTGGAAGACATTAAAAGACATATGAACTTAAAATAATAATTGTTTTGTTTTAATATAGGCACAGGCTATATTTATGCCGCCGTAAACGATCTCTGAGCACTATATTTACGCCATTTCTCTAGCGCATGCGCACTTCATGGGATGACAGACTTGGGTTGAATGTGAAACCGCCTTTCTACCACCGTGCTTGCATGCATAGTCGATATCAGAAAACTTCATTTCATCGTAAAAAATGCGTTTTGGAGCGCGACGTCATCCAACTTAAACTGTTCTGCTGCTTCTTACATAAACGTTGCAGAAGTTCTCTTTTTCATACTGAGCAACAGCACGCTCAAGTTCTTCATAAGAAGAAAATTCTTCACCAACTTTTGCAAAAACTGCCATTTTTCCACGCCATTACAGACTACCGGAAAAGCTGCTTTGCGCATGCGCTAGAGAAATGGTGTAAATATAGCGCTCAGAGATCGTTTACGGCGGCGTAAATATAGCCTGTTTGTTTAATATATTCACTTCTCTTTGCATTATTAAGGGACTAGTACAATTCAGTTGTTACTGGTCTTGCTTGCTACCATAAAATTTAAAGTAATTTGCATCTTTGACTTGGCACCAAATTTTAATTTTATTTATTTATTTTTTTTTTTAATTTCAAAAATGTTTCGAAAATTTCATGAAAGTGAACAATCCCAGAATAAAGGTTACCTAATCACTAAGTTTTAGGTTGTAATAATTAGCTGATCAAAAGTTGAAAAAAATAAAAAAAAATAAATCGCTTTATTTTTGTACATCCTCAATTTACCCTAAATGACGCACCTAAGGTTATATAATCAACTGGACGGTAAATTACAAATGAAATGAGCAGTTTTGTGTTTCAGTTTGTTTCAGTGAAGGATTCTCTTGTAAAATGCTGAATTTCAATG
This sequence comes from Zoroaster sp. YZ-2022, assembly GCA_029582265.1. Lineage (NCBI taxonomy): Eukaryota > Metazoa > Echinodermata > Asteroidea > Forcipulatida > Zoroasteridae > Zoroaster > Zoroaster sp. YZ-2022. Next base: position 29,709,428 of record CM055832.1, on the reverse strand, counting down.
CATGATCATATGCGTGGACGTCTTGAGCGCCGTTTTTTGAGACGCACAGAATTGTGGTCATCAGAAAATTGATGTTGGTATAATGACTCACCCCAAACTGTTAAAGTTGATGGGGGCACAGAAAATGTACCCAAGAAGAAAAACAGTTGAAATCATGTTTCATGTTATTCCAGATGGTTGTAAAATTGTTTTTAAACTTGAAAATAAAAATATTGTTTTCGATTTTTAAAATAAAATGGTATAATTTGGAGAAGCTCTCAAAACTTTTAATCAATATTCTTGAAAGACCAATAAAATGGAAGGTGGTTAAATTTTTTGCAAAAAGTACTTCAAAACTTTGAAATGTATAAAATTGCTGTTAACATTTTGTCAAATAAAAGATTTCTTTTCATAACCATGATATTAATGTTTCATTTTCTCAATAATTTTCCACTACCATCGAAATAAACACCAACGAATTAAGTAGTCTTCGTTCGCTTCTTCTATAAGGAATGTGTCCAATTTGAGGATCAGTATTTCTTTAAAAAATCATTGCATTTTTATGCAAAGCATTCATATATTTTGGTTTCCACAGACAATAGCTTGTTGACGACATAGAACAATAAAAATCACATATGTTCGTGAAAAAAAATTGAGGTCATGTAAATCTCTTACTATTTGTATCTAGTAAAATCAGTGGTTAAACAACTTTTTCCACTTTCACAAGCACTAACTTTCCAGTAAATCATACAATTTCACTATAATTTTTATTTCTGTAACAAGTATGACTTAGATAAGTTTACGCAACCAGTAATACGCCATCGTTTTGTAAGTTTTCCGAGAAATGCTAAGCCAAAGGTAGGTGCGTCATTTCACGAGTGTGGCGAATTACGTACATAATAATAATAATAATGTATAGATTTATATAGCGCACGTATCCACCAACTAAGTGGCGCTCAAGGCGCATTATATTATTATCCCTGCTCATAAGGCTCATAAATCATTCCTGAAACCATCTCAGCTCCCTGGGGAGTATACAGTGCTGCCATTTCTAGCGCATATAGAGCAAACCATCTCTGCCTTCACAGGTACCCATTTAACCCCTGGGTGGAGAGAAGCAATTATGGTTAAGTGTCTTGCTCAAGGACACAGGTGTCACGGCCGGGGCTCGAACCCACACTCTGCTGCTGGCAACACCAGAACTTGAGTTCAGTGCGCTAGACCGCACGACAATCCACTTTACGTGCATTATACAACACACGGGACCTACGGCTTTACGTCCCATCCGAAGGACGAAGCAATTATGGTTAAGTACCTTGCTCAAGGACACAAGTGTCACGACCGGGGACGACATGGACGATATGTGGGGCTAGGGCCAAGGATACGGAGGGAGTCCGGTGTTAGTGTATTGGCCCTAAAAAATGGGGCTAGTACTAGACTAGAGTGGTAGTGGTACTACTACTAGTACTAGTCCTATTCTTTTCTTAACAATGCCGTAAACAATAACATGAATCACAATGACAATGTAAACAATAACTTATCAGAAACGTATGTAGAAAAGCACTGCAGTTTTGCTAGCTCTATAGGAACTTCTTCCTTCGTATTCACTGTCACTGATGCAGTATAGCACAAGGAGGGGGCTTAAGTAGTTGTACGTATGTATGGCTAGCTACATGTTCAGTTTTGTTCATTACCAAGCCAAGGCAATGTTTGCATCCTCAAACAATATTTACCTAGTATTACTAAATTGACGACAACATGCAGGGTAGTGCTTCTAGGATATTTGCTCTTTTCGTTGAGTTCCAATACTGGCAATAGTACTTTTTTGGTGAATTCTCCAGATTTTGTGACTTACGTTAAATCTGTAGCACACTTCACTGTATCTTTTTCTTCCGACCGAGTCTAGTCGCGAGCTGAGAGAGCTATAGCTAGCTACATAATTTGCTAGCTATACAGAGAGATAGCTATATAGCGCCATCTATAGTTGAATAATTAAGTTCGGTCAAATCAAACATCCTGATAATTAAATAATTATGCATGAAGGAAGGAAGCTTCCTCCATGGTTGGAAGTGCCGGAAAAAGCAATAATTTAATTACTCAAAAAATAATATATTAAATAATAATAATAATAATAATAATAATAATAATAATAATAATAATAATAATAATAATAATAATAATAATAATAATAATAATAATAATAATAATAATAATAATAATAATACAGCAAGAACGAGATTCTCGGAGGAAAGAATGTACTATTTATTGTTTTGTTTTTTTACATTAAATTTCTTGCCATGGAATCGAATCCAGGAGTTACAGCCGACACTATATCAGGGGGAAAGGGGACCAACCCCCCCCCCCCCCCCCCCAATCAACTTTGTTGGTTTCTTTTTTATGTTTATGCACCTTTTTATGTTTATGCCATAGAGGTAATTATATGGGTTTATGCAATGTTGGCAATTATGTTGAATTTCTTTACCATCAATCATCGGGTTCAAAGGTTACGTGACGTTACGTACAACACACACCATAAATAATCTAAGTCTAACAAAATAATGGCCGAACAGTAGGCCCAAATGCTGGTTGCCGAGTTCTCATAATTTAACGTTAAGTTAGCTTTTGATAGTTCTGTGGATTGCGAGTGTATTTTTTCTTGGTTTGGTGAGTAAAACAGGTATAATGATGAATGTTTGAATCCCGTGTGTAGGGTGTGCGTGGTGATCACCACTAATGACTGAGATCAGACAACTCGACCATGTCGGCCAGCCCTTTTTTAATAAATTAATAGTGTTACTGTTACAACTTTACAAGTAGATTTCAAGTAGACAGCTCGACCCATGTAACACCACAATAAATCCTACTAATAGTAATACCACCATCGATATCATCACTGTATAAAACATTTATTTTTGGATTAAATTACTGTTATAATTAGATTAACGTTAGACTTAGAAATTAACATGTTTTATTTACAAGGTGTTTATTAATATTACATGGGATGATCATTCCTCCATGGGATGATGTACAAGATGAATTTCTTCTGATTATTTTGTTAGGGAAGAATGTCGTATCTAACCACCACTTTTTCTCGTTCATTATAACTAATAATGTAACTAATAACTGCTCAGTAAGGTGGAAAACATATATATGATGGACATATACTTCAAATTATTCCAGAATATTTGTTTAATGAAAAATCAGGCATTTTTGGTATACGATGACTTCCTCAGTCATGTCAGTATGATCTTGTTAACTCCCGGCCCCAATTAGTGACCATCACAGTCATCGTACATTGTACATGCGCAACGGCAACTACAATAGGATTTTATCTATTTTCTGAAGGGGAGGATTTTTTTAGAAGGGAAAAAACCGGAAATCAAGTCCGAAAAACAATAATAAAAGTGGATTTTAAAGATAATTTTGGTTGCAAATAAATTCCAAAAACCCCTTAAAAAGTGGCGGTTGGATATGACATTATTTTCTTTTGTTAAATTGCAGCCAAAGTACAGAGATCTTATATCTGCAAGTTGCTGTCAGTACAGTTGTAGCACGTTAGTGTTATCTTCTCCAATATGCCAAGGCTGAAAAGTACAACGCTATTACGCCAAGGATCAGACCGGAAGATTGCTCTGAAGGAAAAGATCTTGGACATCTATGATGCATTCTTCAAGGTAACTGGACCTCGTAGGTGGAAATTTCATAGAATAAGAAATGATACATGTAGCTCAGTTGGTGAATCACTGGAACGGTTATCAAATCAAAAAATTAAATAAATAAAAAAATATTCCTTCACTTTAGTAGGGTTTTCAGGTGAAAAATTATTCCTAAACCAATATGCTCAATATTTATATCAAATTAAAGGTCTTGATGAAAGACATACAATGGTTTTTAAATCAAGAAAATCGGACGAGTAGTTTTTGAGGAATCCTGTTTTATTTAATCAAGTATACAGCATTCGATGAAGCCCCACTGTCCATACACTGTGTACATCCCTAATGGCAACAAAACCGTTGAATCAGCCTAAACACACCGTGAACACACGCACAGCGTTCGTGCTCATTTCCCTCATAAGAGCTTTTGAAAGGGTGTAAAAAATACGCTCTCCGCTCAAAACTAAACACAATTACGGCTCAAAACTTTCTCATATGATAGAAAAGAGGTGTAAAATTCATTCAGACATCGCTCTTACCTTTCAACTTAAAAATTTCACCTCGAAAAACGGTGTTTAATTTTTTATCTCTTCATAACTTCGGTTGTAGAGTAGCTGTGGAGATCGAGCAAGCATGGGTATGTAAAGGAGCCCTTTGACTCTATAGGGAAACCCGTTTTCATGTCAATCACAATGTACTCGGGCGCGGAGACAGCTCCAAAGTGGATGCCCTCAGCAGAGTGCGGCAAATTTTACGTGCCGAATGCACCCGATCTCGGAACACTTCGCGAAAGGCTGGGCGGGACGAGAGTGGTTCATTCATAAAAACCTAGCCTTTCGCGCGTACTTCCGACTGCTATTTTATGTACATTGTTGGATAGCTGAGACTATAAGCTTTCCAATGAGCTATTACATGTAAGATTTCGACAGGTAAAAGTAATATAATTTTTTAATTTAAAATTTTGATGTTTTTTGTTGTGGGCGATGCGCTGTGCGTGTGGAGGGCTTTGGTCAAGCACGTACAAACTGAAAACCCTAACTTTAGCAAAAAGGATTTTGGAGGATTTAGGAAGGTTAGGGTTAAGCAAATTTGTTTGGTAAGCAATTTTATGTAATTGGTCCCATAATTTTAGAACTTCTGTCATTGAACTACCGTCTTGTCAGTTACATAAAATTCACCACAGCTAGTTCTGAGTGTGGTTCTGAGAAGAGCTTTTTAAAAAATAAACATGATCTTTTCTCCGATCTGCAGGAACAAGATCCATCAAGAGGCAATGCCAATTTCTGGGATGAGCTGTTTCTCCTCAAGGTAATCAGTCATGCCAACTCAAAGTCCCAACTTGATCGCGTTAATTTTATTACCTTTAGGTGGACTTCCCTCTGATAGGCCTATGAGATGAACATAACCATGCGCGTGAATTAGCATGTGCTAATTGTGCTGGAAGTTTCCCACGCTGCCAAAGCAATAACAAACTTATATAACGTGACGACCATTGGATTTTCACTTACAAATTCTATTATTTCGAGTACAATTTTGCAAGAAATAAAGAGGAAACATCAACAGGCATTCAAGAACTCAATGTATGTATTTGTCTATTGTCTGAAGCTTACAAGTAGGCCAAAAATTACTTTCAAAGCACATGTTTTCGTACTTATAAACCGCGGGAAAAATTGTTTCCAACTATTTGCGAATAGTTGAATATTCGCGAAATGTTGCCCCGCAATTAATCAAATAGTAAATTTCACTTTTCGCCCAGGCCTAGTCGAAATTAACTTGAATTTTTATGGTAGCCCACACTAGGATTCGTTTTGTCAAAATGTTACTAGTCCTTCACGTTTTGTAGTAGTCCTGAAAAATGTGAACACGTGGAATCCGTATTTTGTGCATACAAGTATAGTTCAATTGTTTATTTCATTTTTTTCACTAGCCCATCGGACTACCCAAACCCCAGCAGTTAGTAGTCCCGCTTCTAAAACCACTAGCCTCGGGCTAGCGGACTAGTGTTAATTTCGACCACTGTGTCAGTGTCCTATTAGCATCATTGCCAGCTCCGAGGGGGAAGGAACAAATGGGGCTTATCCCCCTCCCCCCTTTCTAACCATTTTTGGCAATTTGTTTTCCCCTTCTATTTTTCTGTGTGCTCCTCCTTCTTTTTCAACAACCCTGACTCCACCCCCTTAATTATCATTTGAAATAACTGAATAAAGTATGTCATTGGTGTTTATTCAATATAATTTTTTAAGATCTTAAGAACATGTGTACAAAAATGCAGTTAAAGTAAACTTATTTTTATCCTGTATAATTTATTTCATTTCAACACTTTGAGATCCTAAAAGTATAAAATTTCAATACAGAAAATCTTTCTCGCTCAAGTGTCTGACATAAATCCAAGAACTGGAAGAAGAAGAAAAAAATAAATGTAACTTAGTATTGTTGTTCTGTTTTTTCCAGGCAAATGTTAAATATATAGAGAGTGAACTTGGTTCCCTGGAACCTCAGAAACTTCTCAAACTCAAGGTAAGGCCATTTTTTTAAAAAATAACTTGTATTATGAGGAAAATTTGGGGAAAAAAAACATGCATGCAGCACATTTTGAGCATACACATATAGCATTTACCTCGCCATGCTGCACTGTCATAGTATTAGCCAGAGGGGTGTCTGGGTGTCTTTTGGACACCCTGTTTCAATTTTGGACACCCTATTTCATCTGTCATTTACATGTAAATGTATTGTAAGTGAACAATTTGTACACCCTGTTTTGAAATTTCCAGCAAATTTAGACACCCTATTTCTAAATCCTGGCTAACACCTTGTGCACCGAACTGGCTTCCCCGCTTGACAGAGGTCGCTGTTTGTGAATAGACACAGTTGTCAGATATATATTGTAACCTTATTGGTCAGTCTATGCTGTATTGATTGACAGCCCGGATCGGGGGTGGGGGGGGGGGGGGGTATGAGGGCATTTTTGTGCCCCAGCTTTCTGAAGAGGGGAAAATAATATAATGTTGAAATGGTGCAAAAGTATTGAAACTGAAAAAGGCTGAAAAGTATGGTAAAAACAAGTTTACTATTTGCTGAAATAAAAGTGAGTACAATGCAGTCATTTCTTTCTCTGTTGGATGTACACATCCAAGATCTTTCAGTGTAATTTTGTTCATCTGTACAAACACAAACAAATCTATGTGGTGATCATCATTCCTCTCATCCCCCCTTCCCCTCATATAGCTAGCAATGTCATATAATTTGAATCTTGTGGTATACCAACAGGAAAATATCAACATGTTATTCTATCACAGTGTGGACACATTAAAGGAGCACCACCCCATCAGAGTTGTCAATGCATTACAGGTAATTAGCTCATCAAAAATAATAATAATAATAATAATGTGGACTTATATAGCGCACGTATCCACCAAACTGGTGCTCAAGGCGCATTATATTATTACCCCTGCTCATCAGGCTCATAAATCATTCCTGAAACCATCTCAGCTCCCTGGGGAGTATACAGCTCAATTGCTGCCATTACAGCGCATATAGGGCTAATCAAACACAACAACCAACTCTGCCCTCACAGGTACCCATTTACCCCTGGGTGGAGAGAAGCAATTATGGTAAAGTGTCTTGCTCAAGGACACAAGCACCCCGGTCGCGGCTGGGATTCGAACCCACATTCTGACGACTCAGCCATCAGAACACAAATCCGATGCACTAAACCGCTCTTACTGTTTATCAGTAAGTTGTCCACTGTAGACTTAATACCAATCTGAATTTTACAGTTTTCCAGTAAACTGTCACCTTGTCCCCTCCCCCCCCCCAAAAAAAAAGGGAGGGTGGGTGAAGTAATAAACGGGGCTGGGCCCATCACTACACAGAATAAGTATCTTTTTGAAGTGGTTTTAGACAATAAGCTTGAGGTATTGCAGAAGGCTGGTTGTTTCTCTTTTACAAATACATTATTGAATTTGAAATCAAAAGGTTGGATATTAATTCATGTGTTCTTCCATTCTCCTGTACATAGACTCTGTGCGCCCTTGTTAGAGGGGTTCACAAACGGACGTTGTCAGATCATGGCTTTGATGTCATCAACATCCTGATTGGTTTTGACTCGGCTGAAATGCTCATGACAGTAAGTGTTAGGCATGGGTGGTTCCACAATTTCTGGAGCCGTTTCCGGTTCCAAAAAAAACCTCAATTCCAAATCAGAATTGGTTCCACAAGATTCAAAGAAAAACATAAACTCCCTAGGCCCATTTGCTTACACCTAACCTGAATCCGCCAAAATCCTTCAGTAGTAAAGCAAGCACATGACATGTATGCACACATGTGTTTCTAATATGTGATACATGCATGGAGCAATAAACAGTGTCCACTGACCCAAGCACTGACCTTGCAATCACTACAACAAACATGGATGTACATGTACGATGGAAAGGCAAGTATGCCTAATAACCTCAATCCTCCAAAATCCTTCACTTTAGCAAAGAGCATGTAGCATGTAACCTCAATCCTTCAAAATCCTTCACTTTAGCAAAGAGGATTTTGGAGGATTTGGGAGGGTTAAGGTTAAAGAAATAACCAAACATACGGTCTATTCAAACTTTGTTGAAATTTATGCATATTCTTCCACGCTTTCTAAAGTGATAATTACCAAAAATGCCATAGGTTTCTTGAAAGAGCATCTGTCCTGGGCCCATTTTCATTGAGCCGCTAAGCAACCGATGTTTTGCTTATTGTACATTTTTTATTTCATAGCGCCGCTAACCGTTAAGCATAGAGAAAGGCACGCTAACTTGCTGGCCGTTATTGCTTGCAAATGAGTGATGCAACGATACAAATCCATGGTGAATGCGCAATCGCCGCTCTGAATGTTCTTGCTGTGAAATACGCTTATGCTTAAGCAAATTTTTTTTTGCTATAGTTAGCATGAAAATAACTATGAAATTGGGCCCTGGGGCCATTTTCATAGAGCTGCTTAGCAGATAAAATTGCTTACTATAAAAATTTACTTAGCGGATTTCTTTGGTTACCAGCCAAACTTTCATACAAAATGTATGTATTTTGGATGGTAGTCTGTTTTATAATGGGTTGCGAAAATATTTGCTTAGTAAAATTCTCTGCTTAGCAGCTCTATGTATTTGGCTCCAGGTCTGAGACAACCTTATTGATCTTCCGCTTATTCTATTAAATATACTTGCCTTGAATTTGTATGTTTAGGAAACACTTGATTGATTTTTGATTTGGATTTTTTATTCTCTTCGCAGAATTTGGTGGAGCGATTGAATTCCATTCTGACGGGAGTCTACTCAGTCAGCTTGAAGAATCTTGCTCTCAGACTTCTTCTCGTCCTTGCCACGGTCAGTTCAGGGCATTTTTGCGTTCTCTCATTTCAAAACCGTTTTCTAACAATGATATTGACAAATTAGGGAGACCGTCAACATAGGGCTAGATAGCTCGATAGTGGGTGTGAAGTTGACTTACTTGGTGTGAGGTTGATGATGGTCTCAAACATCCCTTGAAATAAAACAACTCCCAAGGCATTTTTGCTAGAAACCATCCCAAATCCTCGAAAATCCATCAACATGCAGTAAAAAGGTACCCCGATTGTTGGACTTTGATGGAATTGGTACAGTAGCAAATGCAAAGCATCCATGGCTTGGCTATACACAGTCCTGAATCCAACAAAAGCAGCCGATGGAGTTTGATGGAATTGGTACACATGGCTACATGCTCTATTCACTGGACTATACTGTGGAGTACATGAATCCTCCAAAATCAAGCAAAACCAGATGGTGGATTTTGATGGACTTGGGGTACTTGAGCTTTTAATTTCTGTCATCTGAAGATGGATTTCCGAAGACGGAAATTCCCTGTTGGAATGAACACGAATAATCTGAGCGAATTTTCAATTATTTTCTTGTTAACAACACGTGGCCGAGCGGTCTAGCTTACTGGACTCAAGTTCTGGTGTTAGCAGCAGAATGTGGGTTCGAATCCCGGCCGTGACACTTGTGTCCTTGAACAAGACACTTAACCATAATTGTTTCTCTCCACCCAGGGGTTAAATGGGTACCTGTGAGGGCAGAGTTGGTTGATTAGCCCTGTATGCGCTGTAATGGCAGCAATTGAGCTGTATACTCCCCAGGGAGCTGAGATGGTTTCAGGAATGATTTATGAGCCTTATGAGCAGGGGTAATAATATAATGCGCCTTGAGCACCACTCAGTTGGTGGATACATGCGCTATATAAGTCCACACATTATTATTATTACAATGAAATAAGCTGAAACCTTTACGTTGATTTTGATACATATCTCTTGATTGTATTGAAATATGGATGCATTTACAGACGTTTTACCAAAAGTGTACAATGGCGATAAGCAAAAGGCACTTCATAGTGTCTTGGTGTAGCTTCCCATAGAAAATGTTGTTTTCTTAAGTTTGGAAAAAAAAACTCCTTTTCCTGAGTACTTACCTCCTTAATTAATTTTTTTTTTTCTCAATTCCTGTTGCCTTTTCCTGAAATGTAGGTTACAGACAACGTCAGCCAGAACACCATTCTAGAATACCTGATGATAAATAGCGTTTTTGAATCAATTGTACAAGTAAGTTACGAGAATCAAGAAATTCCTAACATTAGATGTTAAATGGATTGTAAAGTACAACATTTCAAATTGTAAACAGAAACATAATTTGTGCCTGCCATAAACGCAGAATATCACTTTGAATATAAAGAGCAGTAACGTGAGTACCAAAGTACACATTCATTAATCTATGACACAACACTTACAAAATGGTTCTGTGATTGTCTTACTACAACATCATAACTTAGGTCTCTCTTATGGTATTGCCAGATTGTGATTTTGAAATAGTTAAAAGTAATGATCAAAATATCAAAGTTGCATTGTTGATGGTTATTGAGTACAAGAAGTGAACTTCTTCTGTTTCAGATCTTGGCTAACCCTACGTCGAGACAAAAGCACGGCTATGAAGCAGTCTTACTCCTGACGCTCCTTGTCAACTACAGAAAATATGAGGTATTCCAATGAATCGGACAAGGCGAAGGGGTTATTGGCCTGGGCATACGTTGTACAATGGACTGATCGAAAGACAAGTTCCAATAAATGCGTCTGAAAAATGTATTTTAAGATGTATCGCCCGTTATCTAATCGGTACTTTTTGTTTTTTTTTACTTTTCTAAAAGGAACTTAGCAAGTATTGGCAAGGCTACATCATTAAAAAAAAATTATTATATGAAATAAAATCATCAATCTAAAAGTAGATTCACTGAATAAAAAAAATATTACTGAGAGTTCAGAATTATTTTTAAGAATACAGAATGATGGGTAACATGCTCAGTAAGATTTGTAGCTTTGCATGGTGAAAATGATAAGTAAAGAGTGTTTGCGGTGACACCATGTGAAATTCTCAAATTGAGTATTAATTAGTTCTGAAAAGAACTGGTGGTTACAACTCGACATTTCGATCAGTATGCTCGGATCATATTCAGGAGAATGCATAACATGCAGTGTTTTTGTTTTTATGTTTGCTCTTACAGTCAGCCAATCCGTACATCGTCAAGCTGTCAATTATGGATGATGAACTTGCACTCACAGTAAGTACAAACAGTAGTCCCCTAGGGTTGATACTGATTGATACTAGGTGGTGATGAGGGAGGGGGGATGGCACAAGGCAGATAAGGCCAACAAAAAAAGTCTCTGGTTTCTGGTCATCAGTCGGCTTCGAAATCGGTGCGGTGACATGCTTTTTTTTTTTGCTTTTTTTTTTCGGCCATCTTTTTTTTTTGCCAACAGGGAAATATGTGATACTTTGTATACGCCAAACTGTAACATGTGTACCGCTCTTAGATTTTCTGCCAGAAAGGGTATGTGGTAATGTTGCAAAAAGTACTCGGAAGGTAGGCAATTTACCAAAAACTTGTTACTTACCTGTAACACTGCATAATCATGGGAAATAACCTATAAAGACCTATATTTTGGAATTTGGTAAACCAATAATAACCTATATTTTGCTTTAAAAACCTATTTAAAAAACCTATATTTGGTAGGTTAGGCACTGGGAGGCCTGTAATGGTCAGTTTTGTCAGGGAGGTCAGGACAAACCAATGGCCTGGTTTTTTTTCATTTCATTTATTGATTTCACAGGTAGAAAAACAAATAAACACAAATTTACATTAAATTAACAGAAACAGAAACAAAGGTAGCACCCCTGTAGGATTACAAAAAAGTAAACTAAATTACTGTTGAGGGCAAAGGAAGGGCATTTTAAAAACTACATGATTTTAAGAACATTTTGAACGTATATTATACAGAAATCTTTGCGATCATGTTTTTTCTCCACAGGGTCTGGGGGCTGTCATCTCTTTGACATTGGCAAGTTACAACAGGTAATGTTTGGCAAATTTATTTATTTATTTTTTGTATTAATTTAATTCGGCTCGTTCCTTGATTGCCCTTGGCCACGATCCCTCAGTCTTTATCATGTGGTAAAGACCACACAGTGAACTTTTATTCTCTTAGTAATGCATGATTGTGGGTTATTTTTTAGTTCATTAACCCTAACCCCCTAGGTATTCTGGCTATGAACCTTCCTGAATCCTAACCCCCTAAGTATTCTGGCTAGGAACCTTCCTGAATCCTCCAAAATCCATCAGTGCACGTTTGGAAACATGCCCTTATCTTCAAAATGCACCATGCATTTTCGTTGATCTTTCATATTCAGCACTTATGGCCTGTACTTCTTGCCAGGTAGTAATTTTGCCCCATTTGAAGAGGTGAAAGTTTCAGTTTCCAACAGTGCTGAATTTTTCCCAAAAAGTGCCCCTTGGAGTATTTTGCAGGATTTGGGGTGGTTAGGGTTAACCCAAGGTAGGATAGCTCTTGACAATGGAATGTCTTTGTTCTTGCTGTATTGTAGTCAGTTCAAGTTGGAGCAGGATGACACGGCGTACACAGGATGGTTTTCAGCTATCACTAACATGGTGAGTAAAAATATATGTCCGTTCAATCAACATGTCCGCCATAGGTCCCGTGTGTTGTATAATGCACGAAAAGTGGATTGTCGTGGCCGAGTGGTCTAGCGCACTGAACTCAAGTTCTGGTATTGCCAGCAGCAGAGTGTGGGTTCGAGCCCCGGCCGTGACACCTGTGTCCTTGAGCAAGACACTTAACCATAATTGCTTCTCTCCACCCAGGGGTTAAATGGGTACCTGTGAAGGCAGAGATGGTTTGCTCTCTATGCGCTAGAAATGGCAGCAATTGAGCTGTATACTCCCCAGGGAGCTGAGATGGTTTCAGGAATGATTTATGAGCCTTATGAGCCTTATGAGCAGGGATAATAATATAATGCGCCTTGAGCGCCACTTAGTTGGTGGATACGTGCGCTATATAAATCTATACATTATTATTATTATTATGTCTGCCATGTCTGCCAATATGTCAATATGTCAATATGTCCGCCAATCAACAGCTGCCAATCAAAATCCTGTATATCAACCAATCAATGACAATGATGTCACAAACTGAAGGGCGCCCTCGCTCATAGCCAAACGAAGGCAACTCATTGCTTATGTATGCGTGCTGCGCATATGCATGCCACGCATATGCATGCCACACACTTTTGAGTGCATTCTGATTGTATGCTCTGTGATGACATCAATGCATGGTCTATACAGCAATAATATAGCTGGCTACTCACATATGTAATTAATTAATAGGTAAAACTTATAGCTTTGCATGGTGAGGAGGATAAGTAAGACTAGGGGTAATTGCGGTGACACCATGTGAAATTCTCTATTGAGAAAAGAACTGGAGGTTACAACTCGGAATTTCGAAAAGTATGCTCTGATCGTCCTCAGGAGAATTGATTAATGTTTACATGATTAATTATTTGAGGGGCGAAAAAATCTGAGGCTGTTTGCATAATTGGGCAGAAATGATTGCACCAGTATATATTAATTAGGGTTGATGTTTTGTATGAGTATTAATTAATTTGTAATTAACAGACACAGTCTTTAGCTAGTAAATTTATAATTATTGGCAATTTTAATTAATACGATCCTTTCGTTCTAAGGGATCAGATGGTGTCATGTCTGTTTGTAACAAGGATAAATGGCGACATGTCTCATGTATAATACATGATCGACCAATCATCAATTCCCGTTGACCTTAGAAGGATCTGAAAGAATTGGATCTAAAAATGTTCTCATATAAATGCTTTGGACTTCTAGTCATGGTGGCTGCTCATTTACATATTCCTTTGTTTAAATCATTTGTTTTAAACTGAAATTTTGAATTCTGAAGGGGTGTATTTTTCTAAACACACTTCCTGTTTTTTATACACTTTTTCAAATATTGAAATTCTTTGAAAATAATTCAGATCTGCAAAAGGGTGTAAAATTACTTTTTATGAATATTTGATGAGATGATTTGAATATGACCTGAGGTCATTTTGTAGTGCATACTTTGTAGTGCATTTTTGGTGATTTCAAAGCTAAATTTTTGAGTTAGTTGTCACACTTTCAGTATGGTTTTTCCTATCATTGTTTCATTAATAATACTTTGGATTATTATATTAGCTCAAAATATGATTTTTATCATTAATCAATCATCAATTTATTAAGATTTGATAATCAATCAATTATTTTGTTAAATGGTATAGGTTGGAAACATGTTTGTTGCTGACACGAATGGTCACACTCAGTCAAGGTTAGTGGCACTGTTCATTTCACCCCATCCCTCGTGTCGTTTTGATATGATTTTTACATTTTTTACTTTGTAAAAATAAATACATATTTTATACATATTTTATCTATACAATTTTTATATAAATTCCAACAAAATGGGCAAAAATATATTTCATAGTAATGATAATAAAACTCACAAATTATTCTGTCTGAGATGCTCTTTGTTTAGAAAGGAATATGTTTCAAGTATCAATTGGTGTATGGACTCATTGACTGAAAATTCTTGTCACACTATCCATACGAATACTGCCCTCTGTTGATACATTGATTCTGGGTAAGACATTTGAATTTTTCAAACATTTTCCTTAAAAAAATGAGTGATCAGAAAGCTGAACCTTGTTTTCAAGTTGTTTTTTCCCCCCACATACAGATTGTTATAGAGTGCACATACTCTTTATGAAATCTTTTTTGTTTTTTTGTTTTTTCTTCAGAATTTGTTTAATTCAAATTTGTATAAAGACTCAGATTCATTTAAAGATTCCTTTAAAGGGACAATATCGTCACGATCAACAGGGCATGGAATCAGGGTGCTAGCTTTAGATTAACTCACTGACTGAAAATAATACCACACAGGATCAAGTCATACTACCGTTGCTGCTGCATAAATGAGCCAGTAATTTTCAAGCACTATGTTCATCTTAAACTAGGACACCGATTCCATGCCCTGTTGAAAGTCTGCTCTGATCGTGACGATAGTGTCCCTGTAAAGTTAACATTCAATTTGTGATATATAAGAAAAAACTTTTTATTTTTTTTAAATTCAGAATTGATCCAGACAATAGCATTCTGCTGGCTCTCTATGAAGCTGTTCATCTTAACAGGAATTTCCTGACAGTCTTATCACATGCAAGTATCTCTTTATTTACCAATAGCTACTTTATCTCTTAGGAAAACCTGGAAAGACCATGAATTTAAATTAACTCTCCTGCTACTACAAGGGTCAAAATCAGTCAAAATGTTGATATACTTGCCAAGGTATATCTAGTGCACTTAAAAGTCAAACACTGTCAAACCTTACGTGTAGTAAGTACATTTACAGGTCAAAATGAGTCGACCATTTTTGACAGGTAAAAGCATTGTCTTGTATTGTTGAGGGTGGTCAAAATGACAGTCAAAAATGCCCCTGTGTGCACATTTGGGTCAACAGTCAAAACGGGCAGTTGACTGATTTTGACCTCTGTAGCTACTTTCCACTAAAGTGCAGCTATAGTAGGAGGGTTAATGACCCCCCCCCCCCTCCCCCCAGAAACTTCTAGAAAAAATGGGCATATTTTTGTTAACACACTAATCAGCAGTTGAAGCATTGTTCTTTCTTGGCACTTGTATGAATGCATGTATGAATGAACATTCCGTAGTATCCACGTACGATGCATGATTCTGCCTTGAATCTTTTGGTGAAACTCAGAAACTCACCCAGAGAACATGCTGTATTGTTATTAAGCCAACTTTGAAAACAATTTAAAACAATACATTTTGATATATATATATATATATATATATATATATATATATATATATAAAAAAACTTTTTTGTTGTCTTATCCCTTTGTGTATTGTCCTATGTTTATGCCAGCTTTACTAAAAGCTGCCACCTCTACCTATTGTGTGGCTCAATAATCCTTCCTTTACCCTAGCTTCACCATAAGCTGCCACATCTACTTATTGTGTGGCTCAATAATCCCCCCTTTGTTCACTTCTGATACTCCTATTGGCTTTTTCTAGACTGATGCTTATCTTTAATTGGTCATTATTTTCCCGCCTTTTTTGGATCCCGCCCCATGATCCTTTGCTTTCCCTTTTCCCTATAAATGGATGAGTTTTTATGTTGTACTTTGTCAAAGCCTCTGATGAAGGTCCGGATTGGATCGAAAGCTAAGGCCACCCTCCCGATTTAATTTATATATATATATATGCAAATGACAAAGATCATTTGAGATTTCTGCAGCCAAACTGTGGAATTCATTCCCATCTAGCATTAGATTTGCTGCCTCTCCAGACATGTTCAAGATGAACTTAAAAACACATTTGTTCTTAGAAGTGTATGAAGTTTGAACTGACTGATTGAACTTGGATTTATGCTTTGTACATGTACTGTATTATATTTTATTATACTGTGTTGTTGTTTTTTGCAAAGCACCATGAGCGTTATTTGGTTGACGGATACCGGCGCTATATAAATTTACATTATTATTATTATTATTATTATTTTATTTTTTTTGTAGCAAAATATTGGCTGCTTTTGGGGTACCGTGGTTGCTCAGACTTGTGTTCTAATGGTTGGGTTTGAATCCTGGCTGCGAATGTGGCACTTCAGCAAGAAACTTTACCGTAATTGCTCAGAACCAATTAGGGTATCGACAGCTGGGGAGGTAACCTGACCTCCATCCCAATCCAGGGAGAAAAAAGTATTCACAGTCGCTGCATGCCTACGAAACCAGAGGTAAACATTGGCCTCCTGAGCCTAACGTGGCTCAGTACAGACTTGACTTCATGCTTGTTGTGTTTTTGTTTATTTCCGTAGAACCATGCCCAACCGATGCAGTCAGTTCCTTCAACAGCCTGCCCACCATCTCCGCCGGCTGTACCGAGTTCTGCACAAAGTAAGTTCAGCTCAGTCCATCATAACCCCTCTAGCGGTAAAACAAAATGCACCCATTGTATATCCTATGTCACTGTCTTTTTTTAATTTAAAACTTTATCATTTCACCAAAACTGATGCAACAAATGAATTTGTAGCTCAGTAAAAGAAAAGATATCTTTATTGAATAGTTTTTCTCTGAGGCCCGAAAAAGTCTCCGGTTTCTGGTCTCTGTGTACATCGCTTCAGACCCACGTGTCGACATTTTTATTTTTATTTTTATTTTTATTTGCTATGAAACGATGTCCAATTGCAGCCAAAATTGCTGGATTGATTGGAATTCTGCCGCGCTGCGTTTTAAACAAGTTTTTCACATAGGAGTGTGAACGTTTGCCTGATATGTGCGGCCTCTCTTAGCCACCATACTTTGTGTATGGGAAATTTGGTCTGGTTCCAATAACCACATATATACATAACAGCAAAAGAAACGTCACCCCTAAAAATATTTATTATTTTCATTTTATAATTAATATAATTTGTTTAATGAAGAATATTATGAGTATGGAGTGTAACACGAACACAATGTTGCAAATTTGGTTGACCTGGCAGCCAACCATCCCATAACATTGTATATTTATTATGTTTAATAATATAATTACTTAACAAAATTTAGGGGGTGACGTTTCTTTTGCTGTTATGTATAGACTTCTGGTATTTTCTATTAAGATAAACCTGTTTTATTTATTTGTATGCATCTATGAATATGTTGATGATGTGGAACAAATTTAATCAATTTGTAAAAAAAAAATTGTTTTTGATTCTGTGTTATTTTCCCTAGACCTTCTTCCTGAGGGACCTTCCCCCGCAGTAGCCAGTGAAACTCCAACCAACATACTGGTTACATTTCTCTCATATTGTTCTATGGTTATGCAAGATCTGAAAGGTCCACATTTCTTTCAATTTATACTTAGTATGAATGCTTTACTCGTAAATAATTAACCAAAGCCAGAAATATAACGTCCTCTAACCTGCAGGGACTTGTATCCATAAGTATTCATAACAGGAGTGCAAACCTGTCCAATGAAGAGATTTTTATTGTATTCAAATTAAGTGCAGACAATTGAAGATAAAACAAGAACAAATTCGGTATTTACCTTTCAGGAATTTATTTCTCCTCTCTTTCTCCATTAACCCTATCCCCCTAGCTATTTTGGCTTAGAACCTTCCTGAATCCACCAAAATCCAACACCATGCACAAACACTACCTGCCGACTGTTGGACTTCACTGTAATTAGGACACCCAGCCCCATGTAAAGTATCCCTCACTGGGCTATTACAGTACACAGTCCATCAAAATCCAACAAACCCTGCTGTTGGAGTTTGAATGGTTTGGGGTGGTTAGGGTTAACACGTCATTCTCGAATCAACTCACAGAAACCAGTTCTTTTATTCTTTTCTGTATAAATGGCCTTTTGAGTTTTTATTTATTAAGCATCTGGTTGTACCTGGTGTTGTTAAATGTTACTTCTGTACACGTACACTGTACATTGTCCATGTTGTTTTGGTTTTATAAAATAATAATAATAACAAAATAATAATAATCTAAGGCTGTGCATTTTTGGTTATTTCGGGAACCGGATACCCGAAATTGGAAATCGTGGCCGAGCGGTCGTGGCCGAGCGGTCTAGCTTACCGGACTCAAGTTCTGGTGTTAGCAGCAGAATGTGGGTTCGAATCCCGGCCGTGACACTTGTGTCCTTGAGCAAGACACTTAACCATAATTGCTTCTCTCCACCCAGGGGTTAAATGGGTACCTGTGAGGGCAGAGTTGGTTGATTAGCCCTATATGCGCTGTAATGGCAGCCTTGAGCACCACTTAGTTGGTGGATACGTGCGCTATATAAGTCCACACATTATTATTATTATTATTATTACTCGGGTACCCATAAACAATTTTGTAAAAACATATATACACTGAGCAAAAATATAAATGCCCCATGTTTCAACCTGACCCCCACTGTGTCCACATGCATGTCCATGATTGCCAGACGCCACTATCGTGTTCTAACGGACAGTAATCTGTAGCATATTGAAC
The DNA here is from genome assembly GCA_029582265.1 of Zoroaster sp. YZ-2022. Taxonomy (NCBI): domain Eukaryota; kingdom Metazoa; phylum Echinodermata; class Asteroidea; order Forcipulatida; family Zoroasteridae; genus Zoroaster; species Zoroaster sp. YZ-2022. The sequence continues at coordinate 29,690,362 of CM055832.1, read as the reverse complement.
AACAAAATGAATTTTGTATGATTTTGCAACCTCTAAGGCTAATAAAAGTTTCAAAGTGCCACATGGGGCGTTTATAATTTTGTTCAGTATATGATGCTGAATGTATAAAATAACCAATATGAACACAAGTTTTATAAGAGTCATAATAAATGTGAACTTACTGTAATAATTTCCCGCCTCTATATTAAAAACAACTCGTAACATCCCCACTCCCCACACACATTTTGTCAACAAAAAATTGGAGACTTCCATTTGTGTGACTTAAATTTTCGTTTATGGGTAATTTGAACCGAAAAAATAGAACCGGGTAATGACATTTTCGGTCGGGTATCCAGATACCCGAATACCTGGCACAGCCATATAATAATCTTAGTTTGTGATCTTTATCTCTCAGACGAACAGAGGCAGAACAACACCAAACTGTGTCTTATCATCCTCACTTGCATAGTTGAGGTAAGATCTGCAACACTAGTGACACCAAAATAAATGGATGAAAACAGTGGCGTTAATAGGGTTTGGTAACTTGTGGCACACTTCTTTACATGCCCTTATGTTTTACTTAGGGATCTGAATTCTGAGCCGGGGGTGGGGGGGGGGGGGAGATGGAGACAGGTCTTGTAACCCCTGTACGTCCCCAAAAAGTGATGCCACTGGATGACATGTTCAAAACTTATTTTTTCAATTATTGATTATGTCCTGGATGGCCTCAGTGTGTCTGAAAAGGGAGAGGGGATGAGAAAGAACCTAAAAAATAACCAATATTATATGGTAAATTTTGAATGTTTGTACACGGTTGATTTTCAAACCACCATTACACCTCAGAGTTTGTCACAGTTTGTCACAGTTTGTCGGAGGCATATGCACATTGTCAAGCTCCTTCAACCTGATATGCTTTGTAGATCCCTCTCCGACAGCTGCATCCATGTGTGTCTGGTTCCCCAACTGAAAAATCAATGTCAACCATATCACAGTTTGAATGGCACCAGTCTATATTCGACAAGGGCCTCACTTATATGCTTGTGTATTAGAAAATCAAGATGGCTACTCGGTGATGAAGGTTTATTGTACATGTATTTGTCTAACCAAAAACAGGCCTGTGATTCCTAAGGATTTTTCCAGATTTCGGGATTTTTTTACATATCTCCCTTTCCCTCAAAATTATCTTGAATGAAGAGAAGTAACCACTAATGAAAGAAAGAAGTAGCTTGTATTGTGTCCAAACCTCTAGTTTCTTCTTTGTAGCGATGTGGAGAGTCTGTAAATCTCCAGAAGGTTCAGGGGGGCTTTGTCCTCTAGACCAAAGGGAGACCCAGGCCCGCTACATATTTTTCAGGATTTTTTACTTTTTGTCAAATCACACACCTTGTAAAAACCTCAACATAAACTTATATGGATTTCCACAGGACCAGTATGCCAACTCATTCCTACATGATGCAAACTTGTCCTTCCGTGTTCCACTCTTCAGAGCAGTAAGTTTGATATCCTCAAGTCATTATGATCACTTTTTGTTGCAGTTTACTTTTATGACAAAACAATAATTAGTAATTATGTGAACATTTTGCAGTTTTTTACACTGCTGATTTGTTGAAAGTAGTATTATTGAGACAGTTGTTGTGTGAATAGTCACTGGAGTTACATTTAGTATTTTGATATGTCTTTGTATTTAAATTCAGTTTTGGCAAATTTTACACAACTCATAGCATCTTAAACATAAATATACTACTCAAAACAATTTGGGAACACCGGAGTAATCTCAGTTAAAGCAAGATCATTTATTTCAGATAAACACAATGTTTCACAGAATTGATGAGAAACAACTGCACAATGAAACAGATGATAAAGGATGCATAATAATAATAATAATGTATAGATTTATATAGTGCACGTATCCACCAACTAAGTGGCGCTCAAGGCGCATTATATTATTATCCCTGCTCATAAGGCTCATAAGGCTCATAAATCATTCCTGAAACCATCTCAGCTCCCTGGGGAGTATACAGCTCAATTGCTGCCATTTCTAGCGCATATAGAGCAAACCATCTCTGCCTTCACAGGTACCCATTTAACCCCTGGGTGGAGAGAAGCAATTATGGTTAAGTGTCTTGCTCAAGGACACAGGTGTCACGGCCGGGGCTCGAACCCACACTCTGCTGCTGGCAGCACCAGAACTTGAGTTCAATGCGCTAGACCGCACGACAATCCACTTTACGTGCATTATACAACACACGGGACCTACGGCTTTACGTCCCATCTGAAGGACGAAGCAATTATGGTTAAGTACCTTGCTCAAGGACACAAGTGTCACGACCGGGGCTCGAACCCACACCCTGCTGCTGGCAACACCAGAACTTGAGTTCGGTGCGCTAGACCGCTCGGCCACGACACTCCATGTAGTGATTACACATTTCATGACATGACTACTGAAAGAGAGAGGGGGTTGCAAATGAAAATCCCGGTTCATGGAACATTTCAAACCTATTTGATGTTAAAAATCCGGTGTTCCCTAAATTGTTTTGAGTAGTATATTTTAAGGTAGGTTTGATTCTGTCATCAACTTGACTCCAACAGGAATGAAAATTTTCTGTTTTTTTTTCCCCCTGAAATTCCAGAATTGTTTTGTTATTAACTTTGTTATTATTTAAGCAATTGTTTTATGTATTTTGTTATAATTTGTTGTTCGCATCTCATTAATTGCCTGCATTGTTTTAACCAACCTGTTTACCTCCATGGTCAATTTCAAAGTCGGAGAAAAGTTGGGTAATACGTACTGGGGTCAAACTATCACTTATGCCCCTGCTAGTAAGGTTTTTCACAGGGGATTTAATCTAGGGAAGAAGATATTGTAGTCCAAGCCAAACCCAGTAGACGTTGTTAGAATGGATGTAATTTCATATAAACTAGAGATCAGGGGTGTGATTTGTCCAGATTTTTTCCAGATTTTCGGATTTTTACAAATCGCAGTGTTGTGATCTTCCGGATTTTAAAGATTTAAGCAATAAAGGAAAGCAAAGCAAACGGCTCAGAACTATAGATTTCACCCCAGCACTGTTCACAACAGCGGCCCCAATACCCCTAGCAAAATTTACGTGGATTTTTCAAAACTGCCCAATTACACCACTGCAAGACATTCGTTGTAGCAAGTATTGACCGCCATGTTTTTGTCTTCTATCTTTGTATCTGCAGCCAATGAGACATAGGAAGTCTACTGCAGAGATGGTTTGGGCTTCCAGACCATTGGCCTGTGCAGTCTTAGGTATGGTAATTATAAACTATGTATTACATAGAATAAGAGACCTTGGAGACACTAGAGGGCGGCAGACTATCCGGTTCTTTTCCGTTGTACTCACAAAAAGCGTGCGCATGCTCAGAATTACGTAAACAATGGGAAAAAGGACCGGTAAGTCTGCTGCTTTTCTAAAGTCTCCCATTATACGTACCTTTTGCATACAGTGGTTAATTTCATAGTGCTGCTTACCAGATAGCTTGAAGATTTGACGTCACGCTTTGAGCTAGAGGAGGCGCGTGAATTACGCCAGATCCTGGCCGTGCAGCCGCCATATTTTCCTCCGATGCTCAACTTTGACCTTGGTTGGTAGTTAGCGCGCGCAAGCCTTGAAGCGTGACATCAGATCTTCAGCGTTAACATATCCAATGAAATCCTTTGAGTGGAGCCTGTCTATATCCTTGATAGGATATAGACAGGGGACCAGTCTACTTACCAGAAAGCAATATTTTCTGCTAACTATCCACACCATGTATGAGCTACATTGTATTGAGGACTCATGTTGTTAGATCACTGCCGCTTGAAAGGTCAGCCATAGTGCGTCGCGTTTGGCGTATTTTGCAGTAATTCATATGCGTACACACATAAATCTCCAGGGATCACTAGTCATAGATATAGATTATAATATTATTTTTATCAGTTCAGTTAAGCGTAACACCATGTGGTTTGAATCTCAACTATCGCAAAGTGAGATGGGGTTTCTAATAAGAACTGTATAAGTCCTCTATACCAGTGATCGTTACATATGCGCAAAATGTATAAGTGTAATTGTTCCTGATCGTTAAGACACTGGATGCATTTTCACCACTAGAGGGCTGACGCTAGACCTAAGAGTATTTCACCTGCCACCTGCCAATTAAAAAATTGTAAGGCCTGGTGAGTCCAAATCCACCATCAATTTCTATCAAGACACTTTAGTTGCTACCAAAGAATGACAGACAAGTAGGCATACGGTTTTGTGGGTTCAACTTTTAGTTTGTGTGTGAAGTAGAAAAAGTTCCTTTGGCAAAACAATCAGGTACCTTATAGCAGTTCTAAAAAATTGCCCAGGGAGCGATTTCGTTCAGCAAATTTGAGTAGCAAAGTTCTCATGCAGAAATGTGTTTGTGTGTATGTTTGATGCTAATTTTGATTAGCTAATTTTGATTTTTATGTGGAATTATACATCTTAATAATAATAATAATACACGATTCTTATAAAGCGCACATATCCTAGCGACAAGATCAAGGTGCTGTACATTATTACCCCCTGCTCATCAGGCGCATAAATCATTCCTGAAATCATCTCAGCTCCCTGGGGAGTATACAGCTCAATTGCTGCCATTTCGGCGCATATAGGGCTAATCAAACACAATAACCAACTCTGCCCTCACAGGTACTCATTTACTCCTGGGTGGAGAGAAGCAATTATGGTAAAGTGTCTTGCTCAAGGACGCAAGCACCATTGGCACAGCCAGGATTCGAACCCACATTCTGATGAATCAGCCATCGGAACACAAATCCAATGCACTGAACCGCTCTGCCATGCCACTCCATACCCAAGATAATATAGGTGTATAACAGATTTAGAAAGGTTTCAATATTATATAAGTCAAGTTTTATAAAGGAATATCTTTTTTCCTCCCACAATTCTTCAGATTTGATGGTAGAGTTTATCATGAGCCATATGATGAAGTGTCTACCACTAGAACTTTACCTGTAAGTTAAAATTGGTTTTACTTTGGTTTGTACACAACCAAAGATTAAACTCAGTGATAGAGATAGACTTAAAGGAATTGTACACCATTGGTAAAAATGTCTGTAAATGCATCCATACTTTATAAGAATCAAGAGATATGTACAGAAACCAACCAATGTCTGTAAATGCATCCATACTTTATAAGAATCAAGAGCTATGTACAGAAACCAACCAATGTCTGTAAATGCATCCATACTTTATAAGAATCAAGAGATATGTACAGAAACCAACCAATGTCTGTAAATGCATCCATACTTGATAAGAATCAAGAGATATGTACAGAAACCAACCAATGTCTGTAAATGCATCCATACTTGATAAGAATCAAGAGATATGTACAGAAACCAACCAATGTCTGTAAATGCATCCGTACTTGATAAGAATCAAGAGAGATGTACAGAAACCAACCGATGTCTGTAAATGCATCCGTACTTTATAAGAATCAAGAGATATGTACAGAAACCAACCGATGTCTGTAAATGCATCCGTACTTGATAAGAATCAAGAGATATGTACAGAAACCAACCGATGTCTGTAAATGCATCCGTACTTGATAAGAATCAAGAGATATGTACAGAAACCAACCGATGTCTGTAAATGCATCCGTACTTGATAAGAATCAAGAGAGATGTACAGAAACCAACCGATGTCTGTAAATGCATCCGTACTTGATAAGAATCAAGAGAGATGTACAGAAACCAACCGATGTCTGTAAATGCATCCGTACTTGATAAGAATCAAGAGAGATGTACAGAAACCAACCGATGTCTGTAAATGCATCCATTTGATAAGAATCAAGAGATATGTACAGAAACCAACCGATGTCTGTAAATGCATCCGCATTTGATAAGAATCAAGAGAGATGTACAGAAACCAACCGATGTCTGTAAATGCATCCGTAATTGATAAGAATCAAGAGAGATGTACAGAAACCAAACGATATCAGAAAAAGCATCCGAAAATGATAAGAATCAAGAGATATGTACAGAAACCAACCGATGTCTGTAAATGCATCCGTACTTGATAAGAATCAAGAGAGATGTACAGAAACCAACCGATGTCTGTAAATGCATCCGTACTTGATAAGAATCAAGAGAGATGTACAGAAACCAACCGATGTCTGTAAATGCATCCGTACTTGATAAGAATCAAGAGAGATGTACAGAAACCAACCGATGTCTGTAAATGCATCCGTACTTTATAAGAATCAAGAGATATGTACAGAAACCAACCGATGTCTGTAAATGCATCCGTACTTTATAAGAATCAAGAGATATGTACAGAAACCAACCGATGTCTGTAAATGCATCCGTACTTTATAAGAATCAAGAGAGACGTACAGAAACCAACCGATGTCTGTAAATGCATCCGTACTTTATAAGAATCAAGAGAGACGTACAGAAACCAACCGATGTCTGTAAATGCATCCGTACTTTATAAGAATCAAGAGATACGTACAGAAACCAACCACTGTCTGTAAATGCATCCTTACTTGATAAGAATCAAGAGATACGTACAGAAACCAACCAATGTCTGTAAATGCATCCATACTTGATAAGAATCAAGAGATACGTACAGAAACCAACCAATGTCTGTAAATGCATCCATACTTTATAAGAATCAAGAGATACGTACAGAAACCAACCGATGTCTGTAAATGCATCCATACTTTATAAGAATCAAGAGATACGTACAGAAACCAACCGATGTCTGTAAATGCATCCATACTTTATAAGAATCAAGAGATATGTGCAGAAACCAACCGATGTCTGTAAATGCATCCATACTTGATAAGAATCAAGAGATATGTACAGAAACCAACCAATGTCTGTAAATGCATCCATACTTTATAAGAATCAAGAGATACGTACAGAAACCAACCGATGTCTGTAAATGCATCCATACTTTATAAGAATCAAGAGAGATGTACAGAAACCAACCGATGTCTGTAAATGCATCCATACTTTATAAGAATCAAGAGATATGTGCAGAAACCAACCACTGTCTGTAAATGCATCCATACTTTATAAGAATCAAGAGATATGTGCAGAAACCAACCGATGTCTGTAAATGCATCCATGCTTTATAAGAATCAAGAGATATGTACAGAAACCAACCAATAATAATAATAATAATAATAATGTGTGGATTTATATAGCGCACGTATCCACCAACTAAGTGGTGCTCAAGGCGCATTATATTATTATCCCTGCTCATAAGGCTCATAAATCATTCCTTAAACCATCTCAGCTCCCTGGGGAGTATACAGCTCAATTGCTGCCATTTCTAGTGCATATAGAGCAAACCAACTCTGCCTTCACAGGTACCCATTTAACCCCTGGGTGGAGAGAAGCAATTATGATTAAGTGTCTTGCTCAAGGACACAAGTGTCACGGCCGTGATTCGAACCCACATTATGTTGCTAACACCAGAACTTGAATCCGGTAAGCTAGACCGCTCGGCCACGACATTCCAGTGGATGCATCCGTGCTTTATAAGAATCAAGAGATATGTACAGAAACCAACCTGTGAAGGTTTCAACTCATTTCACTGTGTCATTAACGAGAGAAAGAGCAAAAAAATGAATTTAGATTGTTTTTGCATTCATTCGAATGTGGAAATTGGATCGTGTATCACGATCCATTTAAAATTTGTAATACATTTCACGTTTTCTAAAAAAAAAAAAAAAAAAAATTTATCAGGATGTTAGGTACCATATCCAACTTACTATCAAGTAAGTTTTATAGATTATAAATCAGTAATTTTGTAACCAGGTAATTACCTAAGGTGTACACTTTCTTTAAAGTGACATTAATTGTAATATCCACCGTAGAAGAGGGAAAAGGTGAACATTTAGCGCGATATATGTCAATGCAAATACCCTTACCTTAACAACTTAAGTACAGGGTTAGCATTAGAGGGGTTGTATAAAGCACTGACGCACGTTGTAACAGATGTTCACCCCTAGCTCCCCCTCCCCAACTGCTGACCATTTGTGGAATTCAAAGTCTTGCAATACAGAAAGCCCTGGAATATCACAAGTTGGTTTTCTTTTCTTTCTGCTGATTAACTTAGGAGGTGTACCGGAGTTATTCACAGAATCCTATGCTACCAGAAGAAATGTCGTGTACGGTTACTCTACCCATGGAAGGAAGTCTGGACAGGTAAGTCTAGTTGTAAAGCTAATTGTTTAAATGCTTGCTGTATAATCAATGTATACATGGTTCATAAAGCTAGAACACTCTATAAATAAGGTCATTATATACATCCATACATGCTTGCTGTATAATCAATGTATACATGGTTCGTAAAGCTAGAATACTCTCTATAAATAAGGTCATTATATACATCCATACATCCGTAAATGCTTGCTGTATAATCAATGTATACATTGTTTGTAAAGCTAGAATACTCTATGTAAATAAGGTCATTATATACATCCATAAATGCACAAATGCTTGCTGTATAATCAATGTATACATGGTTCATAAAGCTAGAACACTCTATAAATAAGGTCATTATCCATACATGCTTGCTGTATAATCAATGTATACATGGTTCATAAAGCTAGAACACTCTCTATAAATAAGGTCATTATATACATCCATACATGCTTGCTGTATAATCAATGTATGCATGGTTCATAAAGCTAGAATACTCTCTATAAATAAGGTCATTATATACATCCATACATGCTTGCTGTATAATCAATGTATACATGGTTCATAAAGCTAGAACACTCTATAAATAAGGTCATTATCCATACATGCTTGCTGTATAATCAATGTATGCATGGTTCGTAAAGCTAGAATACTCTATAAATAAGGTCATTATATACATCCATACATGCTTGCTGTATAATCAATGTATACATGGTTCATAAAGCTAGAATACTCTCTATAAATAAGGTCATTATCATCATTCCATTGTATCGTCTTAGTTTGTCTGTCCTTCTTGTCTGTCAGTTTAAGTAATGAAGTAATTTCCTTTTTGTTGTAATTCTCTTCTATGTTTAAGGCATTCCAATATATGTCTTAAAGGGGCAGTATCGTCATGATCAGAGTAGACTTTCAACAGGGCATGGAATCAGTGTCCTAGTTTAAGTTGAGCACGGTGACTGAAAATTACTGGCTCATTTGTGCAACAGTAACGGTAATATGACCTTATCGTGTGGGATATTATTTTCAGTTAATGAGTTAAAAACTAGCACTCCAATTCCATGCCCTGTTGAATGTGACGATATTGAACCTTTAATGAAGACGAAAACCTATATGACCTGCAAGTCTGCAGTTTTCCAAACTGCATTTTCAAACTTTGTACAAAAAGAGGTCTTCAACGAAACCAATTATGGTGCACTTACTATTAAAATCTGTAATCTGTATTAAAATCTGTAAAAGTTTTACAAAGTCATACTTATTATTAATTTCATTTGTTTAACTTTGTAAACTGGCAATACCAGAAAATAACATTGTGTGACTTGACTTAATTTGGTTATTTTGTAATCGGGTAATAACTAATCTTGTTCCTTCCCATTAAAGGGGTAGTATCGTCTCGATCAACAGGACATGGAATTGGAGTGCTTGTTTGAGATTAACTCGGCGACTGAAAGTAATTTCCCACAAGATAATGTCATATTACCGTTGCTGCTGCATAAATGAACCAGTAATTTGCAGTCACTGTGTTCATGTTAAACTAGGACATCGATTCCATGCCCTGTTGAAAGTCTCCTCTGATCGTGACGATACTGCCCCTTTAATGCGGGCCGTATCCGATTTGATTTATTTACAGCTCTTATTAGTTTGTTGAAGTTTCTTCTCTCCAATGAATCTTCCCTCGTCTTAAAATGCAACATATTTGAGTTGGCCTGTCAGGTAAGAACAATGGAATTTGATTTATTCGCATGGTGTGGTTCATTTTGGTCTGTATACCCGACTGGTTCTTGACGCATCGTAATTCCACATTCCCATACAATGTCTTTTTGGTTTTTTCCTCAGGTGGTGAATTTGTTCAATTTGTTCATCACCTACGGTGACACTTTCCTTCCGACACCAGGGAGTTATGATGAATTATATTATGAGCTCATTCGTATGCATCAAGTCTTTGATAATCTATACTCTATGGGTAAGACATTGCTACAACTCCTAAGATATCGGGTGCTACCGTAAACCTTACTTCCACTGTACTTCCACCATGCAAAGTTTCAACTTCTAATTAAAACAACATTATTATTAAAAGTCTTAAGCCAAACCTGGCTTTCATTTCATATTGCTGTTGCATTCATTAGAAAATGTCCTCAGCTTAACAGACGCAGCTGCATTTGTAAGACCATATATTTTAGCGTTGGGTTTTTCCCCCCTCCCGATACGGTTTTTAGTCCAGCAGACTTGTGTCCTGATGGCTAGCGGGTTTTGAATCCTAAACCACGACCATGTTCCTTTTGTACTTGAGTAAGACACTTTAATTGCTTCTCTTCATCACCCAAGAGTATAAATGGGTACCTGTGAGGGTAGAGGGTGGTTATTGTGTTTGATTAGCCCTGTAGCACCAAGAAAGATTGCACACAATGGGCTGCATACTCCCCCAGGGAACTGAGAAGTATTACAGGAATGATATTGGCTCAGTGATAAATCCAGTAGCAATGATAATTTCTGTATTTTCTGCAAGATAATGATACATCAAATGAACAACTTCAACATTTTTGTTCTTGTAGCATTGCGTCACTCGACCAACAATGGAGATTACAAGAATACAGCGAACAAGTTAACAAGCAGTCTAGTCAATATCAGGTACCTACTCCAAATTTGATATATCTTGGTTTAAAAAAAAAACACAAAAAAAAAACGAGCATTGATACTTTCCACCGAGACCATTTTGTCTCTTTGTGTTTTTTCAACATTCTCAAGTGCTTTCATCTTGGAGAAAACAGGAATTGAAACTTTTTTTTTAAAGTTGCTGCTAGTTAAATTAAATTTCACTGGTTAATTTTTGATATATTTTTAACTGGAGGGTTACAAAATACCAATGATGTATGAAGTGAAGTAATTTGTGTCCTATCATTGGTAGATAATTATCAGTTTTACCGCTATAAGCCCTTTGGGTTGCCTGTTAATCTACACTCAAATTGCGTTTTTTAAATACTGTTAATTCATAAACACCCCGGAATCTTTTAAAATTCTCTTTGATTTGTTCCCATGATTTCTTTTCCTGCTTAAAATAAATCTATATTCTAATCATTGTTGATTTCTTATTAATTGATGAAATTGTGTCAGGTGATAATCAATTGATTTTTTTTGGTTACCTTTTTGGCTTTAAAGTTTTTTTTGTTCTTTTTCTTTCAGAGCAATCATAAACCATTTTTCACCCAAGATTGATTCCCAGTCTACAGCCAACAAACAAGCAGCTCTCACAGAAGAACAGGTATCATCCTATCAGCTCATTTGCTTCATTTTTGTTTTGCTAATTCAAAAGGAAGGTACAAAATTGGTAATATTGGCAAAACTGCTTCTATGAGTATGCTTACTCTCTTTGAATCAAGATATACATTGAAGGGAAGGTACAGCATTGGTAATGTTGGCAAAACTGCTTCTATGAGTATGCTTACTCTCTTTGAATCAAGATATACATTGAAGGAAAGGTACAATATTGGTAATATTGGCAAAACTGCTTCTATGAGTATGCTTACTCTCTTTGAATCAAGATAAACATTGAAGGGAAGGTACAACATTAGTAATGTTGGCAAAACTGCTTCTATGAGTGTGCTTACTCTCTTTGAATCAAAATATACATTGAAGGTACAACATTGGTAATGTTGGCAAAACTGCTTCTATGGGTATGCTTACTCTCTTTGAATCAAGATATACATTGAAGGGAAGGTACAACATTGGTAATGTTGGCAAAACTGCTTCTATGGGTATGCTTACTCTCTTTGAATCAAGATATACATTGAAGGGAAGGTACAGCATTGGTAATGTTGGCAAAACTGCTTCTATGAGTATGCTTACTCTCTTTGAACCAAGATATACATTGAAGGGAAGGTACAACATTGGTAATGTTGGTAAAACTGCTTCTGTGAGTATGCTTACTCTCTGAATCAAGATATACATTGAAGGGAAGGTACAACATTGGTAATGTTGGCAAAACTGCTTCTGTGAGTATGCTTACTCTCTGAATCAAGATATATATTGAAGGGAAGGTACAACATTAGTAATGTTGGCAAAACTGCTTCTATGGGTATGCTTACTCTCTTGGAATCAAGATATACATTGAAGGGAAGGTACAACATTGGTAATGTTGGCAAAACTGCTTCTATGGGTACGCTTACTCTCTTTGAATCAAGATAAACATTAAAGGGAAGATACAACATTGGTAATGTTGGCAAAACTGCTTCTATGAGTATGCTTACTCTCTTTGAATCAAGATATACATTAAAGGGAAGGTACAACATTGGTAATGTTGGCAAAACTGCTTCTATGAGTATGCTTACTCTCTTTGAATCAAGATATACATTGAAGGGAAGGTACAACATTGGTAATGTTGGCAAAACTGCTTCTGTGAGTATGTTTACTCTCTTTGAATCAAGATAAATATTTAACAATCAACTTGGGTAAATTTCAACTCAATGTGGGGCTTAAGTTACAATATTTACAGAAAACTCTTAGAGCAAAAAATATGTGACTGGTTTCTTTTTATAAATGTGCATGTTTTTTTGTGTTTTCACTTTGTTTTCAGGTGATTTCCAACTATGGAAAATGCCGACTTTACTATTATTTTTTAGAGCAAATTTCTCCCTCGGATTAAAATTTCATTTTTAGCTGTGAAACTTCTCCACAGAAAATGTTTGAATCGATCATATCTTTCAAGACATTTCATATGTTCAATGAACTATTTCCCTTGTATCGCATGGACAAAACACTCCACAAAATCCCAGACTTGCTATTCAAAATAAGCATTAAATATACACAGGCTAAAACATTTTGCCCAAAAGTTTTGCGCTGCAAAGTTTTGTTTTAAAGAAATCGTTCCCTGTTAGATCGCAACCCCTACATGCTTTTTTTTTTCTTCCACGTTTGATGCATACAAACATGGACACATCAGATGGGAATGTATCCGTTCAATCAGATGGGAATGTATATGTATAAACCGTTCCCCACAGGTACTTGAAGTTGTCCGAACAAACTACGACACCCTGACACTCAAACTTCAAGACAGCTTGGACCAGTATGAGAGATACGCCGAGAAACCCAAGGAAACTGCCTTCTTCACCTTACTCGTAAGAAACTCACTCGTTAAAAAAAACACATCTCGCATAATTTTTGTCAATTATTTTGAAATAATTCACAAGGGAATACATCCAAGGTGCATATATCTTTTAGTTAAGTTTAGTTTGTTTGTTTTCACACCGTCAATCAAAAATACATTTACACGTGTGAAATTTGCAAGTATGATTTTTGGAGGTACCTCGTAGAAAGCTGAGGCTTATATGAAACCAGATAGCTTGTATAAAAACAATAAAAATATAACAGCAAAATAGATTAGATTACTTAACATATACTGTTAACCAGTTCGCGTCGGAGGCCGTGTATACACGCATTTATTTTTTGAACCGGGGATCGGAGAGCGTCTAAACACGCATTCCGATTTTTGTGTGTGTTACCGGAAGTAGGGCTGTGCGTTTTCGGATATTTTTGGAACCGGATACCCGAAATCAGGAAAGTTCGGATACCCGGATACCCGTTTTCATTCTTGTTGAAAACATGCCTCTTTGGTGTACAAATACATGTAAACGTTAACAAAATTTACCTTTATAATACAGAGGATACCATATTTAATTCGATCTTTATTAAAGTATAACATCTTGGCCACAAAATATTGTATTAATTTACGGAAAGTTATTTCTGAAATAAAACCGTAAAAATTGATCACACGCGCGCACGCATGGCCGGTGCATCACGCAGCTACAGCAGCCTCGCACTTGACTGTGTCAGGGAGTGACTACCATCATCATATCAGAAGACAATAATCATTGTTATACCATGGTCTTAGATTGTGTAATTTCATTGGTCGAAAGCCTGTCACATGACAAATCACAAATCTTCATGTTACCCTCGTGACGTCACTCAAAAAGTGATGTTCACCTCTGACGTCACTCAAAAAGTGATGTTCACCTCTCAAGAGTGGTACATCACCCTGATCGTCCCCGGGAGTATCATCCCCATAATTTTTATATCTTTCACAAGTGCTACTTTTGATTGCAAGAAGTGAAAACAGCGACCGAGGTTGTTATATTGCTGGTACTCCGCAGAACACGCTATATTTCAATTTGATGCACTGTAGGGACCAGCTAAACAACTTGTCTGCTGTGTGTGAATTTGTTCGCTTCGATCATGGAGGAAGGACCTTCCTCCATGCTTCGATCGACCATGCAGTACGAATAGTTCGCGAATACTGCAACGAAACGGGACGAGATGACAGCAACTTCCAGACACTTCCAGTTACAGACTTAGACAGTTTACTGGAAGATTTCTTCGGTAACGTAATCTAATACCATGGTATACAAAATAATTGTTGCCTGAGGTGATGGGGTCCATGGGTTTGTACACCCTCGGGGGCTGATGGCACTCTCGGCTTCGCCTCGGGTGCCATCAGCCCCCTCGGGTGTACAAAACGCCATGGACCCCATCACGTCAGGCAACAATTATTAACTGGTGCGTGCGTGATCAGAGCGCATGCGTATAGCAAGTTGACTTTAATGTTCATGTGTCACAAAACACGTGTTGAATAATGTCATTGGTCAAAGGCGATGTGGGCGGAACTAACCCGTTGTGGGAAAACGATTCATGTGCTTGCGCCTTGCCGCGCCCTGCCTTCTAAATAAGGATATCCTGTACGCCATGTTGGCTTTGTATCAGAGCGCATGCGTATAGCAAGTTGACTTTAATGTTCATGTCACAAAACACGTGTTGAATAATGTCATTGGTCAAAGTCGATGTGGGCGGAACTAACCCGTTGTGAGAAAACATTCATGTGCTTGTGCCTTGCCGCGCCCCTGCCTTCTAAATAAGGATATCCCGTACGCCATGTTGGCTTTGGATAAGGACATGATTTTGCGTACTAAAATAATATTTGATATTATTAAACTAACAAACTGAAAAAAATTAACGAATCTAAAATCAGAACTTGAATATTAATATGTTTCTATCACAATGAACTTTAGTTAAATGTCAATAAACCTGTCAATAAACATTGTTTCTTGAACGAATGAATTTTTACCAATTTGGGCCCCTTTTTCTCAAAATGGGACCAAACTTGACTATTCCCTGTTGAATGTGGCATCGTGTTGATCGGTCAGTCAAGAAATGAGTGTATGCGCACTCATCAAAAAATAACTTAACAAAACGTATCGGTGTAAGTTTTGTCTACTTTTTAATTAGTATTCAGCCAATTTGTCCCCTCCATCAATGTTTGACGATCCATAATTCGCAGCCCATCATAAGCAACCGCATTGTAAAAATATGCTGCCCAATTGAAAGGATCAACCCCGCAACCAATAATACCTTTCAAATCCGACTGATTATGGATCCTACTGTTGGTTTCAAAGACAATGACCGAACACCTCCTTTTTATGTCTTTCTTTTGAAACAAACTGTCACCTTGTCGGCAAATGTAATACACAAGAGAGCTCGGTATCGGCGGGTAAATAAATGTAAATGTTGGTGATATGCTGAGGGATGGTCAGTGGCACATCAAAATAATTACTCAACAAAACCAATTTCAACACTACTTTTTTATTACAACAATTAATGTGGACGTCCCAGATAATAAAATCCTTTCTATTAACACATCATGGTGCACACTCCAGTGCAGACATAAACCAGCAGTTATTGTCCCACTAATCCAATTACTGTGAACAATAGGCAAACATTCCATCCTGAGCAGCTAGTTTGATACTTGTTTGTAGCATGCCACAGTCAGGCTATTTGAGTCTTAATGATTGGATACAATGTATCAGTTGGACAAAAGTGTATGGAAAATGTCCTAAATACTATAAAGGCGTTATCTTGAATAAAATTGCTCCTAAAAGTGTAAACATTACATTGTTCAATCGTCAAAAATTTCTGTTCACACCGCTGAAATGGTAAGTCCCAATTTTAAAAAGTCGTTTACGGGTACTCGGAACCGAAAAACGGAACCGGGTAATGACAGCCCAGCATACCCGGATACCCGGCACAGCCCTAACCGGGAGACTTGTCAACACGCCAGACATGGCGTGCCGTCGTGGCGGCTGACTTGTATACACGCAATCGTTTCTCGGAGTCCATGGGGTCACGGTTCGGTGGCCCCGGACAAAAGGCACTGCAAACAATGAACGAGTTCACTCTTTTTGTTGATTTTTGCCTAATCCCTTTATCCAAGACCTGTTCCTTTGACATACCAGCCAAGACGGATTTATATCCATTGTTTACGAGGCCTTTCCTCTCTCTCCCGGTATGCCGTCTGTTCGACCGGGCGCTGGTCGCTAATAGGCCGTTGCATCGGAGCTTGCCAACGGTCTAATTGTGCTGAACAAACACAACCGTAATTAAAAAACTAGCCATTTAATTCTCGAAATGTCAATGAGTAAAGGTGTTTATTTGGGTGTCCGGACTTAGTTTCATTGACAAAAAAAATTATTAATGGCTAGAAATTTTTTCTGATTTTTCACTGAAAATAAACCCGCACGGGGACCGGAAAAAAAATATATTCCCGACGTGAACTGGTTAAGACAATTAGGTTGAGGGGTAACACCATGTGAAATAATCTCTCCTTGGAAGAAGTGATATGGTTCTGAAGTGAACTGGTAGTGAGGATACATTAGTTCTTGACATTGGAAACAGTGTGCTCTGTCTTCAGGAGAATATATTGTCGTCGTTATTAGCTGGATAGCTCAGTTAGTAAAGTAAGTCGCAGGTTCATGTGCCATATCAGTATAAAAAAAACAATTCCCCCTCCCCCCCCTTTAAACAATATTATGATTATGCTGGAAGGTTAGTCATCAGAGTGCAGACTTTTAAGGTTGGCAAAAGGCAAGTGTTTTGCCAGAGATTTTAAATGTCAGTACTGTCTTGCGACATAAAATCAATTCCCGGTTATTTTCAAAGTATATATTACTTCTTGTAAAAGTGCAACATGGTCCAATTACCTCTTTTTTTCTTCTTTTTTTTCTTTTAAATAATTTTTCCCAATTTGCATCTTATGCCTGAATGACATGAACGGTACATTGCACTCTTTGGATTGGGGAAAATTGTCAGACGCCATGAATTTACGAGTTGCCTCAAACCGTCGATCGATCTCAGCTCACTCCTCCCTCTGAATGCTGGTACCACACACACTTCCACGCCTACACATCATCACCTTGCTGGGTTCATGTAAACACCTCATGTGTGAGAAAGCGGCCAATTTGACGCAGTCCAATTAAATGACGGGTCATTGTGTGTCTAGATGGACAGCTAATACCTGATACATCATGCCCCCCTCCCCCTTCATGGGCATCTTTCATTATTCATGCGCAATCTTTGCCAGGGCAATTAACAGAGGCAGACAGCTGTCTGTCTTTAACGTACCGGAAAGGCTTTCTCATCGGCGGCTCTCAGGAGAAGCTCATCTAAAGCTTTGCATCTTCCCCATTTGAACCTTTGAACTTAGGTTTTTTAAATTAATCTTTGTGAAGTGGACTGCACTTTGCTGGCTGTTTTCGTGACCAGGCATTTTAGAGTTGGTTTCAGTCTATTTGGAACACAGAGTTAAGATGATCAGATGTGAATTCCTGAATTTGATCGAAGATAACTGTTTTTGTTTTGTTTTTTCGCAAGCTGAAATGTGTTAAAGTTTTGCAAGTCATTTTCAGTAAACTCAGGTTTTGATGTTATATTTTGCTTCAAAATCATGAGAATGTGGGGGACAATGAGAACACCTTTAGACATAATTACTTGTATGAATTTGTACAATTTTTTTTTTATAAAACTGATTTAGCTGAAACTGTTCTAATTTTCTGGACATATCAGGCCTATGATTTCTCAGGATTTTTCATGATTTCACAATTTTTTTTTTTTACAAAACTCCCGTTGCCTGAAACTTTTCTTGAAAGTAGCCACCAATGAAAGAAAGAAGTAGCCTGTATTAATTATGTCCAAACCATAATATTAGCCAGAGTGGTGTCTGGGTGTCTTTTGGACACCCTGTTTCAATTTTGGACACCCTATTTCATCTCTCATTTACATGTAAAAGTATAGTAAGTGAACAATTTGGACACCCTGTTTTGAAATTTCCAGCAATTGTGAACACCCTATTTATAAATCCTGGATAACACCTTGGTCCAAACCTCCAGTTTCTATAAATCCTCCAAAATTAAACATCCTAGATGTTCAGGGAGGCTTTGCCCCTCTAGACCAAAGAGTGACCCAGGCCTGCTACCCATTTTTCACAATTTTTTTTCCAGTTTTATCAAATCACACCCTAGCATATTTCCAGACTGTACATATTTCCTGGAACTATATGTGTGCTTTAGTAGGGGCAAGGCAATTTCTCCTTGATTAGAGGCACCAAGTGACATTGGGAACATTTCAAGGGCCACTAAGGCCAAGACCAGAGGGCATGGAGGCAATCAACTTCCAGTCCTGTGTTTCTTGGATGCATGGCCTTTTACCAAGAGAGTATTCACTCATGTACATGTATTCACTCATGTACATGTATTCACTCATGTACATGTATTCATCCTTATTTTTTTTGGTATTGCAGGTTCGTGCCATCATTGGTGACTTCCGCAAGAATGTCATTGTCAGCAATCTAGAGCAGCAGAGCGTTTTGCAGGAGTTCTCCACCATTCAGTAGCTGCAGAATACCACAGGCTGGTCAACAGTAGAGGGCGCTGTTCTCTATCGGTGACATCACACAGAGTAGTATAACAGTTATCCACCATTCAGTAGCTGCAGAATACCACAGGCTGGTCAACAGTAGAGGGCTCTGCTCTCTATCGGTGACATCACACAGAGTAGTATAACAGTTATCCACCATTCAGTAGCTGCAGAATACCACAGGCTGGTCAACAGTAGAGGGCGCTGTTCTCTATCGGTGACATCACACAGGCAGAATGAATGCATGACTTGGGAATCATCTGGGAGTAGCAAAAGTTGTACACGATCATTGACTTAAGCTATAAGACCTGGTCTTCGCATTTTGAGATTAGTCATCAGTTTTTCTTTCTATTTTAAAGGGACAATATCGTCACGATCAACAGGGCATGGAATCAGAGTGCTAGTTTTAGATTTACTCAATGCCTGAAAATAATACCCCACATGATAAGGTCATATTACCGTTGCTGCTGTGTAAACGAGCTAGTAATAACTTTTAAGTCACTGTGTTCATCTTAAACTAGAACACCATTTCCATATTCTGTTGAAAGTCTTGTCCGATCGTGACGATATTGTCCCTTTATTTCTAAGAAAGTAAAGCAGTCCCCCCACCCCCCCCCACCCCCACCCCCACCGGCCAATATTACCAATGTTGTATCTTTTCTTGAAAAGACACTCACTTTATAGTTAGCGGGCATTTTCGTGTATGAGAGCTGTGTATTCATGATCAGTGATGCTTAACGACATCACGACACCCATTGTTTAGGTACAAAGTCAAGCACCTTACAAGGACAGGAGAGGTTTATTTTCATGCCTGCGGGTGTAATACAGTGCACCCTTAACCTCTCAATTGCTAATGTGGATCAAAGTGACCATCTGAACTACCTTTTCATGTAAAGAGAGCCCCAAGAGTGAATTCATTTATTTCATCCTATAGGTAATCATACCCTGTGTTGTACCACTTGGACGATCCAACTGCCATACCCCTCAGGGCTTGTATACTTGTATCCCATATTTAGCCTGCACTTGGATAATATGATACAAACAATTAATGATTTACCTCATGATAAACTTAAAGCCCTATTGGTAGTCTCGGAAAACCTTAAATAATCAGTTTTAATTGGTGGAATTCTGGGTCGCCCGTGTATTATTTTGGACAATCAAACACAATGAGTGCACAGTGCAGAGCTACTGTACGTCGGTGGAATGCAAAACTCAAAACATGTTTTAATCATGCTTAGAAAGATCAGTGTTTCTCAGGAGTTGACAGATCTATATAAAATAAGTAGTCTTCAAAATTTTAGAAAATTGCATTCAAAACTAGTTTTTGCTTAACCCTAACCCTCCTAAATCCTCTATAATCCTCCGGAGGATTTGGAGGAATGAGGGGGAATGAGGCACGTTCAAAAATCACCAATTGGAGGATTATGGAGGATTGAGGAGGGTCGTGCATTTGATAGTGGAGGATTGTGGAGGATTGAGGAAGCGTGGTTCAAAGAGATCCTGGAGGATTGTGGAGGATTGAGGGCATAATGGAAATTTACTTTGGATGAATGTGGAGGATTATGGAGGATTATGGAGGATTGTGAAGGATTGACAGAAACATAATCTTGTATCCTCCGGAGGATTTGGAGGATTTTGGAGGAATGAGGCACGTTCGAAAATCACCAATTGGAGGATTATGGAGGATTGAGGAGGGTCGTGCATTTGATAGTGGAGGATTATGAAGGATTGAGGCAGTGAGCTTCATGCACAAACACATTTCGGAGGATTATGAAGGATTGAGGAAGGTACCTGGTAATTAAGGCTAGGGAGTTAGGGTTAATAAAGGTACATGCAGCCTATGTTGGTTGTGAGCAGGGTCTCATCTCGCCACCCGTCCACCTGTCACCAGCTTGTTCAACAGGGGTGTAATTTTTCTGGATTTTTACAAATCGCAGTGTTGTGATCCTTAAAGATTTAAGCAATAAAGGTAAGCAAAGCAAACGGCTCAGAACTATAGATTTCACCCCAGCGCTGTTCACAACAGCGGCCCCAATACCCCTAGCAAAATTTACGTGGATTTTTCAAAAATACCCAATCACACTCCTGCATAAATGAAACGCAGCTCTTGAGTGGGCGATTGGCTGTCGTTTTACTGCATGATACGTGTATGTGGATTTGTTTGCATAAGTTATTCATATTCATATATTCATTCATCAGTGTAAGTCAAATGCACTATTACAAGGTCAGTATGGGCATTAATACAATTTTTTTCTTTTATTTATTTTTATTTTTTTTGAACTGCTAAAATTTATTTACAATCCACGCAGAATTTATTCAAGGACGTTTTTATCTGATGGCGGATTTTATTCAGTATAAAAGTTAATTTACATAAATTATAGCGCATCAGACGGAAATATTTCAAGCGAGGTTTGAAACCAACTTAACACCAAGTTAGTCTTATGTAAAACTGAATTATTCCATTTTTAATCACCGATAGTGCTAAAATGGTTTTAAAGAGGTGACAAATTATGACGGATAACGTTTAATATTTAATGGAATATTTAAATGCATGATTATATCCTGATAGTAAAATGTATTTTTTTCCTTTTGGATTGTTCATTGAACTGGTTAATTACTTGACTAGGTGGGTGCAATAAAAATAAAAACAGATAGTGTTCCGACTATGATACAGTAATACCGCTGTACAAAAATAATACACCCTGTTTTTATTTCACTTTTATGTTAGATTATGAAGAATATAATATGTTACTTGGAATGATGTGTTCATTTTGAAATAAACAGTATATAAAGTTTCCTACAAACTCGGTAATTGTTTAACTTGACGCTTGAAAGCATATAGTGAAGGTATACCATTGGTAATGCAATCACCAGAGTATCAAATTAACAAATTATTATCAAATTAACAAATTATTATCCAAAAACCTACTTGGTGTAAAGTTGGTACACATCCTCATGGGCGGATCCAGAACATTTTTTTAGGGGGGCTGAGAATCAAAAACAATTATTTTTCAGTACTACAAAAATTACAATGAAATAATCAAAGGGAGAGAAAAACAAAGCACACTGTGGGAATGGGAGTGCGTTCTCTCCTCCCCTTCCCCTCTCTCTCTCTCTCTCTCTCTCTCTCTCTCTCTCTCTCTCTCTCTCTCTCTCTCTCTCTCTCTCTCTCTCTCTCTCTCTCTCTCTCTCTCTCTCTCTCTCTCTCTCTCTCTCTCTCTCTCTCTCTCTCTCTCTCTCTCTCTCTCTCTCTCTCTCTCTCTCTCTCTCTCTCTCTCTCTCTCTCTCTCTCTCTCTCTCTCTCTCTCTCTCTCTCTCTCTCTCTCTCTCTCTCTCTCTCTTTTTTTTTATACGATTTTAGGGGGGGCTACAGCCCCCTTAGCCCCTCCCCCTGGGTCCGCCAATGATCCTAACGATCCTGAAAAATTATATCGTCTGAAGAGAACAGGAATTTGTATGTTGAATTTGCAACTGTTTGTACAACATAACAAAAAATGTATGAGTTTTTCTGTTTTCTCGAAAACGTGTGAACCTATTGTGAGGAAACTTTCACTTTCCCAAGTTTTAAATGGGCAACATCGTCATGATCGGAGCAGACTTTCAACAGGGCATGGGAGCAGACTTTCAACAGGGCATGGAATCAGGTAAAACTTGTAGCTTTGCGTGGGAAAGAGGATTAAAGTAAGACTAATTGCGGTAACACCATGAGTAATTCTCTATTGCGTAGTAATTAGTTCTGAAAAGAACTGGAGGTTAACACAGCGATTGAAAGTTACATGCTCATTTATGCAGCAGCAGTGGTTTATGACTTTATCATGTGAGGTATTATTTTCAGTCAGTGAGTTAATCTGAAACTAACACTCCGATTCCATGCCCTGTTGATCGTGAAGATACCGTCTCCTTAATATATATTTCTTACATACATTCTTTGGATTTAAATGAAGACAACACTATACCCAGGCCTGCGTTTTCTCAGGATTTTTTTTTGTAAATCTCCCTTTGCCTCCAAATTTTCTTGAAAGAAGAGAAGTAGCCACCAAGGAAAGAAAGTATCCTGTATTGTGTCCAAACCTCTAGTTTCTTGTTTGTGGGGATGTGGAGAGTCTGTAAACATCCAGAAGGTTCTTTTCTTCTAGAAGATTTGTAGCGCGCACATATCCACCCTGCTGGGCGCTCAAGGCGCGGAAACAAAGAGAAACATGAATACAAACAATATGCAATGGAAAAAAAAATTATGTACCGAGATACATGTACATACAATGCAATTAGAAATATACATCATCTTTGATGAATTGTGACATAAGATGAGTTTTAAGCAGCGACTTAAATCTAGTTATACTATGACAAGATTTGAGTTTAATTGGAAGATGATTCCAGAGTCTCGGAGCCGCGACAGAAAAAGACCTATCACCCCAGTTCCGTTTTGAAGTTGGTTCCTTTAGGAGTGACAATTTTTCACTGAGATTGTTTACTTTTTTATACCCTCTTTCTCACGTTTTAATAGGATATTCAGGAAAAGTAGTTGGTATTCATTTTATCCTATATTCTCCATAAATTGTGACACTCTGACTGAAGCTATATTGACACTGTGCATTTTGATTGACACTGCAAATACTTCAGTTTCTAAGGCCACCAAAGTAACGGTTATTAACCCTAACCCCCTAGGTATTCTGGCTAGGAACCTTCCTGAACCCTAACCCCCTATAGTGATTCTGGCTAGGAACCTTCCTGAACCCTAACCCCCTAGGTATTCTGGCTAGGAACCTTCTGAATCCTCCAAAATCCATCAGTGCACTTTTGGAAACATGCCCTCATCTTCAAAACGCAACATGCATTTTCGTTGATCTTTCATATTCAGCACTTATGGCCTGTACTTCTTGCCAGGTAGTAATTTTGCCCCATTTGAAGAGGTGAAAGTACCAGTTTCCAACAGTGCTGAATTTTTCCCCAAAAAGTGCCACTTGGAGGATTTTGATGGATTTGGGGAAGTTAAGGTGGTTTTTATTTGTATTATTTTGTAAATATTTCAGTACTCTCTTCCCTTCAGCATGATATTAGTTTTCAGTTTAGTGCTGCATTATGTTATAATTGAAAGCTAATGGCAAATGAGGTCCAGCTTGAAATGATTTTGTTTAGATGTCTGGATTTTCCAGTACCGTTTGCAAATTGGGGTGAGTGTCTTATTGGACAAAGTAGTTGGTGTAGTGGAACTTGCTTGACAAGCCCTGGGGGTGACAAGTGACTCTGAACCCCTCATCCCCCAAGCCAATGGTCTGTTTAGAGTTCACCCTTTTTTTCTAAACAAAATTTGATAATTTATACAATCAAAAACCTCTAAAACACATTTGGGTTGGTTATGCCAATTAAACAAATATTTTTTGCAGCTCAAGTGTGTATAAAACAGTAATTTTCGCTTCTGTGTAAAATACGTAGTCATATATTGTATTTTATGTATATTATTAATGATTTTCTTTTCTTATGCAATTTTTGTTTGTAGAATAACAATGCTTTATTGTCTGAAAGAATTATAACAATGATTTATTGTCTGAAAGAATTGTGCAGAAACATACTTCGTATGCCTTGAAATGAGAACACTTTTAAAATGCATTCAGATTTTACGTATCCAAACCGACATGGAATTTTCTTCTCAAACAGGTCGAACATTATGATTTTATAAATTGTACAAAATGATAGAACCTCAAACAGGATTATTTCAACGGATGGCTGATGTCGTCACACCAAGTAATTTGTACGAAAATCTGTGGTTATTTGTGTTTTTACGAGAAAAAAAATCAACAGTGGCTTTAAACAAACTGAAGTGCACGCAATGCATTATGATAATCTGCTTTGAAACCCTTGCTTTACCGATTAATTTCCTTTTTTTGTTAATTTGTTTTGTTTGTTTGTTTCTTTCTTTATTTATTTGTTTGTCTGATTGTTTGTTTATTGTTGTTGTTTTTGCCCCATTTGTTAATAGCTATTAAGACTTGTTTTATGAGATTATAAAACAATGAATATTCATTAGCGTAATATTATGTTTCACATATTGAAGGTATAGGGTTGAGTAAAATATAAAATCTTTAATTCTGAAACAAATATCAACCGATAAATCATAAATCTGTCAAGTGGTATTTACCATGGTTTCTCTGTGCAATAAATTGATCAAGTATGAAACCATGTCAAAAATCAGTGCAATATTATATTGTATTTTTATGTCTGCCGCTTTTCATAAAATACAGTTTAATCACATCTCATTGTTTTTTGGGGAAAAATCCCTTTTTTGAGCACCCGTGATCCGCCCCTCCCTAACCTGTATCCGCGCGATGCGGATAACGGGTTATACCACCTCGCATTACAACGCACTTCCCTTCGATTCATTTACCTCATCATGCAAATAAAATCACTCGCTTGAAAGGATTCAGATCGAAATGGCAGAGCGTTCCTTAATTTGATTTGACGATTGTTTAGGACACAAGTCAACTTTCGCTAGTCTTGAGCAGTCGGCACTGCGAGAGCGTAAATCCTCAGGGGTGTGTATCCCACTCGTACTTTTTGTCACTGGAATGGTCCGTAGGATCCAAGTGGGGGTCCATAGGATCACCCCCCCCCCCCCATACCCTCCTTATACCCCTTTCCAACACACACATTTTTGGCCCAATCATTGAACTTAATCCTCTGTAGCACTTTATTATATACTAAAAACAATTTAGGGAACACCGTATTTTTTAACATCAAATAGGTTTGAAATGTTCCATGAACCGGGATTTTCATTTGCAACCCCCTCTCTCTTTCAGTTGTCATGTCATGAAATGTGTAATCACTACATGCATCCTTTATCATCTGTTTCATTGTGCAGTTATTTCTCATCAATTCTGTGAAATAAATGATCTTGCTTTAACTGAGATTATTCCGGTGTTCCCTAAATTGTTTTGAGTAGTATAAAACCCTACTTGGGCCAAAAACAGTCTCCGGTTTCTGGTCTCCGCGCGTGTCGCCTCAGACCCGCGCGTCGGTATTTTTATTTATTTATTTATTCTTTTCTTTGGTATTTTTTGTTGTTGTTGTTGTTGCTATGAAACGATGTCCAATTGCAGCCAAAATTGCTGGATCGGTTTAGATTGTTGCCGTGCTGTGTTTTAAACGACTGTCTCACATAGGGGTATGGACATTTTCCCAATTTGTGAAAATTTTGAAAATTTGGTCCCCGCGTATACATGTAGGCTTATCACGTATTTCCCTGTTGGCAACAAAAAAGGGAAAAAAGCTCGTCACCTCACCAATTTTGAAGGCAACCGATGTTGGCTACATTTATTTATTTCAAAATAATGTTAACATATTTAATACAAACAAATAATAAAATAAAGTTCACAAATTTCTCCCGAATGATCTAATTGTATTACTTCAAAAATCTATTTCCTAATATACAATGCCGTATACATTTATCAACCGATACGGAAGTCATGGGTTCGAATCCTGCCTGTGAAGTCTCCACCCGCCACCCCGTAGACACAAGCAAAGCTTCATATATACATTCGTTGGTGTAGAGCCAAAATCTAATCTCAATATATTCGCCTATTATCTAGCACTGCGTACATCTTTTCTGGTAATCCCAGATCGCTTGTCCATCCAAGCCTCTATAGCGACCCGTCTCAGTTATTAGTACAGACCCGTGGTCGCATTTTTCGTTGAAAAAGTATAAAACAAAAAAAACTTGGAGATACCGGGATTTGAACCCGGGGCTTCTCACATGCGAAGCGAGCGCTCTACCACTGAGCTATATCCCCGTAGTCAGTTACATACTCTTCGATTTTTGCCTACATACCTATACTCAAACGAGCAATGCAAACAAAACAAACAAACAAACACGAACACGAAACAAAACAAAACAACAATAACAAACAAAAAATGGAGATACCAGGATTTGAACCCGGGGCTTCTCACATGCGAAGCGAGCGCTCTGCCACTGAGCTATATCCCCGTAGTCACGTATAAACACTTCGATTTTTGCCTACATACCTATACTCAAACGAGCAATGCAAACAAACAAACAAACACGAACACGAAACGAAACGAAACGAAACGAAACAAAACAAAACAACAATAACAAACAAAAAATGGAAATACCGGGATTTTCTTCTCACATGCGAAGCGAGCGCTCTGCCACTGAGCTATATCCCCATTTGTATTTTGAAAAGTATTTTTTGTTGTTATAAACTATGATGTATGCCTAAAATGAAGGAAGAACACGAACAATGTGACAGAAGAGATATTTGTTTCTGCAGACAAGTATTTCCATTGTACACTATTAGTGCTTCATACATTATGCTAAAAGTTGATTTCGGACTACCGTATACTTTCACAGCCCTGAGTAAACCATATATATAAATGTAGTTCGATAGTTAATACATGTTTCAGACTATTTTACGTTTTTCGAACAGGGTCCACGTTAATGAGAGGCGAGAGTATACAAGCAACTCAAACAGGTGAATTAATGGTGGTGGTGGTGGTGGTGGTGGTGGTGACGGGACTGGTGATGGTGATGATGATCATCATCACCATAATTATTTTACACTAACGATATGAAGACGGTGGCTTAGACCAGACGGTACGCACTTCAATCATCAGCGGATGTGAAATCCATATTCCATTGATCGGGTATAATATCCACACCTGATAAGTCGGCAATCTATAGGCATATAGGCCTAAAGCAAATAACGAGTGGGAAAAAAACGATTTGTGGAGCGGAAGCTGCGCGAGGCAGTGACCTCGGGAATCATGGCCACATCGTTACGATCCTAAAGAAGAGTGTGGTAATTACGTTTAAAGGCAAGGAACAACATTGGTTATTAGCAAAAACTGGTTTTTATGCTTTCTTTCTTTGAATCAAGATATACACAACCTACCCGTGAGAGTTTCAGTTTATTACATGGTGTCTTTAACAAGAAAATAGCGAAAATGCATTCAGATGATTCGTTTATATTTTCCCCTTTTCAAATCACTTTAATTGCAGTTGATTTTTCTATCATAAAACACTTTGTTGTCGCTCACCATTGTTCTACATTGCAAACGCGCTTGATTCTGATTGACAGACGCGCTGGCCAATCGGAGCACTGCACACGCCCTCTGCCGTTACGTACAATAAATTGTGTGGTCACGTGCACGCGGAGGATTAAAACAAGTGGGCCAACATTTTATTAGTGTGAGTTTTTAATTTACTGTTACTAGTCCTTGGCGGATTTTGTTTTCGTTCAATGTCTCAAATGAAAGCTTATAACTTCATTAACCCCAGAAAAATAGCAATTCAACATTTAAATCGGTTTTTACCGTCAAATCGGCCCCAAAATGGACGCTATATATTTAACGTTTATCATTAACATATAGACTTGCTACTTGCTATCTAGGTCTACTCTCTAAAAACTAAATTGTTAAAACAACTATAACAGTTCGGTCTGTGACAAATCTTTATCTAATTAAATTTAACTCAAAGAAAATGTTGGTTTCAACATGTATACAAGTTCAAATTCAACACTTTTTAAAAATTAAATCCAACTTTATAAAAAGTTATCACTGACCCAACTCTTTATGTTGATTCAACACTTTCATTTTTAAGAGTGCATTATGATGTCATGATTGATTTTTACGACAAAGTAATAATTCAAGCCCGTCATAAGCTTCTGATTGTGTAGTATTCAATATAATTAAAACTCACATAAAACAGATAAGCGCACAACAGATGCCTCTATTGTACAAATTATGAACACACTCCTACAGGTGTTCTGCAAACAAAACAACTGACACGTGTATAGGAAAACTACAGACCTCGGCTGGCCAAGGACATGGCTGAATGCTAAATGATATCAATACTATAATCGCTCTTTAAAAATTAAACACAATGACCATGCAATGAATGAATATGCAACACTAATTATGGTAATGCCGGTTTTGAAATAGTAATGATTATAGCAAGCAGTGGAGACAACAATTTAAACTGATCCTGAACAAGGAGACCATATTCGTCGGTCTATTGTTGGGGGTCAACTGTCAGTCCAGTACCGTCTACTGCGGTGGAGTTTCCCTTTGAAACACTTTTCAGATAAAGGGAGTTGCGAAGCTTTGATGATGATGGCTGCGGCAGGTATGCGGATTTTAGCAAGTCCTGGCAGTAAGTAATCAATTCAGAAAATAGCTTGTATAATGTTACCCTTGGAAATACAGTCCGTATCGGCCAACATTTTGGCTCAATACTGCTCAAGATACCGTATAGGGCACGGGATGCGGTTGTCATACCGCCCGACAAATGACCAATTGTGCTACAAATTTGTTTGGTTGAATTAAGCACGGTGTAGAACACACTAGAGTAATACATGAAAAAGCGAAATAATGCAGCTCTCTTCGTACTGCCAGTTAAAAAATCGACAAATGTTTTTAAATTAATTTTTTTTGTATTTTTGTAAATTATTATTATTTTTTAATAACGACACACGGTGTAAAAAAAAAAACTTCGATAAGTTATTGGTCCTTACTTTCACAACCGCAGTTTCATTTGCAAAGTGGTTCAATACGAACGTCTAGACAAGAACGTCACATTTATTAAATTGCGAACAGAAAAGAGAATGAAGGACCAGTAGCCTATAATGGAAATAACTATAACAGCGCCTCCATCTAAATTGATATGTCAGTTATTTTGTTACAAAGTAAATTTAATACAGGCTTATTAGGCCAAGAAAGTCTTCAGTTTCTGCAGGTCGGCTTCAATTCAATTGTTTCCTCTAACGTGTTAAATACATGATACAAGTATACACGGTTATTGGAACCCGACCAAATTTTCCATAGACAAAGTATGGTGGCTAAGAAAGGCCTCTCGGCCAAACGTTCATACCCCTATGTGAAAAATTCGTTTAAAACACAGCGCGGCAGAATTCCAATCGATCCAGCAATTTTGGCTGCAATTGGACATCGTTTCATAGCACCAAAAAAAATGTGTATTGCCTTTCGTTAGGCCTACACCAGCTACGCCTATTTTATCTTAAATCAGAACAATATTTAAAAATTGTATTCCACGTGTTTTCCGTCGTTTTCTGGAAGTTTTATTTTTCATTGGAACATTGATAATTCAGAATGGAACACCCATAGGCATATTTCGAGATTGGATATTTCACAAAGTAGCTGTCAGAAGTTTGGTTGAAAGGGACAATATCGTCACGACTAGAGCAGACGTTGAACAGGGCATGGAATCAGTGTCCTTGTGAACACAGTGATTGAAAATTACTGGCTCATTTTGTGCATGCAGCAGCAACGGTATTTATGACCTTATCATGCGGGGTATTATTTTCAGTCACTGAGTTAATCTAAAACTAGCACTCTGATTCCATGCCCTGTTGATCGTGACGATATTGTCCCTTGAACAGACAGTTGAAAAGTGCCAAAATTAATTTGTGACGGAGACCCACCATAAATTCATTTCGGTATATTAATTTTACAGCATTTGTATTCCATTAGTCTCGAGTAAAATAGCAATGTTACGAATAAAATGTAAGTTGAAATAGCGAAAGCTGCCGTTATAAATAACGAAAACACGGGTGATAACATTCTGCAAAGCAAGTACTATAACACTGTTGGTAATGTCGGGGGAAAAAAACATAAATGATGACAGTTTTACATTAAATTAATTTCGCTTGTTTTTTTTAAAGGTATTCGCGCAATCATTGAGTCCATCTGAGAGGAAATGATTGCCTGCATTTGCCATATTATTCAGTGTTTGAGAGCCCTGTCACTACCAGAACTTGAATGGCAGTTTAATAACAGAAATCCACGGGAATTACTCAGTGAAATGAAAAATTCTAAAGAATTTTACCAAATAACTGTACAATTTATCTGCTCATGAGTCCTTTCATTGTCACTTTAGACATCAAAGTTCCGACAGTCGCTTTGGGCACGACTGAGCAGTCAACAAGATAATAGTACTGACAAATAAAATATATTAAAATAATAAATGTTAAAAAAATTCAGCCAACATCAGGTCTTTACAAGTTGGTAAATATTCCACACCAGGACATTTTCTCACACACACAAAAATGGGACAGCAATCGGGATGATAAAAAGTTCGGGGATCTGAATGCCTTTCTGAACAAGTTCAGTCCGACGAGTTTTTTCTTGTAGAGGGTGTGAGTTTTGTTTCTTCTTAGGTACATTATGGTGGCCCTGAAGGGACATCGCGTTCGCGAATATTTGCGCAAATATTCGCGATGTCGTGAAATTTTTCGCGAATATTTGCGCGAATATTTGCGATTTCGTGAAATTTTTCGCGAATATTTGCGAATATATTTGCGATGTCGTGAATTTTATTGCATAGGCCTACCTTTGCAGTGAGTCATATCTGTACGCGGACAATATTCTTTAACAATCTAGGGAGTAGTCAGGCCCCTTTATGTATCATTATTTTTATAATTGCGTGAGTATAGGGAACTTGACGGCACCAAACAATCTACCAAGTTCGTTCAAGTAGCAACGAGACCAAGATCCACGAGAATAAAGGGGCCTGACTATTGTCCTCCCTACTTCCTAGATTGTTAAAGAAATTGTCCGCGTACAGATATGACTCACTGCAAAGGTATGCGACAAGGTATGCAATAAAATTCACGACATCGCAAATATTTTGCGCAAATATTCGCGACAAAATTTTACGACATCGCAAATATTTGCGCAAATACTCGCGACAAAATTCACGACATCGCAAATATTTGCGCAAATATTCGCAAAAAAATTCACGACATCGCAAATATTTGCGCAAATATTCGCGAATGCGATGTTCCTTCAGGGCCACCATAGGTACACGTATTGACTATTCACCAATAAACATAAACTCAAGGTAATAAACCCAAGGGATTGGGATAGCCTACTCGCGTAATATGAGCACCTTGACACTGATAATACACCACTGGTGTTATTTTAACACCTACATTTGTGTTGGGTAGCCAGACTTTTGGGCCCGGTTAGCATTAAATATTATAGGCTCTATATACCAATTCATCAACTTAAAACAGCCGGAATGGCGGTCGGACAGGCTTACAAATTAATAGCGATGTTGGCCTTCATTTTAATTACTTGATTGGTTTTGTTTGTATTTGTTCATTATTATTATTTTTCAACGATAGTAAAGCTATTATTCAAATTTTCAGAAGACTTAGGCCCCCTCATAAACAAAATCAAATTGTAGGTCTAAAAAAATACATCCGCCTTAAATAAAGGTAGGGCATAGTCACTTTTTAAATACAACATAATTTAATTTTTGTCAGTCCCTCGAGCCCGACTGACGTATAATTCCCACAAATTAATGAAGCTAAACGTCATGGTAGGCACATTATAGCTAATCGACAATGGGTATAAATATAGCACACTTGGATTCAAACAGCCAACAGCTGTTTGAGAAAAGTAATTCAGAAACAGACAAAAGCGCCTCTTTTGAAGTTTATTCAGTCAATTGATTGAATGAATGAATGGTTGATTGATTTGATTGATTGATTAATTGATTGTGAACAAACCCCCCTTTCGGTATAAACTTGTATTGTTTTTAATGATGCACAAATCATTTCTGAAAACAATCTTTTTTTAAATCTGTTTTTTGGGAGGCAATATTGTTAGGCAATAATATTTGGAGGCGATAAA
Organism: Zoroaster sp. YZ-2022; assembly: GCA_029582265.1. Classification (NCBI taxonomy): domain Eukaryota; kingdom Metazoa; phylum Echinodermata; class Asteroidea; order Forcipulatida; family Zoroasteridae; genus Zoroaster; species Zoroaster sp. YZ-2022. The sequence continues at coordinate 29,657,787 of CM055832.1, read as the reverse complement.
TAAGTACTAGCCTGTCTCAAGCTTGATGCAAGAGGGCCCAAGTCTTCGGCAAGATTTATTGGTCTGGTAACCATATCCCACGTTATATACCTGCTGGGATTGTGCGTATATTGATGAGTATAGGCGGGGTCCATGGTGATTTCAATGTAATGTGGATAGCAACTTTAAAAAAACCATCAATCGAATCGTACACACTGTATTGAACTGCTGGCTGTTTTATGTACACATAACGTACACGTTGTCGTCTGCTACGTGATAGGTACAGTGTACAAAGCTGGCATTCGTTTAGAGTCAACACAGACCACCGTGTAATGAGTAAGTTGCCGTTGCCTATTTTCACTTCAAATTCACTGTTTTTTAATCAAATTTAGACAGTCACTAAACTGTAATTATACCCCTGTATGTTTTTGTTAAACAGTGGGACAAGTTTTGAAGCGTGTCAGGAGCAGGAAGAAGAAGAAAGAAGATGGATCTGGCAGTGAGTTTATTCTTGTTTAAATCTTTCTTTTTGGTAAAATAAGAACGTGGCTAGCATGAACGCCACACGGTGGAGGGTGTCTGTGGCCTACTTATTTCTTGTCTAATTCTACATTTATTTTCATTGATATCTATATCCTGTGTCATCCATATTTCATTATATGAGTTGTATAATTAATGGAAACATTTGACATCGTAGGTTTAACTGTGTAACGTTAACCCTACAAATTTCGTCAGGCTGTTAATGTTTTTTGTTTTGATATTTAATGTATATTGTTTTATTCATATTGTGTGTCTCGTTGAAAATGTTATATGGCTAAAATATTTGTCTATACTTGTCTACAAGTGTCATGGGGTGTCATGGCCGAGCGGTCTGGCGCATCAGACTTATGTTCTGATGGCCGAATCGTTAGAATGTGGGTTCGAAACCCAGCCGCGACCATGATACTTGTGTCCTTGAGCAAGACACTTAACTGTAATTGCTTCTCTTCACCCAAGAGTATAAATGGGTACCTGTGAGGGTAGAGGTGGTAATTGTGTTTGATTAGCCCTGTAGTGCCAAATATGGTTGCACATAATGGGCTGTATACTCCCAAGGGAACTGAGAAAGATTATAGGAATGATATTGGCCCAGTGACCAGGGGAAATAATTTTTTTTATTTTTTATGCAAGTTCGCCCCAAACAAGGCTAAAAGCCACTCTTGGTAAGGGGCTACAAGAAGAGAAACATAAAAGATGAAAATAACTCACGGGGGGACTGAAGGTAGGAATTGATATTCCTCTTAAAACCGTCTAGAAAATAATAGTTGTGAGCGCCTTGAGCACCCTTGGGTGGATATGTTGTGTGTAGAGGTATTATTATTATTATTACAAATATTTGTCTAAATAACTTGTAAGCTACACATGATTGTTGGAAAGAATGTAGAAAACAACCGCCACTTTTCTATCTAAATATGACAAATATCACAGATTTTCCTTTAAGAGATGATGGAGAACGCACAGAAGAGGAAAGTGTAGTCATGTGATGATTGGAAATGACATTTTATGCCCATCCAGTGAGATATTGGCCATTTTGTCATGTGCTAAAAACACATGCTTAGACATTGTGCACAAGTGGCGGTTGGGTTTGACATTCTTCACTGATTGTCTTGTATTACAAGTGTGCTTCATTTGAAAGTTATACTTTCAAATTATCATGTAAAGCCAATATTTTTTACCATATATTGGTAATTTCAAAATGGTCACAGTATTACAAAAAAACTTTCTTGGGGTAAAGTTGATGATGCTTAAAACATTCCTTGAAAAATATCAGCCTTATTTCTGCAATCGTTGAAGTAAAATTGTTGGTATAATTTCCAAAATAGACTTCTGTCATCTGAAGACAGAAATTCCAGTTTGCAATGAGTACAAAAAATCTGAATGCATTTTCACTATTTTGACAATTTTCTCCATAACGACTCAATGAAATAAACTGAAGCTGTAATAGTCAGGAAATTATGTCATAAAATTATATTAGTGTAATGATAGCACCTCGCACACAAAAATTTAAAGGGAGATTTATAATCATCAACTTTACACTATCTAAGTTTAATGTAAAACTGTGTTCAATTTGTTTTTCTAGCGATACAAGCAACATGTACCAAAGGAAAAACAAAACAAAAAACAAGGACTGCTAACTTAATGTGCCACTTTGGCGCAAATGTTAAGCCTGAGTAACCCATTTTAGAAGACAGTGCTATTTTACATACAGTTCCATAGCTGAGTAGCAGAAGATGGAAGGGAGGGGAATATCCTGGAGGGAGGGGGATATCGGGGAGGGAGTAGGGAATGTAGGGAGGACCATTGATCTCAGCCCCCCTAAAAAAAAAAACTGACCTCACCAAATGTTTAAAGTTTAAAAAGTATTGCGGGGGGAAGGGAAGGGAAGGGAAGGAAGGGAAGTGGGAAGGGAAGGGAAGGGGGAAGGGAAGGGAAGGGGGAAGGAAGGGAAGGGAAGGGAAGGGAAGGGAAGGGGAAGGGAAGGGAAGGGAAGGGAAGGGAAGGGAAGGGAAGGGAAGGGGAAGGGGAAGGGTCACGGGTCACGGTCACATGGCAGAAAAAGAGGTCTTGCCACCATTCCCTTGCTTGTCAGCTAAGTGTCTACCATCCAAAGTTGTCAACATTTTCACGGTAGTACGAAGTGTATTACCAGGGGGGGGGGGTGGGGGGCTGTGGGGGACGACGACAATATGGAGAAAATATGGACAGCAGCAGAACTTCACCATGCTCTGATGTGTGAAATTCTCCACATAAGGCAGGGGATTCTTGTAGTTTGTACGTGTGAGATGGTGTGGGAGAGTGGGTTCATGGCATCTGACACTCAATGTGTGATACTAGGCATACCATTTGTACTTGTCCTGTAGTTTATACATGTACATGTACAATGTATGCTATACTAGTCTTCACCAAATTGGTGACACGTGGGCAATGATAAACCATGACTGAGGTAGTGTTGGTTAACTGTAAAATAGAGTAAGATATGGATATATAGGGCACTTCAAATTTAACCTATTAGCTTTTAAGGTGATGGACTAACTTTACCAGAACTATGGAATCTCCTGGCTTCGTTGACCTAAAGTACATCTTTAGGAATGCCAGCATACATATTACATGTAAAGTATATGTACAATGTACTTTTGTTAGATCCAATGTTACATGTACGCATATGTACATTTGTATCATGTGCATAAAACCCTCAAAAAGATTCACACACCCTCCTTTGACTCCCTGTGAATCTGCCACCACTAGGAAGCCTTAGTGAATGTATACATGTAGTTGCCCTGAGAAACCGGATAACCCTTTATTTTGTATGGATCCTGCAATGATTTGCAATGCATAGTTTCCCTTTTACAATGAAGAAGAAGTGTGTCACTTAAAAAACAAATTGACAGAAAAATAAAGAAAAATGCATCTTAAAAGCAGAAGCAGGTCACTAAATTTTGACTTAATTTTGTATGGCTGATGCTGCAGTTACTCAAATTACTTGACCATCATGCTCGCAAATTATCAAATTACGTTGTACACAGACGGCTGGCCTCAGGAGTTACTATGTATAGTGTATATTGACATTGACATTTACAAGCATAATTTCTTTCCTGTGAAAGGCGAAATAATATGACAATCTTGAGGTGTCGTGGCCGAGCGGTCTAGCTTACCGGATTCAAGTTCTGGTGTTAGCAACATAATGTGGGTTCGAATCACGGCCGTGACACTTGTGTCCTTGAGCAAGACACTTAATCATAATTGCTTCTCTCCACCCAGGGGTTAAATGGGTACCTGTGAAGGCAGAGTTGGTTTGCTCTATATGCGCTAGAAATGGCAGCAATTGAGCTGTATACTCCCCAGGGAGCTGAGATGGTTTCAGGAACGATTTATGAGCCTTATGAGCCTTATGAGCAGGGATAATAATATAATGCGCCTTGAGCACCACTTAGTTGGTGGATACGTGCGCTATATAAATCCACACATTATTATTATTATTATTATAATTGATACATTATTATCTACAGTAGTTTGTTTTTATTGTTATTTTGGTTCTTATTTATTTATTTATTTATTTTTTTTAAATTTATTTGGAATCAGTAAAAAGTACCCTAGATGCTGAAGAATAATTGTTCAATATTTACAAATTTGAAAAATTATTTTAGGAGCATTTGTGAGATGAATTACGTGTGTGTTTGTGTACATATTGTTTTAGGTTCGAAGTTGTAGTATATGACCATAACAATATAATTTAAAGTATGTGGGACATAGATATACAATGTAAGGCCAAAAAAGTCTCTGGTTTCTGGTCATAGGTCGGCTTCAAAAATGGTGTGGTGATGCATTTATTTTATTTTTTTTTATTTTTTTTTTTTTTCCCTTTTAAAAAAAAAATCTTTTCTTTTTGCCAACCAGTGAAATACATAGACGTCAGACCAAATTTCCCATATGTAAAGTATGGTGTCTGAGAGAGGCTGCACAAATTGGGCAAACGTTCATGCCCCTAGGTGAAAAAGTCATTTTAACACATTGCGGCAGAATTCTAATCGATCCAGCAATTTTGGGTGCAATTAGACATCATTTCATATACTGTAGCAAAAAAAAATGAAAAAGAGAAAAAGAAAACTAAAAATGCCAATGCGTGGGTCTGAGGCAATGCGCCCTGAGACCAGAGACATTTTGTTGGCCTGCATGCAACTTAAAGCTGAACTACCAGCATTTTCAATATTCAAATGTACGTCTAAAATGTAAATTTTTAGTGAAGGTTTTGCATACATACCGTAGAGTTGTAGATTGCACTACATACAGTGCTGATCTTTAGTGACTCATTTAAAATATTGATAATTTACTAGATTTTTGTTTGCCCAAGATTTACAGTGTCCCAATTAATATCCAACAGAATATTTTTAACAGTACAAAAACAACGTCGTCGCGGGGAACGACTTCGTTCAAACATTTTCTACAGCAAAATTTTTAAGCAGAAATGAATACATATTTATGTGTACACATGTAATTATGCTAATTTTTAAAGGCAAATCATGAATTTTGATTAGCAAATTTTCAATATTTGTGTAGCATTTCTCTATGCAACACAAGGGATATTATTTCACTGTACGTGTGTTACACATGTGCGGTACAAATGAAGGTTGTCTACAGTTGAACCTTAAAAGTTTTCACAATTGGTCAACCTCTGTTTGAACACCATTGTTTATTACATGTACAAGATCATCAAAAACTAATCTAAAAGCTTACTTTGTGTAAGGTTGGTACAATATCAATCTTCCTGAGAAATGTTTCTGCCTGATGATGAAGTGCTTCCATCTGTTAAAGAGAAAAAAAGGAATTGTTTTTAAACTATTTTATTTAAACTAAAAAACTGTTACAGTTTGTTGTCGTTTTCTCAAAAACGTGAGCACATGTTGTGATAAAACTTTGACATATTAGTTTTAAGATATATTATTTAAGACAGGGTATGCCAATGTTGTACGTATGTATTTTCCCTTAAAGCAGATAAACTCAAATAGATTTCCTTATTATTGGACATAAAAGTATGATCATTACTATTGTGCCTTTACACAACATGAAATACAAGTTATTATGATTGAGGAAATGTACACTTTCAGAGTTGATACATTGTACATGTATGTGAACAGTAGTACACATCAGTGCCATTATGTTAAAGTTATTCTTCAAGAATATTTGTATACGTGGTCCATCAGCAGAATTCATGTTCTGTACTTGTACATTTATTGATCTTTATATAGACAAATGGTTCATTTCAACAGGAAAACTTGATTTTTAAAATTTTTTTTTACAGATTTTTGAAGTTCGTTGAATTGAGAATTTGTCTTCATAAATTGTGTTCAGGTGTTCCAACATACAGTATTACAGTTTAGATCTGTATGTGAAAATTAAGGTAAAACAGTGAAAATTGTGTACACAAATTATTTGGTTTAAAAAATAAAATTGTTGGTTTTAAAATAGTAACAAAGTGTTGAAATTAACCCTCCTACTATTGCTGCACTTTAGTGGGAAGTTGCTATAGTGGTCAAAACCAGTCAACTGCCTGTTTTGACTGTTGACCCAAATGTGCACACAGGGGCATTTTTGACTGGTTTTTACTGTCATTTTGACCATCCTAAACAATACCAGACAATGCTTTTACCAGTCAAAAACGGTCGACTCATTTTGACCTACTACACGTAAGGTTTGACAGTATTCAACTTTTAAGTGCACTAGATATACCTTGGCAAGTATATTAACATTTTGACTGATTTTGACCCTTGCAGTAGTAGGAGGGTTAATGTACTTGTACGTTGGCATTGTCAATAAGTCAATTGGGAATTTATTGATAGATGTACTTATGACCATTATTTTATGAAATGTATATAAATATCATAAATTTGTTTTTAAAGTTGTTTTATTACCCTTTCAACAAGGGATATTTTTTTTTAAAGATTTAAACAAATGTATTGTAATGAAAATAAAACACTGACCAGTGATTATTTCCGTGTACATGTACAGTATGTATGTAGATCTATGTGCATACAGCGTATACATCACTTTACTCTAGTAATTTGGGCTTATATTATTTTCTCTTCATAAAAAAAATTGCATCTGTCTGACAATTTTAAATTCCTTTGCTGACAAATTAATTTTGAGATTTACTGGAGATAAAACTTAAGATTGTTTGTGCCGTATGGCCTTTATGATGCCAGTTACATGAAAGGTCAGCTTTAGAGCAGGCTGAACTGATATCAACAATTAATGATAAGAGATGGAACTCCTATAACTGCAATCCTCCATAGATACAATGCATCTCATCTGATGACAGCAAGGTTACCATCAATTGTCGGCAATTATATCCTTTTCTCATTGGGAATGAAAGGCAGTACATGTGTTTGTACCTAGTCTGGCTAAGAAGAATGGAAGAAATGGACTATACATACATGTACATGAACCTCTTTCTGTAGTACTGTTTTGTATAGCCGGATTAACCTTTTGTGTCAAAGTTTCTTTTTGATCTGACCCATTTTGTTGAAGAGAGCCTGCCCAAAGAACCCAACATAAATTGCATAGATGTCTCTTTATTGACTGGTTCTCACAGTTTCAATAATCAAATTCCTACAGTGTCCTCAATTGCCTCTTTTTGTTTTGTTATTGATTATTGAATTTGAATAATGTGATTGTCATTGTTGTACTAAAATTGTACTTGATGTGTACAGGTCTTTCAAATGACATGTACGTGCAGTGTATACATAATGTACTGGTACATTGTATTGCACACATTATACACTTGACTGTCTCATCTGACGTACATCTACTTTAGGCCTTAAATTAAAGTAACTTGGATTATGAACACGCTGCCCACAAATATCAGATTGTAAAATAATGGTTAGGCCTATCCTTTGCATTTATAAGTTTTATGGTTCATGCTCTGCTGAAAAACATGAACAAATCTACCAATTTTGAAATGTTATAATAAAATTAACTTTTTCTTACAAAAACTTGAAAGGATTGGTGGGTATTTAAATATTTATCCAAAAATCTGCTAATGTTTTCCTACTGACTGTAAATGTTCACTTTGGCCCATGTGCAAACTGCAGATCTTCTAGTTCAATTTTAATTGTTTGATTTGAAGAGTCAATGTTATGATAATAATTATATTTCTGTTTTGTCTACGTTTTCTTTAAGTAGGTTATACGTTCATTCCATTGTATCCACATGGTCATTTGTCCTTTTTGTCTGTCAGTTTAAGTAATGAAGCAATTTCCTTTTTGTTGTAATTCTCTTCTATGGAAAAGGCATTCCAACGTCTTAAGTGGCTTATTAGCACTGCTTCCATACACATTTGTTTAAATTGTATTATGTATTATATGTATTTGACTATATTCGTATGGAAATAAATGTAATAAATAGAGAATTAGCTGATGCAAACTGCTTACCAACCTACATATAAAGGACCTGTAGTATAAATGCAAAATAATGGTTATTGGCCTTACGTTTCAAACCTAGCAGGTTCTGTCTCAAAGGCAAAATGGATGAAATACTATGTATAAACACTTGTAAGATTGAATAATATATGCATTGATGTCTTTGTTCAGTGTGTCATCTGAAAGTTACAAATTGACTGTGAACAAATTGACATTGTATTATAAGTGTCTCTTCAGCCATTGATGGCAGGGATATATCAGAAATGTACTGTAACCACTGCAGGGAGGGATTTTGTTGTAAGATTGTGTGCATGTTGATTTTATACCGTACATTTAATTTTGAATAGAAAATCTTGAATTTTGTTTAGGAAATTGTGAAGTTTGTGTAGCATTTTGCTCTGTAAATTCAAGCAAAATTGTTCACTGACCACATTGAAAATGTTTGGCGAAAATTTGTGTGGTTGTACCTGATGATGAGCAGGATCTTTTGTTAATTGTGATGTCATGGAAATGAATTTATAAACAAAGTAACCCAATGTTAGACTATGTAGTTCTGGTCATATTTTTTTTATTTTTAGTGTAAAAATAATCATTCTGTGCGTCTCGAGATGCAACTGAACATGCTGTACACACACACATCAATGACTTTGATGGCTGATGAGTTGTTTCAATTCCAAACCAATAATTGGTACCCGCCAAGTCGGGCATATTAATTCAATCACTTTATCTCACAGGGACTGTACGTATTGTAAGGTTTAGTCCTGCACATTTTTTCATTTAGTTAGCACCGTGCATTGCCATCTGAACACCAACAGCGTGATAGTACAGTGTTGTTGTGAATGACATGTGCAAGTTTAGGATATAAATCTAGTTCAATATTTTAAAATAATTTGTATACATGTACATTTATGGCATTTCTGTACATATGCATTCAATTCAGTACAAAATTACATTTATTTCCATACAAACATACAGTGTAGTCAATATACATGTGTGATACAAATATTCATAAAATTGTGTATGAAGGCACAGTCCATGCCTTGACTTTAAGGATTGAGAGAGCATGGCCACTTTTGGCCTTGGTTGCCTCAAAATTTCAAGGCCAACTAAAGCAGCATTATATAAGGCCACTTGGAGGGGCACCACAGCAATGGCCGCAGTTGCCGTGGTTTAAAGATCAAGGCCTGACAGTCCTAGTGATAATTAAGCCAAGGCTTGTATTGGAGTGCCTTATAAAACAATTACAATAAAAGGGAAGCTGTACTTCATTACGTAAACTGACAGACAAATAAAAAGGACAAACAAACAAGAAGTACATACATGACCAAGTGGGTATAACGTAATGGAAAGACTGATGAGAAAACCTTTTACTTAGCTGAATCTCAGGAATTTGAGTTCTTCCTGAAAAAAGAAGCCGACTCTATTGCTTTTTAAAAATATTTATTTGTTATGTTTATTTGTTGATGCATATTTTTGAGTGTTCGTGTTTCTTCTGTTGTTTTCGTGGAAGAAACTGATTTTTTTTTCCCCTTCTGAGGCTGAATGGAGTATTGACTATGGAGTGTCGTGGCCGAGCGGTCTAGCTTACCGGACTCAAGTTCTGGTGTTAGCAGCAGAATGTGGGTTCGAATCCCGGCCGAGACACTTGTGTCCTTGAGCAAGACACTTAACCGTAATTGCTTCTCTCCACCCAGGGGTTAAATGGGTACCTGTGAGGGCAGAGTTGGTTGATTAGCCCTATATGCGCTGTAATGGCAGCAATTGAGCTGTATACTCCCCAGGGAGCTGAGATGGTTTCAGGAATGATTTATGAGCCTTATGAGCCTTATGAGCAGGGGTAATAATATGCGCCTTGAGCACCACTCAGTTGGTGGATACGTGTGCTATATAAGTCCACACATTATTATTATTATTATTATTATTGAATTTGTTTCCACTGGAAAAAAATTGCGTTGGAATAGTAAACCAGGCAAACTCTGCTGAGTGAATGGCGCACATACATGTATCAAAAATACATTTACATGTACATGTATGTGTAATTCCACATACATGTAAGTTGGCCTTGACTTCAGTTTGAAATCATTGAAATTGATTGCTAAAAATACATTTTATAGGGTACACAAAGTACATGTACTGGTAAATAAAAGGGTAGGGTAGAATATTCTCCAACATACATAAAGTACATACATGTACATGTGCACATGCATGGGTCAATGGGACAGTAGTACAGGTAATGGCGTCGCCTCCATTACAATTTAAAGATGAGACAGCCAGGGTGCAAGTCTATGCCAAACGATGATGATGATAGTACTGACCATACAAAACAGATAATAATTATTAAAACAATAATTATTTCCAACCTTGATAGCTATGATTGGTGCTTTGTGGAAATTTAGTATTACATGTATTTAACATTGACCAGTGCTTTAATTTTTTTTAAATTTTTTATATAAAGCAACTGTGAACAATAGCCACATCAGTATGACTAAAGAGGTCATCTGATAGGCCAATCAAATGGTTCACTGCAGACCAGAGTAAAAAGAAAAGAGAAGAATAAATATAAACATATTATGCAAAGGTGACATACATGAATGAACTCAATTGAACTATACATATGACATTATACATATTTGTACATATTATGTACAGAAATACGATTTTAACCCCAGTATCAGGCTTGCTCAATAGACACCGCTATCTAACGTGCCATCACACAAACAATTGTAGAGGCAGTCTTGTGTTGAAAACCTGGTTACTACATGTAGATAGATTATAATGTCTTGGTGATGTACATGTACATCAGTGCATGTGCGCCGTATGCGTGCACGTTACAGTACATGATATCTACACATTATTTGGCCAGCAGTAAAAATTTAGCAATACGAAAAGGAACGATCGACACTCTCCAGCTGATGAAACGTGGGGAGCCAGTTTGTACAATGTATTTAAAATGTTGATTGTTTTTAGTCAATTACAATGTACATGTACACCGTTTCAGGCATTGTTATTACGAGCCATTGATATTAAAGTTGCGTTATCTGGCCAGTAGAAGTAAACATTATTGTATGTTAGCACAATGACATCTTGCATTCTGAGAATTTTTTTTTATGAAATCTCGTTTGTATTTTCAGATAAGTTTTTATGTTATTAATAAAGTGGTCCTTTTTGTCCCAGTCGTGGGCAGAAACTGCATGTGTAAGATTTTTAAACAAAAAAATTCTCTAAAATGTTTGTATCATCTTACTGTTACATCATTTTTCTCTAAACATTGTTTTGATCAGTGAAATGTAATGGGAATTGAGCAGAGTTACAAAACGAATATAAAAGCTTACTGTGTGGAAGTTCATCAGTGTTGGTTATGTTCTCAATTAAACTCTGTAAGATTAGACTTTCCTCAATTTTGTTTATACTGTACATACATGTAGCCCTGCATGATACACATGTACATGTACGTGTACATGGACATTTGAGTGTGATCCAAAATTAGGTAACATTTAGTAAAATAAACTCTGTAAGATTAGACTTTCCTCAATACATTTTTTTAAATTTTTATTAAATTTTTTTTTTTTTGAAGGTTACCAAAACACAAGGCTCTTAAATGCCACTCAAAGTACAGGATAGAACTAAAGGAGGGGGGTGAGAATAAAAAATAAATAAATAAATACTCTCAAAAGTTGAAATTGTACATGATGCAAACATGTACATGTACAAGCACAGGTACATTTCTATTCAGATCAAATCCTGTAAAAAAGAAGGGCTTTAATTCCCGACATGTATAATGTTGCAAAGGGCTTCCCTTTGGCAGGATTTGCCTTGTAAATAAAGATACAGGTGGTGTACATGTACCTACAATGTACATATTGCACGTTTGTACAAAATGTGTGTGAAGTAAAATGTATGGAATTTAGGATTACCAAAGGACACATTTAATACGGTATGACACATAATTTGCATATTGATTAAAACATGTTTAACCATCAAGTTGCACACATGTATGCATGTACATGTATGTTACACGTACACATGAATTAAACATTATCCTGTAATTCACATGTACACGTACATGTATCACTTGAACACTGCCCTACAGGCAGCTGTGTGCAGTTTGCTTTTATTTTGTAGTTGTTAGTTTTTATAGATCCAGTATTACATGACAACTCAACCTTTACTGATGGGTTGATGGTCCCTGCATACTCTGATGACTTTACAAAAAGGTTGGCAATATTCAATCAATCATGAGGCTCAATCATTGGACATAGAGTTGAAACAGTAATTCATGCATACAAGTTGCATGATCCAGTCAACTGAATTGGAATTGTAAAATAACTATTAGAAAATTGTTGTATCGTACATTTGACTGTGAATTTGTATTTAAAGGGGCAATATCGTCACGATCAACAGGGCATGGAATCGGAGTGCTTGTTTTCGATTAACCTAGTGACTGAAAATAATACCCACATGATAAGGTCATATTACTGTTGCTGCTGCATGAATGAGCCACTAATTTTCAGTCACTGTATTCATCTTAATCTATGAGACTGATTCCATGTCCTGTTGAAAGTCTGCTCTGATCATGACGATACTGTCCCTTTAATCATCTGTATTTTAAAACACTATCTGAATTTTAACAATTATCTCATTTAAGAGGCCCATTCATCTCAAACTTTCACACTTATTAGATCATTTTTATATTTCGTGATCTTCAAGTATGGATGCATTAAACCTTTTATCGAGAGTGCTCTGGCTTTTAACCCTTTCCTTACCATAGGCGACTTTAGTCGACTGCACTCATACCCCCTCTTCCTTACCATAGGTGACTTTAGTTGACCAAGCTTTCACACAAAAAAGCACTCAAGCCTGAGCATAAAGGCCATTTGTTATAAAGCTGTAGTTTTGTCCATGTTCACCCTCCATACCCAAGCTTACAATGGTTGGAAAGAGAAAGATCGGATCTTTCCATTGATGGTGAAATAAAATAAGGTTGCTATTATGCAATCCCTTCAAATTGGAGTTGAAAGATCCGAAATGCCAAACACCTACGGAGTGCCATTTGTTTGTGTACAAAAAAGTGTTTGAGTTTACAGATCACACTGAGGAAACAAAGACCGAGAACTTGGACATTTATTGACCGATCTTAATGTTTTTTGGATTATATGAAAGGGAATTCAATAAGTAAGATATTTGTTATTATTTATTTTGCTGTAAAACGATATATTCAAGGTGATAATAGAGTTTGTAAAATTGGCCTTTGAACACAATAATAATAATAATAATGTGTGGACTTATATAGCGCACGTATCCACCAACTAAAGTCCTTTTCACACTACAGAGCCAATTCCCGGGAAAAAAATTCCCGGGAAATTCCCGGGAGTTTTTAACCCCACCAACACCCCAGCGACTGTTCACACTGTACCTATCTGGTCGCTCCCGGGAACATTATTTCCCGGGAATATGCACGGTCGTTTCACACTCGCGATCAAATCCCGGGAAATGCGCTAACTGTAATCGGCCCATACGGAAGTTGAAAATGTTGTGGGCGGAAGTCCAATCCCAGAATGCCACGTGCTCAAGCACCCGCCGGCGCAGTGATGGCCGGGTTGTTGTTGTGACTGTTTCCCATGCATCGCGTCGTGTCCAAAATGGCTCCTTCAAACGTGTCATCACATCATTTTCGCATGCTATTATTATTATATACCAATATTTTTGTATTTTACGGAGGAAAAACCATGCGGACATTATAAATACACGTAAATGATACAGATGCTTAACATGGCCTTGTCCGCGACAATTCTTTTATTCAATTCTAAAACCATTTATTTGGTCACATTCTAGAAAACTAAATATATTGTGTTATTTACAGATGTAGACATTTATATTTTAAGAAGGAAAGTTTCAAAGGTACTGAAATACAACACTGGATATTAGCGCGTGAGCTATTTGGCGCGCTATTTGTGACCTCGCTGACCTTTCAAGACATGTTGACGTCCCAACATCCGCGACGCGAAAGTGGGGTAAGTTAAACCCGCTTTCGTTTCACACTAGTTGCTATTTCCCGGGAAAAACTAAACACCCTACTCCCGAGCAGGGGTAATTATTTCCCGGGAATAAGCTACTTCCCGGGAATTTCCTGGGGTTAACTTTTGAAGTGTGAACAGATTTCCCAGGAATTTCCCGGGAAATACGTCTAGTGTGAAAGGGGCTTAAGTGGTGCTCAAGGCGCATTATATCATTACCCCTGCTCATAAGGCTCATAAATCATTCCTGAAACCATCTCAGCTCCCTGGGGAGTATACAGCTCAATTGCTGCCATTACAGTGCATATAGGGCTAATCAACCAACTCTGCCCTCACAGGTACCCATTTAACCCCTGGGTGGAGAGAAGCAATTATGGTTAAGTGTCTTGCTCAAGGACACAAGTGTCACGGCCGGGATTCGAACCCACATTCTGCTGCTAACACCAGAACTTGAGTCTGGTAAGCTAGACCGCTCGGCCACGACACTCCACAAGCTTTCTGTTGTGTAAGAATGTGTGCTTCATGCTTGAGTGGTTAAACAATGCGGTCACCAGCGGTTGTTTATGTCAAAACATTTCGGTACTGAGAGGGTTAAGATTCACAGACAAAATAGCTAATCTTTTCAGCAATCATCACTTTGAATACTTTGTACTGTGTTACATGTTTGCAGACTCACATGCCTGGAACTATACACAGAGGCCATGGCCTCTGTTGTCCTGGTCTTGGCCTTGGTGCCCCTTAAGACGTTATCTAGACATTCTGATATTCTAATGGAAGCGCCTTTATTAGTCAGGAATGAAATTCAGATTGGTGGGAATGCCACTTGTCAAATATTAGCTGTCAAATTGGTAATGATCCTACAATTGACTCTTTACTGTATTTGCAAACCCCACACGCTTTCATTGCAATCATCAGCAGGCATCTGCCTTTTCACTCTTTGTCTCAAGGGACCCATCACTTGTCATCCACTGGATCTTGTTTTTGTCTCCTCAACTTACAATAATTACCCGACAGCAATTCTGTTAATTTGTGCAGCCTTTATCACCTGGTCATCACTTGAAACTAGCTGTGCCTTTCATCCTCAGTACACACTATGAAACAGGAAATGTCTGAAATCCTTTTGTAAGTATCAAAATGTCTGAAATTGCACAATGGATATATAATTTCAGACATTTTATGAATGGACTCAGGTGATGGATTAAATTTCAGACATTTAAATGTCTGAAATTCGATGTCATGACTACTTTTCAGACATTTGGGCTACAAGATCTTACCTCCTAATCCCTGTGTTTGTTAACAAATGTCTGAAATTTAAGCCCTACGTTATATAAGGAGCTTCAAAGGTATAGTTAACAAAAGACCATTTAACAGCTCTGTTAATCCTTACATACAATGTAATGTAGGACTTAAATTTCAGACATTTGATAACAAAGAGAGATTAGGTCAGATCTTGTAGCCCAAATGTCTGAAAAGTTGTCATGACATCGAATTTCACACATTTAAATGTCTGAAATTTAATCCATCACCCGAGTCCATTCATAAAATGTCTGAAATTAAAACCCCATTGTGCAATTTCAGACATTTTGATACTTACAAAAGGATTTCAGACATTTCCTTTTTCATAGTGACATGTGTACATGTACATGTACTTACATTACACGCCATGTAAAGCTCATGATTTAATTAACTGTTGATGAATGTATTTTTGTATTTCACTGATCTATTCACTGGCAATCAATTATACATGCATTATGATTCATAATATTGGGCTTCATTTATTTTTTATTTTATTTTTTTGTTTACATTTTTATAGATTACAAATTAGGACAATTTCCTGTGAACAGGAACATGGGCAAAATGTAGCAAAAGTTGAGTTTCTTTTGACTCTTGCCTTTTCAACTTGTAAATTGATATACATGTACAGGTACATACATTCAGTTATTCAGTGTACTTGAACACATAACAGAAACTCAGGAAGTTAAAGGGACAATATCGTCACGGTCAGAGCAGACTTTCAACAGGGCATGGAATCGGTGTCCTAATAAGCCCTTTTCACATGACCAAAAAAAACCCACATTTCCTTGAGACGAATTTTACGAGTGCGGAGTGTCGTGGCCGAGCGGTCTAGCTTACCGGACTCAAGTTCTGGTGTTAGCAGCAGAATGTGGGTTCGAATTCCGGCCGTGACACTTGTGTCCTTGAGCAAGACATTTAACCATAATTGCTTCTCTCCACCCAGGGGTTAAATGGGTACCTGTGAGGGCAGAGTTGGTTGATTAGCCCTATATGCGCTTTAATGGCAGCAATTGAGCTGTATACTCCCCAGGAAGCTGAGATGGTTTCAGGAATGATTTATGAGCCTTATGAGCCTTATGAGCAGGGGTAATAATATAATGCGCCTTGAGCACCACTCAGTTGGTGGATACATGCGCTATATAAGTCCACACATTATTATTATTATTATTATCTTAAATCACCCCATGAGTGACTGCTTTTGCAAGCTTTCACATGACATAAAGTAAAAAAAACAAAAACACATTCTATGAGAGTACACATTATCGTTGGTCATGCACTCTCCGATATGTTCATCAAAAATTGCCACACACAAATCTGTGCCAACAAAAATGTGGTTAATGTAAAAACAAATTATATCATAACTCTAATTCTGTAAAAGAAATGACCTTAACATTTCAGAGTTATGAGTAACAATATCTAGGGTACTAACATCGAAAACATGAATCAAAATGGATTACAATTGTTTGAGATACATCGAAAAATGTAGAGTGATCCTGAAGGGCCGATGTTGTGCACATTGACATGTGCGTTATCATCTCGGCCGCCCACCGCTAGTTGTACAGTACGTGCAGTGCATGCAGTCAATCGCGCACGATGGGTCTTCATGATCACGCATGCGCAGTATGACCGCTTTCGCACAGGATGTCGGTCAATAAACAATGGATCGTTTTAACAAAAGGCATGTACTAGGTTCCATGAGAAAAAAATTCCACGAGCATAAGAGGTTGAGACCCCCGACAAAATATCTCAATGTTTGAGAAAAATTTCTCAAGGGATGTAGGACATCTCAAACGTTGGTGTCCTTTCACACGAAGCTCTTTTTGTAATATCCATCTCGGTACAGTGCAATATTTGTTTTTTTGTTGTTGTGTGAAAAGGGTTTCAGTTTAAGATGAACACAGTGACTGAAAATTGCTGGTTAATTTATGCAGCAGCAACGGTAATATGACCATATCATGTAGGGCATTATGTATTTTTAGTCACCGAGTTTGTCTAAAACTAGAATTCTGATTCCATGCCCTGTTGATGATCGTGATGATATTGTCCCTTTAATGCTTTTTGTACATTGTTTTAGCAAAAAAAGTACTGGAGAAATGTATTCAAGAGATTCGAAGTTGGATGAGACAAAACTTCCTGAAATTGAACGATGAAAAAACAGAATTTGTTCTATTTGGATCACGTCAGCAATTGTCTAAAGTTTCTCTTCCATTTATTACAATTGGTGACTCACAGATAACCCCCTCATTACATGCACGTAATTTGGGTGTTATATTTGACTCGACAATGACTTTAAAACCACATATCTCCAACATTGTTCGCATATCATCATTTCATATCAGAAATATAAGCCGAATTAGGAAATACTTGAATAAAAGTGCTGCTGAACAAATTATACATGCATTTGTCACATCACGGCTCGATAACGGGAATGCTCTCCTTTACGGTCTTCCGCAGAATCAAATATCTCGTCTTCAGCACATACAAAACACAGCAGCTCGTGTTGTGACTTTGTCCAGAAAGTCATGCCATATCACGCCAATCTTGAAAGAACTGCACTGGCTTCCTGTTTCACAGAGAATAATTTTAAACTTATGCTAATTGTTCACAAATCTTTTAATAACATTGCTCCAATTTATATTTCTGAACTACTTAAAGTCTACACTCCATCACGCAATTTGCGCTCCAGCAACATGTCACTCCTCAAGGAACCAACTTCAAAACGGAACTGGGGTGATACATGTAGGTCGTTTTCTGTCGCAGCTCCGAGACTCTGGAATCATCTTCCAACTAAACTCAAATCTTGTCATAGTATAACCAGATTCAAGTCTATGCTTAAAACTCATCTTATGTCACAACTCTTCAAAGATGATGTATATTTGTAATTGCATTGTAGGTACATGTATCTCGGTACATAATTTGTTTTCCCTATGCTATCATTGTATATTGTTTGTATTAATGTTTTTTCTTTGTTTCCGCGCCTTGAGCGCCCAGCAGGGTGGATATGTGCGCGCTAAAAATCTTTATTATTATTATTATTATTGGTAGTATGAGCCAAATTGCTATTACACCTATAGGCCTTTTCACACTGTCCATAATCTCGGGGTCGGAACCGGTTCCAACCCCGAGATTTTTTTCAACCCTTTTCCCACTTCTAAAATTTCAACCCTGTTCCGATCCGGGTAGCATGCTCTAGCCGGATCGAAATCAACCCTGGCAGGGACCAGGGTTGAAAATCTCAATCCGGATTGAAATTGCATTTTTCGGCGTGAACCGTGTCGAAAATGATAGTGTGAACCGGTTCGCGTAATGAACAGTGTGAACGTTGCGTCTTTGCGATCCGTGTCGAAAACAACCCAGGCTGAACCGGGTTGGATCCGGGTTGGTTTCAACATGGTTCGAAGCGGAGATAGTGTGAAAAGGCCTTATGTTATACTTAATCCATTTAAAAAAATATATATACTTACATGTACCTTTAATTATTTAAATGTTTAATTACATTGTAATTGTTGAGTCAAATGTCAAGTGCTTCCAATCATGGAATTGCCTATTAGCAATACATGTAATTCCTCATACACCTACATCTTGAAATACATTAGTCTCTATGTACAATGTATACAGAACGTGAATGTACGTATGTTCATCACAGTGATCAGACCATGCACACATTTTATTCATAATACACACTATGCATCCATAACAACCTATTTACAGTAGTTCAGCTCAAAATTAATTGAACTCTGCTGCAAACGATACACTGTGAATCCTGTAGTACTGGTACATGTACATGTTAATGTGTACCATATAAAATGATATAAGATAGCAACTCTCAGAAGAGTTCTAAGGTTTTAGGTTGGAGATTTATGGTTAGGTTAAAAGTAAATTTTAAAAATTCATGTGTCAAAAGATAAAAGATGACTGTACAACGCAAGGTGTTAGTCAACATTTAGAAATACATGTAGGGTGTCCAAATTTGCTGGAAATTTCAAAATAGGGTCTCCATATTATTTACTAACAATACTTTTACATGTAAATGACGGATTAAATAGGGTGTCCAAAATTGAATCAGGGTGTCCAAAAGACACCCCTCTGGCTAATACTAGTACTATGGTACAATGTTATACAATGTACATGTATGTGATGTTAGTAAATTTACATACTTTTCTTTCGAGTCAGAATACTGTACACTTTTGATAAAATGCATCGATAATTAATAAGAATCAAGACAGACAGGACAGGTAGAAATCTATCTGGGAAAGTTTCAGTTTTTTATTTTGTCATTAACAAGAAAATAGTGAAAATGCATTCAGATTTGTTGTATTCCGGATGGAATTGTGGTATCATGAAAGTCAAAAAATCATTTGACTAATTTTGCTAAATAATATCGCCTCAGACAGAAAGATTTCAGTGGATGAGTTCTACCGTCATCAACATTCTTGCTCTAGGTGACCACCATGTACATGTAGTACAGTTTATGGAAACTGATCATAATTTACACATGTACAGTGTAGGTACAGCATGTTTTTTTTTTTAGATAATCAATACTAGGTACAGTTCAGTACGTAAAGTGACTTTAATCCCAAATGCATTTACTTCGCTACTAGCTATTGAAATGTGAAAGGTGTCACCCTGTGCACTTGATATTGTATTTGAACAGGAAAGCTTCAGTAAATTGACTTAAAAGCTTGCATTTTGATGTGTTCACTCGAGTAAACATAACCGTCTTTAATACTCTTTATTTAAAATGTACAATGTATTAATTTGTATACAGGCACCTGTAGGTGTAATACTTGTCTGCTGAATGTTAAAATGAATAAAATTGTCATTTTATTTCAATTATATATTTATTTTAAAACAAGTATACAAGTAAAAAGTCCATAAAAACAACAACATTTATACAAATTGCACAATATAAAATATAAAAAGAGCTAAACAGCAAAGAGGAATTGATGAAATCAGTTTTTAAAACAAAACTTACATATTTTTGGAATTTACTCCTGCGTGTATGTACTTTTTATTTCCATGTGCTACGTGTACATACATTGTACATGTACATAGTATGTAAATTGTTAAATAGAAGGTACATGAACAGAATATATTCAAATTAACAAACCATTACCTCAAAATTGACTGTGTGTTACATACATGTTAGTTTTTTCTTTCTTTTTTGTTTTAAAAGAAAAAATATTGCATACGGCGGCCCAAAGAAGCCGAAAGATACAATTTACAATCACTTTAAAAATTCATAAACAATTAACCTTAAAATTTCATGACAGAAAAACATAATATTTGAAAATAAATATAGAGAAAATATAGTTAAGAATTAAATGTAGAAAAAAGAAAAAGAAGTTGATACATGTACATGTACCAATCATTCTGATAAATAATTTCATCTGAAATGTCTGAATCTTACAGAAAAATGTTGTGAAAAATTTACAGAAAGCTGTCGTCTTGCAATTATACGGACAGTATGTTACCAAACACCAATGTTGTACATTCCCTTTAAATGAAACTTAGTAAGAAGGAAGCACATCCATTATTGTTCACTGTTCCATATAATGTACAATTAAGTACCATGCATTAACATCAAGACTGATGTACCATAGCATATCTTTGTAATTGACTTGTGGGTGAGAATAGTATGTTTGGTTTTTCTTTCTGAAAATTTCAGTACATGTACAGGGTTTTATATGCGTGTTCTGTCTAGCTGAATTATAGAGGCTTTGCCCGGTGAAAATTGTAATGGAATTTGGAGACTTCCAATGGAATTCTGTAATCTACATGTAGTTGTGATGGTCCCTTCAGTTTCACATTTCACATTTATTCAGTCAATGTACCTTTAGGCACATTGAGTATTCTACATGCAGTGTTGTACAAGAGTAGAGAATAGTTCTTACGCATGATGTCACAAACTGATAATGAAGGGCACCCTTGTGCAGAGGCGTGTATTGCATGCTGCGTGTATGTTAGACTGGTCCCCTGTCTATATCCTTGATAGGATATAGACAGGCTCCAGGCGTACCTCTCAAAGGATTTCATTGGATACATTAACCCTAACTCCCTAAGCATTGTTACTGAACAATAAAAATCCTTCAAAATCCTCCAACTGCTTTTGTTGTCTAGGGAGTTAGGGTTAACAACGCATTGTGCTGAAGATCTGATGTCACGCTTCGAGGCTTGTGCGCTAGCTACCAACCAAGGTCAAAGTTCAGCATCGGGAAAAGTATGGCGGCTGCTCAGCCAGGATCTGGCATAATTCATGCGCCTCGAGCTCAAAGCATAACATCAGATCTTCAGGCTACGTGAATGTTAACCCAACGATCTGACATCCATGTTTCAAGGTTCCTGAAAGATGCCAGATACCGGCCTCTTGGTTTTGGGGAGATTCAACTTTGACCTTGGTTGGTAGCTAGTGCTCAAGTAGACTTGATCCTGTCAAGCATAAAGGTAGGCTCCGGGTGTACCATTCAAGGAATTTCATTGGATATGTTGTACCAAAGAGGTGACGTCATGCTTCAAGACTCTCGCGGTAGCTTCCAGACTCTCGCGGTAGCTTCCAACCAAGGTCAAAGTTGAATCTCCCGAAAACTGAAAGGCTGGTAATATTCTGGCATCTCTCACAGGCTTCAAAGCATGACATCAGATCTTCAGCACGCGAGCCTCGAAACATAATGTCAGATCTTTGGAGTCTGTCTTTATCCTTGATACAGCTGTACATGTACATGTATGATGAAGACCAAGGCTGTGCGTTTTTGGTTATTTCAGGAACCGGATACCCGAAATTTGAAATCTTCGGATACCCGGGTACACGTAAACAATTTTGTAAAATAACACATGAATACTCCTGAATGTATCCAATATGAACACAAATTTCTCTTATTTTTATAAGAGTCACAGTAAGTGTGGACTTCTGTAATAATTTCCTGCCTCTATCTTAAAAACGACCAGTAGCATCCCCATTCCCCACACACATCGGATACTTCCATTTGTGTGGCTTAATGTTCAGTCGGAATTTTAAAAAGTCGTTCATGGGTAATTGGAACCAAAAAATGGAACCGGGTAAATGACTGTTTCAGTCGGGTATCCAGATACTTGGATACCCGGCACAGCCATAATAAAGACAAGTGAGTGACCTTCTTTTGTCTGTGAATGACAATGCCCTTCTGCTTGTGACATCCGATCTATTGGTAATTTGCCTAATTTCTGTTTTTAATAATCCATGTATCACTACAGATAATTTCATATACAGGATGTACAGGCTGTTTTATTAAGCTATTCTGCGTAAGAACATTACTTGCGTGGTTGCTTACAAGCTGCTCTCAATTCATGAACCTATAGCCTGGCAATTCTCAGAGGCTACAAAGGTCATGGCCTCCATTGCCCTGGTCCTGGCCTTATGCAGGCGTCAATTTGAAGCCTGGACCCACCCTCCTCACGTCATCACCTTTCTTCACCTGAGCCAATTATGTACATGTATAAGGTCAGGATTTCACCACCACTTCACTCTATCAGCAAATGTGTTAGTCCAGGCTTCACCCTTTGAATTATTTCCATAGGTGAAGCTTCACTTTTTCAGTTTTCGCCAGGTATGACGCTTCACCACTGTTTCACCATATTGGCCATTTGCTGATATCATAATAAGGACAGGGGACCAGTCTAGTTGTTAGTTGCTAACGTTCGCCAACGTTGGCGGCGCACTTGAGATCGGTCAACCTCGTCCCCATGGTTTACTTTATTTCCAACATGTTTACGGTCAACCTCGTACTGCTCGACACACCCTGGGGACGAGGTTGGAGATCGGTGGCAACGGCGCAAACTTGGCAACGTTGCGCCAAGTGAACGCACCCAGGATACAGTTTGCAAGGTGGTGCGGGCGCGATGTTTTAGATTGTGTGTATTTGTGTGGGCAAACTTCAGTTCAAAATTGCGCGACGCAAATTCCAAGTTGGCTTGCCGAATTTAAAAAGGCCATCTTCAAAGATTGCATCACAACAGTTGTTTGAAACGCCACGACTTCGACATATTTTCGACACGACCGATGTAGTGGATTCGATGTCACATCACCAAACACAAATAAGGCTCGTCAACGCTTCACCCTTTCATCAACTTTTATAGGTAACGCTTCACCCAATTATTAAAAAAGAACGTTACGGCTTCACTATAACAACAAATTATTGACCTCAGGCTTCGGCGTCGAAGCGGCGTCGATATTTTGCGACCTCTGAGGAGGGTGGGTCCAGGCTTCAAATTGACGCCTGCATTAGTGCCTTTAAAAATGTTCCTATACATGTACATTCTGATATTCTAGTGGAAGTGGCCTTTAAAGTGGCCTTGTTCCCTACATGAATGAAATTCCAGGCCTGATGAACGACATTGTGCGCAAAGAATCAATTATGTTAAGTGTGACACTGCCCTTAATAATAATAATAATAATAATAATAATTTATTAGCTTATATAGCGCATGCTACATGCCGAAATGATCGTATGCGCTTTACATAAGTTTGATTAAAATATGATATAACAGTCTAAAATTACAATTATAGATAACTATATATACATGTAAAATTACGAATTAATTGTCTGTGAGCTAAAAATATGCTAATTTAAAAATAATGGGTCTTAAGCTGACCCTTAAAAGAGTTAACTGTAATGGCTTTCCTGATGCGCGCTTTACATGAGTTTGATTAAAATATGATATAATTATGTACAAATTCTATGACAGTCTAAGATTTACGATTATAGATAACTATATAAAAATTACGAATTAATTGTCAGTGAACTATAAATATGCTAATTTAAAATAATGGGTCTTAAGCTGACCTTTAATTTACCTTTGGAGTGTTCAAAGATGTATAGCCCATAGTTTTTAAAACTTTTTTAATAGCAAATTTGGGCAATTTTCTTCTTCATCAAAACATCGCTTTACAGGAGGAAAAGAAAGCAGATGCTTTAAAATTACACATTTCTAAAAAACTTTTTGAAATTATTTTGCATATTTGACTAAAACGATAGCGCCTGAGACAGAAGTCATTTTAACACCAAGTACATGTAAGTTTGATGAAAACTTGTATCATTTACATACATGTGCATACATTTACATACACGTACCAGTAGAGTGTTTTACATACACATAAAATGTATGTTGCTTTACTGTGTGGCATAATGGTAAGACATAAACGTACATGTACACATTAGATAAGCCTGTGGCTAATATTTTATCCTAAACGTACATGTAAGATGCTATTTGGCATTTTATTTGTGCAGTGGTGTTATTTGGACCCTAGTGAATATTTTCTGCAAATAGTATCAGGCACTGAGAATATGAGAGTTAGCCCTTCAAGTAGGCTTGGGCGATATCGATTTTTTGCATCCACGATATATCGGCAAACATATATCGCGATTATTTTTTTATTCATGCATGATGATTGCTTTAGAGCTGATAACCAGAGGTATGTACCCCTCTACAAGCATCACAATAAATCCCAAATTCGTTTGTGTAGCGTGTATGTACTTCTGAAGTAGTTCGCTTTTGTTTCTCACTTCCAAAAGCTGAAAAGACTTCTAATTTTGTTTCCATGGAATTTCTGACTTGACTCACAATGGCGAGTTTTTTTAAAATCGCGATTATATATTTTTTTTAATCGCGATTTTCCGATATCTCGATAACTTAAAAAGGTTCTCGATATCGTAATCAAGTTAAAAAAGGTATTGCGATATTCGATATTATCGTGTTATCACCCAAGCTTACCTTCAAGTATTATTAGGGCAAGTATGTTCTGTCTACTGCATGGAAATTGATGCTATATTACATGTATGTCGACTTAAAGCTAAACAAACTATTGGAATGGATATAAATGTACATGTATTCTCGAAAAACATAAATGATCACAGATTTTACAATGTACATGAAACTTACTTGGCGTGAAGTTGATGATGGTGTCAAACATCCCTTAGAATATTTATGTCTAAGGTGCTGTCGTTTAAGTACAGTTAATTAAATTATTTCCCAAATAAATTTCTACCTGAGATGAACAATTTTGTGTTAGAATAAATACAACAAAATCTGACTGCATTTTCACTATTTTCTTGTGAAATAAGCTAAAAATTTCACAGGTTGATTACATGTATGCCTGATTCTTATAATATAAAGTATGGGTGCATTTACAGATATTTAACAAAAAATGAAAAATTTTAAACAATAACACACACACACAATAGCAGGTTACACATTATTTTTGTAGAATTCCCTTAAGTTACTCTCTACAGTCACTTATCCTCCTCTCAGGAGCAGGTGGAATGCCCTGCGGCATCCTCGTCAATTTGAACCACTGAAAAAAGGTTGGGATTAAAGGTGGAGCGTTAGCAAAAGAAAGGAAGATGAGTGAAAGTACATGTAGCTTTCTAGCAGTGCAGTTGAGAGTGGGAGTCCAGGTTCAAGAGGTGGTCCAATGTTGTACTAACCTGATTACATTCATCCTGAACAAAGGATTTTGACTGAAGTGCGTTTTAAGATGAAACAGTAATGTACATATATGTGACACGCTCTGTGAAAATGAGTCACATGTCGCACCATGCGTTTACATGCAATGGGCGATGGAATGTTGAGAGGGTGCTTTTTTTTTTAACATCTGATTTTTTGGTTATCATGTTTTTTGACATCATTAGGATCTACATTTTCTTAATATTTTTACATACATGTAACCGTCAATTTCAATCAATAAAATATTAAAATCAGTGATTTTTGTGAGTACATGTACTTTGTTTCAAATATGTCATTTGTTTTTATTTGAATGCTTGTTTTCCTAACAATAAATTGTGTTAATTATGCACATTATTGATTATTAAAAATGCCATATCTCCATAATGCAATATGACACACACCTCTAAGGGACCGTACTCAAGTTCCCTCAGCCTTATGTTCCCTCAGCCCTATGTTCCCTCAGCCCTAAATAGACCCTATGTTCCCTCAGCCCTATGTTCCCTCATCCAGTCTTAACACTCCATGAGGGAACATAGGGTTGAGGGAACATAGGGTTGAGGGAACATAGGGCCTAATTTGGATTTAAAAAAAATGTTAGGCATTGAGGGAACATAGGGCTGAGGGAACATAGGGCTGAGGGAACATAGGCATGACCCCCATGAACTAAATTAAAGCCAATGATGTACTCTTTCCAGCTACATGTACATAGAAATGTATATTTGTCAAAGCGGGTCACATATTTAGGCGAGTCCATGAAAAAGTGGACATGAAATTTACTTTTGATTCAGGTATGTACATGTATGCTTGAACTCATAATGTTCAAGTCTGGACTAAAAAGGTATTTTTGACAAATTTTTTAGGAGAAAACGTTAACAAAACGTTAAAATGTTAACAAATAAATGATTTTTTTTTTTTTTTTTGTGATAGAAAATTATATTTGCTATTGTGAATTGTACATGTATATCACCATAAATAACTGATTTTTCATTCATTATTAGTAATTTTTTTTCTCAAAAACTGATGATCCCCAGGTGGGTTCATGTAAGTTGACAATGTCATAGATCGTAATTCAGTCAAAAAAGTGTAGCATCTGTCACCCTTGAAACAAAAGGATAGCTTGTAAGTCCTAGATTCTAATTGAACATTGATTCCCTATTATTTTCATTAATCAAAGCCAGTAGTAGATCTTTTATTTAATGTTCACAATTTGTAGAGATCTGGGCCTAAAAGTACTTGTCCTTTAAGTTTTTACGTCCATCCCAGGCCTCGATCTTAAGTAACCACGGCCACCGCGGCTATTGCTGTGGTGCCCCTATGAGTTGGCGTAATGCCCCTATGAGTTGGCGTAATGCCCCTTTGATTGGCCCTGAAATTTTGATGCAACCAATGAGGCCAAAGTAGCCATGCCCTCTCAATCCTTAAGGTCGAGGCCTGCCATCCAGAAAGTGGTTTTTGGATTTTAATAAGTGACCTTGCTGCTCCTGTCTTACTATTAATTTCGTGTTATACTGTCATACTGTGGTACCTTTCCTGGCAATGCTTGCTCGTAATTCACAATGGCTTCAATATTGACACATTTTGTGTGAATGTAACGTCAGTCAGGACAGAATCCTGAAATTTTGAATGCTTTTTCACAGGTTAGTTGTTAATAAGTACATGTAAGCCTATATAATGCCTGGTCCAACAAAATGCAATGCAGCAAAAATAGGCTTACGTGTCAACAATTATCAAAAGTTTCTCTTCCATTTATTACAATTGGTGACTTGCAGATAACCCCCTCACATGCACATTATTTGGGTGTTATATTTGACTCAACAATGATTTTAAAACCTCATATCTCCAACATCGTCATATCAGAAATATTGGCCGAATAAGGAAATACTTGAATCAAAGTACTGCTGAACAAATTATACTCCAATCTTGAAAGAACTGCACTGGCTTCCTGTTTCACAGAGAATTGTTTTTAATTCTTCACAAATCTTTTAATAACATTGCTCCAATTTATATTTCTGAACTGCTTAAAGTCTACACTCCATCACGCAATTTGCGCTCCAGCAACATGTCACTCCTAAAGGAACCAACTTCAAAACGGACCTGGGTTGATACATACATGTACATGAAGGTCTTTTTCTGTCGCGGCTCTGAGACTCTAGAATCATCTTCCAACTAAACTCAAATCTTGTCATAGTATACAGTAACTAGATTTAAGGCCCCTGCCACTCCTGTAGGCCCTATGTTTTTCTGTGTTCCAGGCTTCA
Organism: Zoroaster sp. YZ-2022; assembly: GCA_029582265.1. NCBI lineage: Eukaryota > Metazoa > Echinodermata > Asteroidea > Forcipulatida > Zoroasteridae > Zoroaster > Zoroaster sp. YZ-2022. The sequence goes on along the minus strand of CM055832.1, from coordinate 29,629,810 downwards.
TTTGCATTCGCAGTCTGAATTCTTATCTGTTTTTAAATTGGTGAATATTGCATACACATAAGGGTGAACTAATGGAGGGGGGGGGGGGTTGTGGGGTCAGTGTGATACTTTACCAGATATGAAATGTAATAAGGCTGTAATAGTCACAAGGCTGTTGTTAATTTAAGACTGCAGCTCTCAGAAAATGTTACTACGTGTACATGTAGTATACACGTGTACATTGTACATATATACACCCATCACAACTTCTAAGTTCCCCCTAATATTTTTTAGAATATCTCAAGTATTGCATGAATTTTTAAAATTCAAAAAGCAAATGACAGAATGACATGTTTTACACAGCTCGTAATGAAATGGTTGAATATGCATGCACAATTGACAGTGATTTGAATGAAAATTCAGCTGAAAAAAAAGTTGCAGTACAAAGCATTGCTTCAAGGGCATGTTACACATGTAGTTTTCTGTAAGAACTCAGTTATGGAGAAATAATGGAGGACCAATTCCACATTAAACTCTTGCTCTACCCTTCTAAAACAATGGACATGCATGTTGCTCTTTGAATATTCTTTTCTTATTATGAAACAGCCACCAATACCATTGTTATTGATGCATGAGTTCTTAAAGAAAACTACATGTTTAACATGCCCTTGAAGCAATGCTTTGTACTGCAACTTTTTTTCAGCTGAATTTTCATTCAAATCACTGTCAATTGTGTATGCATGATTGAATTTCAACCATTTCATTATGAGCTGTGTAGAACATGTCATTCTGTCATTTGCTTTTTGAATTTTAAAAATTCATGCAATACTTGTTGAGATATTCTAAAAAATATTAGGGGGAACTTAGAAGTTGTGATGGGTGTATACACGTGTACATTGTACCATGGAGGTATTTTTACCTCCATGATTGTACAGAGTTGTATTAGGCATATTACACATTGTACACGTATTTACGGGACCGTACTCAAGTTCCCTCAGCCTTATGTTCCCTCAGCCCTATGTTCCCTCAGCCCTAAATAGACCCTATGTTCCCTCAGCCCTATGTTCCCTCATCCAGTCTTAACACTCCATGAGGGAACATAGGGTTGAGGGAACATAGGGCCTAATTTGGATTTAAAAAAAATGTTAGGCATTGAGGGAACATAGGGCTGAGGGAACATAGGGCTGAGGGAACATAGGCATGACCCCGTATTTACCAGCCATCTAGAAAACTCATTTTTAATCTTTCCCTAAGCAGATCAGAGTTTTCAAGTAACTAGATTGCCATTCTCACAAGGTAAAAGTCAAGATTATGATGATTGACAACTCACCTGTCAGGAAGGATATAATTTTTTTTAAAGTGGGTACTGTATAAAAGACTAACTGCTCAAGTTTTGCGAATCCCTTGGAGATTTGTGCCTTTGCTTAGATTTCCCATATTTCTTGTTGCTAGTCACCCACTGAAGGAGGAGGTTGCATGTGGTTTCCTCATGTTATTGAAATTGCAAACTAGATTTGTTTAAATTCATAATATATACATGTACAATTGGTTGCCATGGTACCTTTGTATTGTCGATGATGGTATGCTCAGAAAGGTTAGTCAACAATAGAGTCTGGCTCAACCATACTACTCAAAACAATTTAGGGAACACCGGATTTTTAACATCAAATAGGTTTGAAATGTTCCATGAACCGGGATTTTCATTTGCAACCCCCTCTCTCTTTCAGTAGTCATGTCATGAAATGTGTAATCACTACATGCATCCTTTATCATCTGTTTCATTGTGCAGTTGTTTCTCATCAATTCTGTGAAACATTGTGTTTATCTGAAATAAATGATCTTGCTTTAACTGAGATTATTCCGGTGTTCCCTAAATTGTTTTGAGTAGTATATTTAGATGTTTTTGAGAATGGATTGGTTATACCCTTCCTTCCTCATCCACTGCCTCCTTCATCTATCTAATGTACAAGTGTTCAGCCTCCCTTTCGCTTGTATTTTTCCAGTGTGCTTAAAGTTTCCATTTTATTGTTCTATGAACTGTTTGTATGCTTTGTTGATATTTGTATGATTTGCTTCAGCCGATTCCTCATTATGGAACGACTTACCGGAACGTGTCAAACTCGTTCCATCTCATTCAAAACTACCCTCAAGACAGGAGGGTTGCATTCAAACTATCTACCCTGTTCATAGTCTATTTTTGTATTTCTCTTGTACACGTTGTGCCGCTGTGCCATGAGCATTTTTAGACAGATACCGGCACATTACAAATTCTTATTATTATTGTTATTATTATTATTATTATTATTATTATTATTATTATGTTGTCATTGGCCGAATAAATAATAATAATAATAATGTACACATCTATTTCACACCCAAGATCATTATTCATACTATATACAGGTACAATGTACGTGTACATGCTGCTTTCCAGTTAAACGTTGTATGGGAAATATAAGTTTATCATGCTGTCTTTACCGCTGGATAAAGACTTCTTTACCACTGGATAAAAACTACTAAGCAAAGAGTTTTGCTAAGCAAATATTTTCACTAAGCATAGCCAAAATGCAGTACATCATGTATGAAAGAAATTTGCTAAGCAAATTTTTATGGTAAGCAATTTTCTCTGCTTAGCAGCTCTATGAAATTGGCCCCAGCGATAAAGGACCTAACCGAAGGTGAGGTCCATTACATGTATATTGCCAAGACCCATTAGGTCTTTGACCCTGCAGTAGAGACATTAATAAATGCCCAAAGTGATTTTGTGTTCAAAAGTTCAATATTATTTCAAATCCCCAATTTAACGTTAAAGAAATCCTTGAGTTATGATGGCTGGCTGTCACTTGAGCGTTACGACTTTTAAACAAGTGCCTGTGTTGGCTGGTAAGATGGAACTTGTTGTGCATGTCATGCCTGTTCCTACAAGTGTGATGCAAGCACACACAAAATATGCTGCGGGCAATTATGTGAACTGCACGTGAATGCAGCCGTTTTGTCGCTGCACCCAGTCAGTGTGCAACATCCAAGTTGATGAAGTTGACACGCAAAGTTTATTTGAAAAAACAGACTGAAAAGGCACTGTTGAACCTTTACAAGATTCCAAGAGGAAATGCGGCAAATATTTATATGCGCGATAATCAAATTGTGTGTCGCACAAGCACATCCGTACATTTCTTGAAGGTTCACATACTGAACCAACATGGAACTATCCACAGTTTTTAGATTAACAACATAAAGTGTTCAAACCTGTGTTTATAATATATGTTGCACTGAATGTACATACTATGTACGTGTACAATAATAATAATAATAATAATAATAATAATAATAATAATAATGTATCAACCAATGTACAATGTATCAACCAATCATGTATGCGCTACTATAAATTTTTTCCACAATTATTTTTCACAAAATTGAAGCTTGTGGGAGCTGAACATTTTCCCCACACCTGACTGTTTCCTGTCACTTCATTTAAAAAGGTTTGTTTTTTGGACAGATGGAATAACCTGGCTGTTAACACATGCAATTGTGACCCAGCATGACAAAACCCACAAAAACGTCCCAGAAATAAAAAATGAGTTATTGGTATCATATGAAAGGGCAACTCTTTAGCTTTTCAATGGTGAAAATATTTTATCCATCATGCATTCTGTTGGAAAGTTATGGACTTTGAAAGTCGAAAAACAATGAAATTACGATTTCGAGAAATACAGGATGTTTTGAAAAATAACTGCACTAACAACTGCAAAATGGTGCTCGGAATTTCGCTTTTTCACACACTTATAAATCGATTTCAGTAATTTTGTTTGCAGGAAATTGTGAAATAAACATCCGGGAACTATTATCAGTAAAAACCCCAAAAAGCCGTATGACACCCCATTGGTCGAAAATTGGCTGTATCTTGGATTGGGGTTCAGCGACTTTTTGCGGGTTTCGCTGTGCGGGGTCACAATTTGTTACTGCAGTAAGCTGATAGAATAATATTTAAAAAGATCCCATTTCTAAAATTTTGTACACAAATTTCAGTGGTTTTACATGTATCTAGAAATCTCTTGAAATTCAATAAATTGGACTTAATATTTAAATATTGCCGTTTAATAATAATATTAAGTCAAATAAATATTCAAAAGAAAGGTTCAGATGTGACTTTTTTTTTTAATGGAGACTCAAAGCATATATAAAGATTAATGATTAATGTTCTGAGCACCTTCCACGCATATTTGAAATAAAGAAAGCACTTTATCTAATGTTACACACTGACCTGCTCAGGCTTGAATAGACTACGATTGTAAAGTGACAAACGGCCATCAAAACTGAAGGATTTCATTAACCCAAATCCTCCAAAATCCTCTTTGCCAAAGTGAAGGATTTTGAAGGATTTTGAAGGATTGAGGTTACATGCTACATGCTCTTTACTAAAGTGAAGGATTTTAAAGGATTGAGGTTACATGCTACATGCTCTTTGCTAAAGTGAAGGATTTTGGAGGATTGAGGTTATTAGGCATACAAATGTACTTGCCTTTCCATGGTACATGTACATCCATGTTTGTTGTAGTGATTGCAAGGTCAGTGCTTGAGTCAGTGGACACTGTTTATTGCTCCATGCATGCAGGGAGGGTCCCTGGCCATGTACACGTATCACAGATTAGAAACACATGTGTGCATACATGTCATGTGCTTGCTTTACTACTGAAGGATTTTAGAGGATTCAGGTTACATGTACAATAGTATGTCTAAGCAAATGGGCATTGGGAGTTAGGGTTAATGTTATTTAAATTTGGGCTTTCTTTCATACCACTTAGTGAAAATTTAAATTTTATTCCATTGTATTTGGTCATGAAATTCTACTGATGATTTTCAGCCATTTTGGAAAGAACGTTTTCCTGGTAGTGACCAACTTTCCAACTTTCGAAGACTGTCACAGAATATACAGAGAAAGCATCTATTTTTTGAGCTAGAATTTCAGATAAACCCAAAAAATGTAGCATGATTTTAAGGAAAAGAAAAAAGTCCCAGTTGACAAACAGTTTCCTTGAAGGTACAGTAAAGGACATCACTCATTTTCTTCATAGGTGAGGTACATAATAGATATGAGTAAATGCCAGGTGTCACTAATGCAGTAACTGATATGAATGTGTTAAATATGTCCAACGGGAAATGTAAAATCAAAATAATCAAGTTTCATAGCCGGCAGAGCATGGAGGAGGGAGGCTCACATAATAATGCAAATAAGGAAACTTGTTTTGCAAATGTCACTGATTCTACATTCAAGGCACATTGCCTGGCCTCTCTATAATTCAGAATTTGTAGGTTTACTCTAGTACAATGTGCATGTACATACACACTAGGCTTGGGCGGTTCCACAATTTCTGGAACCGGTTCGGTTAAAAAAAAAAGACTCGGTTCCGAGTCGGAACCGGTTCCAAGAGATTCAAAGAAAAACATAAGGATTACAGAAAATAATAAAACATATGCCCTACGGTATATTCAAACTTCGTTGTGTCCCTAATACGAAACGAAGAAGTTTCAATTTTCAACCGCAAATGCAGTGATGATAATGTTGTTTAATTTAAAATATGTTTCAGAAACTTTAAAGAAACTTTTTGGAAACGTTAAGCTAAGTTAGAGATTTGTTTCCATTATCCTACCGTTAGCAAACAACGTTACAAGCCGTGCGAGTACATGCCATGGCTTTGCATGTACATGCATGCTTCAGGGGTTGGAGCAATTAAGCAATTATACCACCCCCTATGCACAAGGTACCGTACTACCGTCCATGCCTATTGAAATTACATTAAGAACACTAGCAACATGACTAACTTCGTCACAAGATTATCCATATTACGGGGCCACCTTGATCATTCCACGTGCTTTCAACATTTTTAACAACATTTCCATAACCAAAGTATCCATGTTATGGGGCCAATTTATAAATAGGGGTTGGAGCAATTAAGCAATTGCACCACCCCCTACTACCGTCCATGTCGTTTTGCCGTATTGACAGTACATAACTTCGTCACAAGTTTATCCATATTACGGGGGCCCCCTTGATTACTCCACTTCTCAAGACACGTGCTGTCAACATTTGTAACAACATCTCCATTATAACCAAAGTATCCATGTTATGGGGCCACTTTATAAACAACTCAGTGACGCACAATAATACTACTAACGCACAGACATTGCGGTTTGCTTCAGTTGTATGTGTGGCGCCTTCACAAGTTTGCCGTAGTCTAGAGTTACATGTACATTTTGTCGGTCACTCATCAAAGAGAATCGGGTATTTTGACTGGAGCCGGTTCTCGGCTCTAGAGTTGGAGCTCAGAAAACTGCGTATTTCAATTGGAGCCGGGTTGGTCCTCAGAGTTGGTTATTTTGCTGGAGCCGGCTCTGACTGGGACTCGGCTCCCAGCCGGCTCTGGGACTCGGCTCTGGGAACCGGGTATTTGAAGGACTCGGTTCCGGAACCGACTCTTGCAAGTATCCGGTTCTTTAAAAGAGTGGCACCGCGGTTCCGATTCTTAATTTGGAATCAGGTAGAACCGGGTACCCGCTGGAACCGCCCAAGCCTAATACACACATATCTGGATATGGGGGCTATCCCTGGCCCTAGCAGATTGAAACGATTGATTGCTGAAATGCGTAATTGATGTTCCAGTGCCTTCTAGTGGAGATGGAACGGGAATCAATTCATGACGGCCTGATCCTGAGAACATCAATGCATTCATGTTTATTTTCGTTAAAGGGACAGCATCATCATGATCTACAGGGCATGGAATCGTAGTGCTAGTTTTAGATTAACTCAGTGACTTAAAATAATACCCCACATGATAGGTCATATTACCATTGCTTCTGCATAAATGACCCAGTAATTTTCAGTCACTGAGTTCATCTTAAACTAGGACACCGATTCCATACCCTGTTGAAAGTCTGTTCTGATCGTGATGATATTGTCCCTTTAAAGATGTATCGCCCGTGTTTTCCGCGATTTTACCAGCAATTTTGTGATTTGTTTATTTTCATTGTAACATCGATAATTTCCTTCTAGAAAGGAAAACAAAAATAGTCAGAAGTTAGGTGACGGGACCCATCATAATTAGTTTTGGGAAATTTATACTTTAAAACCATGCTTTTCATGATTATTTTGAAAAATGTGCCATTTTAAATCATTTGTAACCACCATCAAGTAAAAAAAAGCAATGTTCCGATGAAAAAGAAAGTTTTCGGAAATTGCTGTCAAAACGGCTCTCAGTGTACAATGTAAAACACAAGTGATACAGTTTTAAAGTCACTTTACAATATTGGGCTAAAAAAATATGGTATCAATATTTTGTGAAAAACTTCATATCAAGTATTTGTTTTCCTTTCTAAAAGGAAATTAAATGTTCCAATTTATGAAAACAACAATTTCCAGAATTGTAAATAAGTAAATTTGCACTTAAACTGAATCGAAATTGAATGTACATGTACATACGTGTACAATACATGTACGTACATCGAGTGCTTGGAGTACAAACATGTTAAGTGCATTTTTTGAGTTTTGAGAAAAATGTCATACAAGATTTTGATCATTGTCAAAAATCAGGTGTCTGTTCATGTGCAAATGGAAATCTGCACAGTTTATTTCTCATGCAATTTTCACCATTAACTCTCCTATGGTTTGACCTTTCAAAACCTTTCAAAATCTGCTTACGGGCCAAAATGGCTATCAATTATTATGAACCCTTTAAAACCCTCCAGAATTTGTTGCTACTGAACAACCACACCTTTCAATACCCTTTGAAAGGTATTGAAACATTTCAACACCAGTTTGTTCAGAGAGTTGTTACACCTTTCGAAACCTTTCATAGGTCCCTTTTGTCAGACAGTTTTCTCACCTTTCAAAACCCTTCAGTACAGCAAACTTGAAAGGTTTTGAAAGGTCTGACAATTCTATGGCAACTGCACTGTGTAGGAGGGTTAATACATGTCATTTGTGTTTAAATCTGATGTGCATCATGAGTGTAATACTGCAGTGTACAATGCAATGTGTAATATTATGTACTAAAAGCCCCAAATCGCGAAAAATGCACAATTTACATGTAACATGCTTAATGTTCCAAGCACTTGATATGTACAGTGCAGGGCTTAATCCTGACCATGGGTCAATTTCCTATAGAGTTATAAGCAGATTAAAATATGTACAAGTAGACTGGTTCCCTGTCTTATATCCTCAAGAATAAACGGGCTTCTGGCACACGTACCATTCAAGGGATTTCATTGGATAAGTTGTGTTGAAGATCAGACGTCACGCTTCGAGGCTCGCACTATAGCTACCAACCAAGGTCAAAGTTGAATATCCAGGAAACAAACATGGCTGCCGCATGGCCGGTATCTGGCATAATTCACGAGCCTCAAAGTGTGGCGTCAGATCTTCAGGGTACATGTAAATAAAATGCTGAACAAAAATATTTGCTTCTAAAGCAGGTTTCGTTACACGTTAGTTACCAGCCAAAATGTCACACAAAATTAGTCTACTTTGGCTGGTCGTCTGATCAAAATTCTCTGCTTTGCAAAATTCTGTGCTTAGCAGCTCTATGAAATGGACCCCTATGCAGTTCCCAAGATATGACTTACATGAACATACTATGTACAAATACACGCTGTTAGAGATGTACATTTGTACATGTATGTATACATTCTTCAGTTTCCTGTTGTGTTCTGCTTTTGTTGACGTTGAGTTGATTGGAGTTGTACATGCTGCTCATTATAGTAACCTTGAATCAATATTAAGATGATGCTGTGACAACTAGACAAGATCTATACTGTACACATGTTCATGTTCATGTACAATGTAAATGTGTACATAATCATTTTTTACCATGTTGAGATATTTCTCATAAAAGAATGCAGCAAGTACGTTGTTTTAAAGGGATATCAGTGCTCATATAAAAATTAACATACGAGTAAGTACATGTATGCACTTCAAGAGCATTTATTTTTTTCCCTACAATTTATTGGAAAATATGATAAAGATACACATGTAACCTGTGTATTTACTGGAGTGCCATGGTCGAGCGGTTTGGTGCATCGGATTTGTGTTCTGATGGCTGAGTCGTCAGAATGTGGGTTCGAATCCCAACCGCGACCATGGCGCTTATGTCCTTGAGCAAGACACTTTACCAATTGCTTCTCTCCACCCAGGGGTAAATGGGTACCTGTGAGGGCAGAGTTGGTTGTTGTGTTTGATTAGCTCTATATGTGCTGTAATGGCAGCAATACTCCCCAGGGAGCTGAAATGGTTTCAGGAATGATTTATGAGCCTGATGAGCAGGGGTAATAATATACATGTAATGTGCCTTGAACACCAGTTTGGTGGATACGTGCACTATATAAGTCATTATTATTATTATTATTATTACTACGGCTGTGCGTTTTTGGATATTTTTGGAACCGGATACTCGCAATCAGGAAACTTCGGATACCCGTTTTCATTTTTGTTGAAAACATGCCTCCGGTGGTGTACAAATACATGTAGCCTACTGTAAATGGTAACAAATTGACCTTTATAATACAGAGGATACCATACTTAAATCGATCTTTTCTTTATTGGAGTGTAATCTCTTGAATTTAAAGATAATTGTCTGTAAAAGTGTAAACATTACATTGTTCAAGAGTCACAGATTTCTGTTCGCACCGCTCAAATGTTAAGTCCGAATTTTAAAAGTTGTTTACGGGTAATTGGAACCGAAAAATGGAACCGGATAATGACTGTTTCGGTCGGGTATCCGGATACCCGGCACAGCTCTAGCATTTTATGTACAGTTGTACACACATACATTTGTGCGTGTACATTTTCATTCTTATCAGAACATTTTCCTTTTTAGAAAGGAAGTACCTTGAAATGAGATGTTTCACAAAATAATTGTAAGAATCTTGGTTTAGAAATATAATTAAGGGAATTTATGACTGGATAATACCAATTGTATCTAAGGGCTTTAACCAGTTCGCACCGGGAATAAACAAGTTTTTCCGAACCCTGTGGCGGGTTTATTTTTACCGCACAAACACGACCAATGGTGCTCACCAGAGCGTGACCGGGGAGACCGTGTCTTCCACCGTATGCTTATGGCTCGTTGCCACGTCGACCGGGAATCTCTACAAATATTCCCGAGAATCCTGTGGCGTGTTTAGACGCTCTCCGATCCGCTGTCCAAAAACAAATTGCGTGTATACACGGCCTCCGATGCGAACTGGTTAAGTTGTCTACAACCTCCCCAGTATGCCTTATGTGGGTCTCTCCACACTAATGCATACATTTGGGGGACATTGTGAAGAGAAAATGAATGCTAATTTTGTATTACTTTTTTTTAACCAATGCATCCCTTGCAAATTTGGGCATGTTTTTACTGAAAATTGATATATCTTAATAAATATTTAAGAGCAGGCGATCTTCTTGAAGATATAACGCTTTGTCACATGGACAGACACATTTTTTGGATTGTCTAAATTTTAACTAAAAATTATTTTTTTAAATTAAATTATCTTCCCAGTTAACATTTTAAAGCCTAGAAGATTGTTTTCAATAACATTACTGTGCCTTTGCCTTATTACTTAAGAAGTTACTGGGTGGAGAACATCTTAAAGGTAACGTTTGTCACAAGGGACAGACAATATCATTCTTTTCTTGAAAAATACATCTTAGGCGTGTAAGTTATTTGTGTTTTATCTTATATAATCTTGTTAACCCCCCTGTAGAAGTTTTCTATATGATGTATTTGTTTTGAAACATCTCAGAAAAATATAGGTATGGGCTATTCCTTATCATAACGTTTGTCACATGGACAGACTTTATTTCCAAATAAACATTAACGTTTTGTCACTTTGACAGACATTTCTTTCTAAACTCACTGAAAAGAAAAAAATAATGTGAATAGGATTTACTGAATTTCTGTCTTATTGTCCTCCTAAATCCTATATAATCCTATAGGACAAAAATTTAGTTTTTGGAACATTACCAACAGCATTTTATGTATACATCAAAATAACGTTTGTCACAAGGACAGACATTTATTGTCGTATTCTTTAAAATACTGCAGATGCTTTATTAAAGGTCACATTTATTGTATCTAAATTTACTTTATTCAGATGCTTATAGTCCAATCAAATAATATTTGTACATGTATGTGAATTTTTATAATTCTCTCAATGCAAATAAAAAACAACAAAGATGAGATGGAAGTGATTTGGCAATAAAGAAAGTTTGTTGAAAAACAATCAAGAAACATACATGTAAGGTCTCTTATCTAAAACATTAGAAGCATAATATAACTTTTAAAGAGTGATCCAGAATCCTAAACAATTGAAACAAATCAATAAGTCACATGTGCACATCTTTGAGAGTGGCAGTGTGCCATCATCACCATGATCGAAGACAGGTGGACACAGCTTCAACTTACAGAAGAAAAACAATTATTGGAATTTTTTATGTTAACCAAACTAAATTACAAATTTAAAATTACCCTTCACTTTTAGACAACCCAAAAACCTCTAATATTAATGATTATATGGGGCTTTATTGTGTATAAAATTTTTTTTTTTTTAATTAAAAAAATTGTCATCCATCTGAAATGCTCTTCTGAAACATCATTGTTGTTGAGGTAAGTCATTGCTTTTTTCTTGGTATTTAGATTTTATTTATATTTTATATTATGATTTAATTTTTTTTCATTGATGCTTGTTAAAAAAATTTTTTTTTTAAATCTCTCGCAAAAACCTTTAACATGTACAACACAGTAGGAGTAAGTATGAGTGATAGAATGGCAAGGTACTTTATTACGCATGCGCAGATTTCTAAACCCGCGATAGCCTAACCATTCATAAAAAAAGCCTTCCATTGTACATCACGAACTGCATTCAGTGGCACTTCCTCCCTCTGTGCTTCCCTGTTTTCCGTACTGTAGTTTCTCCACAGCCCCCAAAAAACTCAAAACATGTATGTATACATTAAAAGCAATCCCAAATACTTAATATGCTCTGTTACCACGATATATTACTGTATTTCATCTTAATAAACTAGCACTGCAATTTGGGTGATGTTTTGAGGTGTTTTTCCCCAGAGTGTCACAAGTGTACACGTATAAAAAAAAAACAGTCGGTGGCAGTCGATCGCGGTGTGGTTCGCGAACGATAACCCAGCGGTCTGTGAGGGTGACAGTGCCAAGGTCGGCCAAATCCATTATCAGGTTTTACTAGACAAAAAATTGTAATAAGGTCTTTTTCTCTGTCCCCGTGACTACTGATTTGGTGCATTCATCAAGCATGAGCAGAAGTAAATGTGCTTATTTATGTGTACGTCCACGTCGACAGACGCACGGCCTCCATCTTACTGACGTACGTATACACACAGAATAGTCGGAGTCTGTCTCCGAGACGTACCATGATGGCGGATGAATAGCTTAGTCTGTCAACTAACTTTTAAAAATGCATGTACAGACATGATTGAAGTTTGTTTTGCGTGAGGAGGGCGGTGAATTTGTTCAAAAATTAACATATTAACTTCACTTTTCATATAACAACTGTTGCCATGAGATGGACTGTAAAATTTTGCATTCAGTAATTTTTTTTGGTCACGTCGTCACATGAAAGCTGTGTTAACGCGTTCGCTTTCGCCCAAGAGCCGGAGACGACGGACGCCTTTCTGCTCGCCAAAGACTACATACGCATGTTTTCTATAATTGTTTTTGTACTGACGGATTGCGGTTAACCGAAAAGTATACATGCGGCGGTGAAAACTTAGATCTGAAATTTGTAGAATGCTGGCGGGGAAAATGCCAGTGGCGTGCGTTATGAAAATGGACAGAATCATGCCTCCCTAAAATGAAAGCCCTCACTTCAAACGAAAAGAATAGAAAAGTGAAATAATTGTGGATATCATGAAAATATTGTATTTTACAGTTAAAACACGCTTTTATGTACAATTAAAGTGCTCAGTTGGTGTCAATCGAGCATGTTTAACGCTAGTCACATTGTGGACAGACATGGCGACGTCGTTATCTATTTTTAAACGTCCATTTGGGGATAAAAGAAAGACAAATCATCTGCAAATGACAACAAAAATAAAAGTCTATCCTTAAGATACGACTGACCAGTAGAAAAGTATTTTTTTGCTTCCCCAAAGTATGTATTTTCACGATGTAAAATGACCGATTTTAACCGGCCCGATCGTGTCCCACAGGGACCCCCCATATATATCAGGACATTTTTAAAACATTGCTTATAAACATTTAATGAAAGTACACTCCTTTTAAAAAATATTTATTTTATTTCTTGATCATTATACAATACTGCCTACTACAGTTATGGTTCGCTTTTGTGGTCAGAGCACATTAAATTGCGACCGATAAGTCAATGATGCGCAGTTGTATGCATTAGTGTGGATAGACCCACATACATGTAAGCTTATTCATACATGTACATGTAGCTTCTTAATTTGAACTCTTATTTAGAAAGCCTTTCTTGACATCATGTCCTCACATAAACTATACAGTATTTTCAACTAAAAATATTGTCACTCAAAATAAACTCTAGATATAAACTCTAAAATATGGTCACTGTCATGTTCAAAATTGCAAAATACAAACTTGTTAAAATAGCCACAATGCTAACATGTCTCAATCCCCACCCACATGAGATTTAAATGTGCACAGTACAGTATAAATTGGCTGAAAAAGTGCAGTCATTTGATGAATACATGCAAGTGTGCATTGATATAGTTCCCATGTCTTTTGGCTTATAAATTCATTGTATGAGCAGTATATAGGAAAATGATTAAATTTCTGAAATATTGTGCTTGTACACATGTACATGTACATGTACGTGTATAGATGTATGTTATTTACATTGTATCTTGTACATATCCAATTGTTTCTAGCCGTCGCCTCCTATTTTTTTAAGTGTGAAGGGAGGATTTTTATAATTGCGCAGGAATCTTTATCCTGAAGGTGCAACTTCTTGCATAATATGGGTGCAGTGGCGGATCCAGGGAAGGCAAAAGGGAGGACATATGTGTCCACTCCCATCCCAACATAGTATTAGCTAGAGGGGTGTCTGGGTGTCTTTTGGACACCCTGTTTCAAATTTTGGACACCCATCTATCATTTACATGTAAAAGTATTGTAAGTGAACAATTTGGACACCCTGTTTTGAAGTTTCCAGCAAATGTGGACACCCTATTTCTAAATCCTGGCTAACACCTTGCACCCCAACCTATTTTTTTCTCAAAACCTTTCATACATGTACAGTACATGTAATTTTTTTTTGAGGGATACAAGGGGTTTAAACATATTTGGGTTTTTGTTTACAGTGTATTCCCCTTGTTTACAACCCAGGATTCGGCCCTTGGATGGGGGTTCAAATGGACCACTTATTAAAATCAGCAGTGCTGTGGGAGGAGAGGGTCTTTACACTGCTCCCCCCAAAGAAATTTGTTTAGGCAAGCCCCACCCCACCAAAATTTGTAAATTTAAATGTACATGTACATGTACCTGGTTTGACCCCTTTTTGTAAAATAAACCTGCGCTTGCCATTTCCACAATCCCATTTTAGACAATTTTTAAGGTTAAAACAAAATTATGTTAGCCCCCCAAAATGTGCAAAGAGTTGTTTTTAACTTTAAAAAAAAGGTCACAAAGTGCCTCAGGGCACCATGGTCACTATATTCCATCAAGCAAAATGCATTCCCTTTAATTTATTAAAATCTTGGTCTGCTGGTGAGTGGTACATAGTATGTATTTCTCTCATTTTATAAATGCTAATTTAATAACATGCGGTGTGGTAGGATAGTGTTGCCAGTAATTGTTTTATTGACTTATTTAAGTGAGGGTAATGGATTTAAACATGTACACTTTGGTTGATGGTTATTGTGGACAATACCAGTCTATTATCTACGTACATAAAATGGGTCACTCGTGTACTAAGCTAGTCCTTGGCATAGCTAAGTACTCCAAGAACAATGGATTTTGCCCATCCGTGACGTATTGTTCCACAAACTGATGGCAAGGTCTCAAAAAAGAAGCAGTGCAGTCTGGATGAATTACCCGGCGTGTGAGAGAACTGTATTTCACGCTCACCTTAACGTTTAGTGCGTTCTCCCCACAGCTGATAGTTCACCTGCCTCTCGTTTAAGATTGCGTCCAGTTCACTAGGAACTAGCTTCACATTTATGCCTATCCCATGATGCCCCACGGCAGGCCAGGCAGGGGGAACAAAACTCGTAACCAAGCTGGTTGTGCGTGCGCGCATTTTGAGTACATTGCCGTGGTATGGATTATAGCAGGCTGGCACACTTCATGTAGGCATTCCTTCCTCCATGATGTAGGTAATAGACTTCTGACAATACAAAGCGTCCACTAGTATTGTTACATGTACATCCCCTCACCCCCCTGAAAGATTTGTAATTATTCTGTTGATATTAAAAGGGAAGGAACAACATTGGTATATTACCCGATACATTTACAACCATTAAAACCCTCCTACTATACATGTAGCTGCACTTTAGTGGCAAGTACATATGTATCTGTAGTGGTCAAAATCAGTCAACTGCCTGTTTTGACTGTTGACCCAAATGTGCACACAGGGGCATTTTTGACTGGTCTTTACTGTCATTTTGACCACCCTGAACAATACCAGACAATGCTTTTACCAGTCAAAAACGGTCAACTCATTTTGACCTGTAAATGTACTTACATGTACATGTATGTACTACACATAAGGTTTTGACTTTTTTAAGTGCACTAGATATACCATGGTAAGTACGTATGTATATCAACATTTTGACAGATTTTGACCCTTGTAGTAGTAGAAGGGTTAATTCAAAAGTTAAAGCTTGTCTTGTTAACAAAACTTCGTATTCATTCTAACTTAGAACGAAACTGTACAATTCTGATGTAAATCTTTTTTGGAATAATATTTGACTATTCTTACAAATGTCAACATCTTAGACAAATATTTCAAGTGATGTTTGTTAATTATACATACATGTACATGTACATGCCCATGTACATGTACCATCACCAACTGTGCGCCAAATATGTCTTAAAGCTAAAGGTGAAGCTTGGATCATTCATTTTGAAACAAAACAAATAAAAAAATGATGTCGTACATGTAGTACCTTCCATTTGAGTTTTACCAAAATTTGTTTCAGAAAAGTCATGAGTTTGCACAAGCCTTTTTGCACACTTAACCCTCCTACTATTGATGCACTTTAGTGGGAAGTTGGTACAGGGGTCAAAACCAGTCAACTGCCTGTTTTTACTGTTGTCCCAAATGTGCACACAGGGGTATTTTTGACTCGTTTTTGCTGTCATTTTGACCCGTTTTTTGCTGTCATTTTGACCACCCTGAACAATACCAGACAATGCTTTTATTACCAGTCAACTCAGTCGACTCATTTTGACCTGTAAATGTACTTACTACATGTACACGTAAGGTTTGACAGTGTTTGACTTTTAACCCTATTCTACATGCACCAAAATGGGGTATTTTAAGTGGCATTAACATGTTGTTTTTAAAATTGAATTTATTATGTGATCTAAGCATTGAAAACAAACAAGTGGCATATCAATACAAAGCTAAAACTCCCAAGCTTCCAGAAAATGAAAAAAATAAAAATAAAAATGCAAATTACATGTTAATTATTCATGAATAATTAATTAGATGATGACATTTTTTCCCCCATTTTTTATTTTTTTAAAATTTATTTTCATTTTTCAAGCATTCAAGTATATTGAATTTGTTTCTTTATGCTTTTATAAGTATAACACATCCCTTTCCTCTATAAATACAAAAGAAATGGGTAAAATTGGATAATATTTGGCGAATCTATGAAAATGTACATGACTGATGTGGCATCTTCACTATCGCTGCTTTCACTACAAGATTCGTCATCGTCAGATTCATGGAACAAAAATGCTTTGATTTCATCATTCAATTCCGAATTTGAGAAGTTCGGAACCATCACAGGGTCTTTATGTTTCTTTGAAGGCATTTTGGATCCGATACGATCTCGGATGGTTACGATATTGAAGGATGTTTAGCGATTGTTTGTCACGATTATCAACTACACACAATGTATGCGTAAACAAAATGGCGCCCGAGAGTTTGGGGAACGCACCCCCGACTATCGAAACTTTCCGACCGGTTAAGTGGCACTTCGGTAGTAGTGACGACATTTATTTTCGCCGAGAACTTCCATATATGGGTATACAATAGTTGTTCATTCATAAAAAGTCTTCACAACACGTTGCGGCAGATATATAGCGCCCTCAAGAAAGAGATCTTTGTTTTTACTGTCAAATCGTGCCAAATGGAACGATGCGTGTAGAATAGGGTTAAGTGCACTATACCTTGGCAAGTATATTAAAATTTTGACTGATTTTGACCTTTGTAGTAGAATGAGGGTTAATCTTATTTTCAGACATACATGTAGCAGTAGATAACGTACAGTATGTAGTTCTGATTATAAAACTAAATTGAAGTGAGATTTATGATTTATTTTATCAAGTGAGAATTTATCAATTACATTATGTCAAGTTTTAAAAAAAAAAGGTTATAGAATTAGCTGTTATTTAATGCAAACGTACTGTGTATTGTTATGAATACCATAGACCCAGAGAGATAGAGAGATAGAGAGAGGGGCTCTAAGCATGCCTTGGTCCCAGCACTGTACTGGCTACTGAGGATAAGGCACTTGCAGTGAGAGCCTGCCCAGCAGTGGTTTGAATTGACCTTTGGATTTTAGAACATTTCAGGGTACGTTTGAAGATATCCAGGTGAAAAATCTTCTGTACAGGATAAAATATCATTCTTTTGTGTATAAAAACAATCTTTTCCGAAGTCTAAAGGTTGTAAGTACATAATGCAATATGTTCACAAATCTCCCTTTGCCTCAAAATTTGTCTTGAAAGAAGAGAAGTAGCCACCGAGGGAAAAAATAGAAGTAGCCTATATTGTGTTCAAACCTCTAGTTTCTTGTTTGTGAGGATGTGGAGAGCCTGTAAATCCTCCAAAAATTAAACATCCAGGAGGTTCAGGGGGGCTTTGTTCTTTAGACCAAAGGGAGACCCAGGCCCGCTACCCATTTTTCAGGATTTGTTGTCAAATCACACACCTGACATGTAGGCCCTCCATCCGTTGTCGGTTTATTGTTCTCGCATGTTCTTGGTTGCGCCTGGTGTACAAATCCAAACAACAATTGTAGCAATACAACTCCTCTTTATACATGTACACAGTATGTATGCATCAGTGCACAGTACTTTTTTTTATTAACCCTCCTACACATGGAGGTCACTCCGATCCACAAAATTCTGTTCTTGAGCAACCTTCAGTACATAGTACAAGCCTGCTGTCCTTTGCAAGTAATCTTACAAAATCAACTGTGTGCCACCCAAGACCACTGTAAACGTTTGAACATATTATAAGTATGGCCTGCAATGTACATGTATCAATGGGAGACCACCTTACCCTGCAATCTCAGTAGTGTGACATTGCACAGAAGGGTAACCATAGGAGGCCACTGGTAATGGCTTGGAGTGGCCTGAATGGGTTGTTTCAAAAATTGCACTGATTGTAGGAGGGTTAATAATATGAATCAAAATAAATGAAACTGTAGCACAGGTGTATTAAGTACCAGCATACATGTATTTAAATGTAAAAGGATTATCATATCATACATGTATGGAACAAAGTATTGTCAACATTCCTTGTACTTTCGCTATTTTGATGGTAATTTCTGAAGACAAAAATTAATTGGAACATTGCTGTTCAACTTGAGGAAAGGATAATAAATGCTTTAAAACGTTTCTCAAAATAATCACGAGAAGCATGGTTTTACAGTAAGTGTACGGAAATTTTTTTTACGGTGGGTCCCGTCATAAATTAATTTTGGCACTTTTTTTTTTTTTTTCCCCTGTTGAACCATGCTATTTTTTAGTATTTTTTAGTATTTGTTCTTCTTTAAATGAAAATAAAATAATTCAGAAATTGCCAGTAAAACATGTACATGTACCAGTAGAATATTAACCAAACTGCTATTTGAAACAAACGTTCAAATTAAAAAACTGAATAAATTGTGCGTGTACATGAACATACATACATACAGTGTACACTGTATATGGAATTGATGTTTCACTTATTGACCTTTTCGTAGCAGAATCAGATGAACACGGCTAATGAAACAACGTCCAATCTGATCACTTGCAAGTGAATGCTCAATATGCGAAAAAACTAAAACAGTATTTAACAAAACTACTGCACATCTTCAAGAATATACATGTACATACATGTTTTCAGTTTCTGGTCATGCATGTACGCAGGTCGGCTTTTAAAAATTGGTGTGGTGATGCTTTTTGTTTATTAGTGATACATTTTAGCTTGTATGCGGGGTTAATAGAACTAGACCAAATTTCCCACCAATTATGGTAGCTAAGATCGAGAGGCCTCACAAATCGGGCAAATGTTCATATCCCCTATGTGAAAAAGTCGTTTTAAAACAGTGCGGCAGAATTCCACTCGATCCAGCAATTTTGGCTGCAATTGAACATCATTTCATAACAAAAAAAGAAGAAAACTAAAAAAGAAAACTAAAAAATGCCGTGGTGCGGGTCTGAGATGGCGTGCGCTGAGCTGGTGAGCAACATGCTCTTGCTGAGATCATACTGAATGTTTTTTGCATATTTTTAAATTTTTTAAATTATTTATTTTTTACGAGCCCATGGCCTACCCAAATCCCAGAGGCTAATCGTTCCGCTTCTAAAACCACTAGCCTTGGGCTAGCAGACTAGTGTTAATTTTGACCCCTGGCTCATGAGAAGTGTCTACATGTATATCGGGTACCATACGTGTATATATTTAGTAATAATGCTGATACTGGTTTTGAATTGTACATATGGCAAAATATTACACGATAGGTGTACTGTGCACACTTCCCTCATTTTTGTAATTATAGCTTCATTGTGCATAAATGTTAATTGTTAATGTACAAAGACAAAGTAGCCCTGATCTGTTGGTAAAAATGCACTCGGCATTTTGCGGCACCATTTCATTGCTCATTTGCAGTTACATTTCAATCAATCAATCAATCACATCACATTTATTTCCATACTTCCATAAAAGAATTAACAAACTTTATATTAAAAGTGCATTAAACGATGAAGCAGTAAATGTTAAATTAATAGCAAAATAAATAATAAAATAGAGCATGGGGGCTGTTTATATAAGTGGATGCTTCTTAAAAATAGCCAGCCAGACAAAAAACATGAACAAAGGACAGACAGACAATAGACAAGACAATAGGTAGTTGACACAATACAGAGTAAATATACTGATGACAGAGGCAATTAAAATATTGAAAAGATATCAAAAGGCTGTTAAGCAAAAACAACAGACCAACAACATTTAGATATGAGGATAAAGTGAACGCAATGGAAGAAAAGATATATTTGGGAGAGGAAGCTAAGACGCATAATGAGAGATAAGGACTCGTTTGTATTTAAACTTGAAAAGACCCACGGACTGCTGAGATCTGATACTTTTATCTATGGCATTCCACACACGAGGACCAAAGAAACGAACGGTGCTCATAGAATAAGAGGTGCGAGTGAATGGAACAAACAGATTGGTACAGGATCTTGTGGAGTGGCTATGGGTGTCTCGAACTGAGGTAAAGAAGGAAGAAAAAACTTGGGGAAGAATATTGTGAGTGAACTTGTTCATAAAAATCCCAGTATGGAGTTTATTAATGTCGGCGATAGTGAGAGTGTGCAGTTGTGCGAAAAGAGGTGCTGAATGCTCTCTGGGGGAAGAGAAAGTACAGATACGAATAGCCCTTTTTTGTGAAACGAATAAGGAGTACATCTTCGTGTTACTCACAGAAGCCCAAACGATGTTACAGTACAGTGTGCCATGGCGCTGAATTGTTCAGTTTGTTTGTAAACAATTTTTAATTACTCCGCCATTTTTTCTCCAAAAATTCTCAATTTCCACAAGTTCCCTATTGAAACATAACCAAACAGCATGGTGAGTGCCCCGTTAGCTTATTTTGAACCATTGACCCAGAAATCAAACCCCAAACACCAGAGCATGTACAATGTACAATTCCCATAGGACCATGTAAAATTCCCATAGGACCATGTACAATTCCCATACTGTAGCATATAGGCCTATAGCCCATCTGTCAACACAAGATCATTGAGTTTAGCCGCTCTTATCACAAGGCTTCAAATTGTTTTCTTGGGTCTAGAGGGCCTCTATCCATCTGTTTAGACCATTTGAGAAGGGGATGTGTTCAACAAAACAAACATATTGCACGCTATTCACACCTACATGTACTTAACAATTCAGTACAATGGAAGAACGGTGTGTGTAGATTGTCATAGTGCACCGCAGTGTTTTAAATAAGGATAGATGAGGGTGTTATAAAGAAGAACAAGTGATGAAGCAGGGAGGAAATGGCGGATCTTAGAAATGACACCAGAATTACGACAAATAACCTTATTAACAGAAAAGATATGTTCCGACCAGGAAAGTTTATGGTCGATGATGATACCAAGAAATTTTGCCGAGAAGACTCTTGCTATAGAGATATCATCAATGATCACCGGTGGCAAATCGATGTCTTCAGGACGATAAGACTTGGAGAAAAAAATAAAATTAGTTTTGGCATGGTTAATGGAAAGTTTGTTTGCCTTAAACCATGAAGACGTGAGCAAGTTCAATGTTGAGTGTGTTGATCAAGGAGGAGAGCTGAGGACTAGAGTAGAAAATAGTTGAATCATCAGCAAACAAAGTAAAAGATAAAAGGGGGGGGAGGAGTAATGGAGGTCATTAATATAGAGGAGAAAGAGGAGTGGGCCAAGAATTGAACCCTAACAATCCGAGTCGCAACCCTTGATTGAAGTAAACTGGTATCTATTGGTAAGGTAGTCAGCAAACCATTGCAGCGCGACTCCCCTGATGCCAAAATGTTCAAGTTTAGAAAGAAGAATAGAGTGATCAATGGTATTAAAGGCTTTAGAAAGGTCAATGAAAACACCGGCAGCACATATTTTATTGTTCAATGCCTGGGTGACACTATCAACAAGTTCGATGAGGGCCAAGTCATTGGAATGTTTAGATCTAAAGCCAAATTGATGACCAAAGAGAAGATGGAAACGAGAAATGAAACAAGAAAGACAATTGTACATGAGCCTTTCAAGAATTTTTGAAAAACAAGGAAGGATGGAAATAGGCCTGTGGTTACTAATGTTGCACTTATCACCATTTTTGAAAACGGGAATAATTTTAGCAACCTTAAAATTAAGAGGCACAGATCCACTGAGAAGGGAGAGATGAAAAATGTAAGCAAGAGGTTCAGCAGTCGATGGAAGGACAAATTTCACAACGGTAGAACAAATGTTATCAAAACCGCAGCTTCTTCCTCTCTTCATGTCTTTGCCGATGCGTAAGATTTCTTGAGTGTTAGTATACGTAGGGGTTAAGAAAAAAGGACCATTTGGGTTGTGCAAATAGTCATAAAAGTGAGTACCGTAAGCGGGTATGTTACTGGCAAGAGAAGACCCAATGTTAGTAAAGAATTTGTTAAAAGAATTAGAAATATCATTAGGTTGGGAGGCAAAGTGTTCACCGTCTATTGTGAAATTATCTGGAAACGAGGACTCTTTACGCTTACCCAAAATGTTATTTATTTCACGCCACGTATTTTTAAGGTTGCCCTTATGATGATCGAGCTTAGTGGCATAATAATTTTTCTTGGTGGAACGAATAGTGGCAGTAAGACGATTACGGTAGATCTTATAAAGCCGTTCGTTTTCTTCCGAGGGCTTGCTCAGATAACGCCTGTGTAGTCTATTTTTGAATGAACAAGAATTCACTATAGACTGGGTGATCCATGGTTGATTTTTCTGTGATTTCCCAGTAATTTTGGTGATAAGTGGGAAATGATTATTATAACGAGAAATAAAGATAGAAAGGAAAGAATTATAAGCAGGGTCAACCTCTTAAGCTGCATAAACCTCATGCCAATCAACACTGTTAAGATCACTTGAATGAGTATATAAAATCTTTAAAAAAAACTATAACAAAAACAAAAACAGAAATGCTAGCTCTTACCCACCAAATATCATATAAACCTGCTGCACTTATCATTGACAGTGAGGTGGTTTTCTAGCTGAAGAACAGTTTTGTTGTTGTTGCTAACATGTATTTTGTTTTGAAATGTTGCAGCGGAAAATTGTAGACATTAATGCTTTATATAGACCTTACCATAATGTACATGTAGATGGAGTGCCCTGATCTAGCGGTTTAGTGCATTGCATTCGTGTTCTGATGGCTGAGTCGTCAGAATGTGGGTTCAAATCCTGACTGCTACCGTTTTATTTATTTCCGTTAGCAAGACACTTTAGCATAATTGCTTCTCTCTACCCAGGAGTAAATGGGTACCTAGCTGGAGGGCAGAATTGGTTGTTGTTTAATAACTCTATGTGCACCAAAACGGCTGCAATTGAGCTGTACATGTACATTCTCCAGGAAGCTGAGATAGTTTCAGGAATGATTTATGAGTCTGATGAGTAGAGGTAATAAAACACATCTATAGGGACTTCATAGTGATGTGCGCCATATGCATGTAAGAATTGTTATATTATTATTACATGTATGTACATGTACATGTGCACTTCAGAGTGCAGAGTAGACATCAGAGAATGTGTTGGTTCATGTACTGTACGTACACACATGTACGTACACACATGTACGTACACTATGTAGTTTGACTACAGAATTTAGTGTTGGATGGACACTATTATAAAACCAACGGGTTGCATTCATGTCTGAACCCTAATAAAAAAAAAACAGAGAAGAGACCAATTTGCCACTCTGGTAGTTGAAGTTGAAAGTTTAAATTAAATCTCAAGCCCAAGATGTTGTCCTTATATCCCAAAAAATCAATATCTCTCTAATTCTCATGGCAATTGGCATTATAGCTGACATGATGCATGCATGGCCTTTACTTGTTCGCTTAGCATGGGTAAAGACCTTATCTGTGATAGTCTATGCATGATGCTCGTGAGTTGTCTAAAAGTAATGGATATTCACGTTTCATATCACTTATTACCTAGATAGTATTATCTAATTTAAGTAGATCTATGCAAAATTACTTAGTTTTCTGTTGGTTATCATCCTTTGGCCTGACATTGGTGCTCATTAGCAAATTGCCATTAGATGTGATTTTGAATCACATCTCTTCTCTTCTCATATTGTATCATCTTCTTCACTCATGCTTTAAATCCAATTATTTGTTCAACTTATACACTGTCGTGTTTATTTAAACATTTTATATAGAATCACAATGTTCATTTCTCATGTATTGTTTTTATGATTGTTGCATTTTAGCTGAATAAATAATAATAATAATAATGATAGATGTCCAAAATCACATTATGAGTCTGCACACAGGTTAGTCATCGCAGAGGATTTCCTACTCCAAATAACTTCTTTGCTACATGTATTAGCAGAAAGTGGCCCCAGAGAGTACATTGTACGTTAAACATTTGATAGCTTATTTGGAAATGTGATTTCAGAGTTATATATCTTGACATTTAATATTAATTTATTGATGTACATGTACACCTGTACACCATTATGTTTTTGTTTCACGTACATGTATTAGCCAGGATTTAAAAGAAAACACAGTTTTACAATAATCTGTCTTTGTCTTTTTTGACAACTGTTATCGTTCCTTCATAACATTAATGGTTTAATGCATTTTGCTACTTACGCTAACAGCTTTTATTGCCTCTATAGACAGTGCCAACCATTATGTACAATGTACATGTAAGTGGAGTGCTATGGTCATGCGGTTTAGTGTGTCGGATTTGTGTTCTGATGGCTGAGTCGTCAGAATGTGGGTTCCAATCCCAACCGCGACCATGGTACTTGTGTCATTGAGCAAGACACTTTACCATAATTGCTTCTCTCCACCCAGGGGTAAATGGGTACCTGTGAGGGCAGAGTTGGTTGTTGTGTTTGATTAGCCGTATGCGCTGTAATGGCAGCAATTGAGCTGTATACTCCCCAGGGAGCTGAGATGGTTTCAGGAATGATTTATGAGCCTGATGAGCAGGGGTAATAATATAATGCACCTTGAGCACCAATTTGGTGGATACGTGCGCTATATAAGTCCTTATTATTATTATTATTATTATTATTATTATTATTATTATTATTATTATTATTATTATTATTATTATTATTATTATTATTATTATTATTATTATTATTATTATTATTATTATTATTATTATTATTATTATTATTATTATTATTATCGTTTCGGTTTGCGGTAACACCATGTGTTTATCTCAACTAACGTGAAGCTGAGATACAGGTTCTGAAAAGAACCGTATTATTATTATTTTCAGAACCTGTATCTCAGCTTCACGTTAGTTGAGATAAACACATGGTGTTACCGCAAACCGAAACGATATCGATATTCCACCATGCAAAGCCTCAAAACTTATATTATTATTATTATTATTATTATTATTATTATTATTATTATTATTATTATTATTATTATTATTATTATTATTATTATTATTATTATTATTATTATTATTATTATTATTATTATTATTATTATTATTATTATTATTATTATTATTATTATTATTATTATTATTATTATTATTATTATTATTATTATTATTATTATTATTATTATTATTATTATTACATATACATGTATGTATATTTGTCACAATTTGAATTAATGTACACTGTAGTACATGTACTTTAACTGCCTTATGGAAATACATTTCAATTGAATAAAGTGTCGGGTGGTTGCCTTTAGACCTGCTTCAAATATTTATTCAGTAACATCATCTTCAAGGCACCAGCAACCCATAGTCTTCCCCAGAACTGCAGCAGTTCAAGTACAAGGTAAAAAGAGTGACACATGTTTTCCAAGATCAAAGATCCAGAATTTGTGTATTAACTACACACAAAGCAGTCTTCAAAATGAGTAAGCAAAAGTAATTTTCAAAAAGTTATTCCTTTCCTTTTTGCTTCATTCATTTGATTTATCCACAAATGATTCCAGGACAATTGTGATCATGGTTTTGATAGGTTCTGGGATGATCACGTACATGTATGTAATTGATGGGGAGCAGTGTAACTGTTTGAATCTGGTGACATGCATTGTATAAAGAACAAATCAATGTCAGGTGAACAGCTGATAAGACCCCAACTTTGTGTCAAAATCTCTTTGGTAATGTACATTCTGCCATGCCTATTTGCCAGTTCATTGAAGTTGATGCAGGTTGGCCAACTCTGGTGTCTTCGCGCAAAACAGGTTGAGGGAAGGTAGTCATCTGAAAGAAATCATCTGTTATAGATCTCTGATGATCGTACAGTGTACATGTACGTGTACCTTAACCATAGCTCCAGCCATACCTCATGTATACATAGCAGCAGATGATGAGGAGCTTGCATTGAGAGGATAGGATGCACTGTTAGTGAGCCCTCTGTTGGTCGTCTTTTCCCACTGAGGCGTGCATCTTCCCTTGGTAGCGTGACACCCTCACATGGCATAATCATGCCTAGGATGCACAAGTGACTCCTAGCCGGTGTGGTGTCAGCATTGCGCGGTGTCGGCATCTATGTCATTAAACATGCGACCGTCTCATGACCTGCTACTGTAAATGGGGGTACGTTTTCTCTCTCTGTGTTGTGTGACTGTTGTTTGTCAGTCCTTGTTAATAAATGTGCAGACTTTGTGCATGCTTCCATAGCTACACATGTTAATGAGTATTTGCCGGGCCAGGCTGGCTTGCTGTCCTCATTAGAATAGATGGTCTCTAATTATTTCAGTGCATGCAGTTCTATTCATACGCATGTGCTTCTATTTATTTAAATAATTTGTACATGCATGTTAATTCATTATATCTAGATGCACTTTTGCACAATATTCATGTTGGCTAGGTATTTTACATCATTAATGTTGCCATGTGATGCCCACAGAATCATTTAACTTTTTAGAAATCAACAGTTTAACGTAGAGCAAGCAATAAAAAAAAATTCAACAAGTCCATGAAACATACTAACAGCATATTAAAATGGTTAAATTATCAATTTAAAGACATTGTTATATTCATGTTTGTCAACAATCACAATTCATATTATTAACATACATCTATGTATAAGTACGTAATTAATTAATTACCTGTATTGAAATACTCCATACAAAATTGTGAAATTACGAAAGTCATAGAATAATATCAGGCTGCTTAAAATGATTTTAAATAATTGTTTTGGCTAATGTTTAAGGCACATGTGTTCGTGGTTAAAGTCATTACATGTCTTTAAAAAAATTTCTAATTAACTTAAGAAAAACAAAATCAGACTTTTCTCTTTCACATGCATTATTCATAATCCTTCACTGGCACAATTATGTATTTGTAAAGAAGATAATTTAAATGATCAAATAAGTACATCAATGTAAAATTATCCAATCGATCTGTTTCTCAAGATTCATGTACATACATTCAAATTCAAATTAAAAGTGAAATAAACTGGTACAATCCAGCCTACCCAAAATAATGAAATTTCTGTAGATTGTACATGTACATGTGTACAATGTACAGGGAGATCAAAAACTGTATATAAATGAAAGTTTACAAATATTTCATAAATTGTGAACTTAAGTTCAGCTTTTACAAGCAAGTTTCTCTTCTTGACTGTCACAAAGTATGGATGCAATTGAACTGTTACAAAGAGTGTGTTTGGCGTTTGATTGGTTGCTCCTTTGTCAAATAGCACCTCGTTAATTTTCAGCTCATTCAAAGAATGATACCCGAGATCATTTTAATGTATAAAGAAAATACCTACATGTACTTGTAGAAGTCTAATCATAAAATTAGTCTGAATACTCCAAGTGGTACATTGGAACGTAAGCCGCAACTTATGTGAATCACAGGAAATACACCCTTGGATTGAAGTGATGTACACGTACTAGATTTGATCGAAATGTGTCCTGAACACCTGTGCTCTAGATGTGATTATCTTACAAAATGACGGTGCCCTGTCAGGTCTTGATTGGTGTGTGAATACAAAAAAGAGGAAATACACATCTAGGTCTCGTACTGTGAAAGGAATCTCCCTTTCATCATTCGTTAGGGATCCAATTGAATGATTTTACATGAAATGGGTTCCATGTCAACTCTAATTTAAAAAAAAAATAAAAAAATCAAAGAGGAGAAAATAATGCTTTATTCTAGAGGTACATGTATTGTAAGTCCACATTAATATGATACATGATAAATGTGGGGTCACGTCTAAGTGGAGCAAATTTGTGATGTGTTCTACCAGCACATTTTGGGCAAGAAATCAAAACTGAGTTGATTATTGATAATGAAAGTAGAGATCTTCAGCTTTACAATGATAGCTTTCTTATTTTAATTGGACGTGCAAAAGCGGAATTACGTAATTTTGAGTTTGTCTTTACGTAAACTCAAATCGGAGTTATTGCCCTTTAAAGTTACAAGTTTCATTTTGTATCATTTAAGTAATTAACTTCTTACAAAGATACTTCATTTTCACGAGCAACGGGCATTACAGAAGAATAATATTGCCTTATATTGTTAAGGGTTTTACATTAATTAGCCGATTACAAAATTACTGAATTATAAACTTAATTAATGGTAAGTTGGAGATGGTTCCAAAAATTAAAATGACAATCAAATGAATACAAACAAATCGGAATGCATTTGAACTCTTGTCATTAAAGGGACAGTATCGTCATGATCAAAGCAGACTTTCAACAGTGCATGGAATCAGTGCCCTAGTTTATGATGAACGCAGTGACTGATAGTTTACTGGCTCATTTATGCAGCAGCAATGCTATGACCTTATCATGTGGAGTATTATTTTCATTCACAGAGTTAATCTAAAACTAGCACTCTGAATCCATGCCCTGTTGATTGTGACGATATTACCCCTTTAATGGCACAGTGAAATTAACTATCAAATTCACAGGTTGGTTTCTGTACATGACTCTTTGTTGTAATAAAACAAAACAAAAATCCATTATAGATAATTTACAAAACCAGAATACACTCTTGGTAAATAATTTTAAAAATTTTGATTAATTTTATGAAATAATTGAAGAAATTTGTACAGTTTTCGACCTCAAATCAATAGCTTAATAGGCACTTAGCAAAAAAAGCCCTCTGACCACAATGGCAATCGATTGAAACTTGCATTTTTGTTTGTGTCTTCGCAAAATGAAAGCACTTCAGATGAAATCAATTTTCGGGGTGATTGGTATACCCTTGAACGAGTCACAATTGCTGTTTTCAAAAGAATCTTTTTGAAGTTGGAAATGAGATATTGGACAGTAGAAAATTCTCCTTTGCATAATTTATAAATGTCAAATGCTGTAAATTGAAGTTAAAACTCTCCATGATCACTGTGCTACATGTACATGAATTTAGATTACTTAAATTGCTTAAAATAAAACAAACTAAATTAAAAAAAAAAAATAATAATTAATTTTAAAACAACACATTCTTCATGAAATATTTTACTATGGAAATAGTTATTATCCAAGCAACTAAATGAAAATGCATACCTTGGTACGTAAATAAGAAATGCTGTGAATAAAAATAGCAGTAACATTGCTCTATCAGTGGGATGGCAGGGATGGTAATCAGAAAGCATGCTTCGTGTACATGTAGTTTGGTGTCAAATTACAGTTTGACTTAGTAGTATGGCCTGAACCATATTGCCAGTATCCAGCATCATGACAACCCATCTAAGTAAATTGCGTTCAAGCAGAGAGCTCAAGTACTCACTGTGCATAAGAGTCATCCTCTGGATAGAAGCAATGTTATTAAAACTAAAGCTCAAATGTACATGTAAGTATACACCGATGCCAGTGTACAGTTGTGTGGTAAAATGTCTTCAGATGTCATTATACGTCTACAAGATACGCTTTCAAGCTATACTAAGTTTCAGCTTCTTTCCTGTGTCTTTTATTACGAGAAAAAATAATGAAAGTGCATTCAGCTTCTCAGATAGTTCATATTCCTTCCAACATGGAATTTCTTAAGATGACAGAAATTCATTTTGGAAATTAATTCACTAATTTTGCTAAAACCATATCACCTCAGACAGAAATATTTCAAGGTCAGATGTTTTTAAACATTGTCAACATTACACTTAGTTAGTTATTATGTAAAACGCTAATCATTTATGCTTTCAGGCCTGTGATCTCTCAGGATTTTTTACCAATCTCCCTGTAAATCCTCCAAAACTAAACATTCAGGAGGTTCAGGGGGCTTTGTCCTCAAGACCAAAGGGAGACCCAGGCCCACTACCCATTTTTCAGGATTTTTTACTTTTGTCAAATCATATCCCTGTGTTTTCAAGATGACTGATAGTGTATAGTGGCGTTAAAATATGTTAAAAGAATAAACAAAAATACTGTGAATTTGTCTGAATAAAGTATCAATCATGAATGCTTTATCCTTTTAGATGAGTACAAGAAATTATAAATCACTCTGTTCACCACTCAAAACTTAAGTAGCACCTAATCCAAATCCAATTTTAACAATTTGGCACCAGAGAATCTCAGCCAAATTTGATTTGAATCTGCTGAACAAACGGAATTGGTAATTCAATGTGGGATGTAACACATCCATTTAAATGATTACGGGAGCACCATAAGGTGAAGAACAGGCAGAACGACAGGTAAGCCAGTAATCTCTTTTGAGAAGGACGCCTACTTATCTAATGAGTATTCACTGATTTTTCTTTTCTTTTCTCTCAAAGAACATTTTGACAGGAAAATTACCCATTCATAGCTTACAAAACTCTTTTATCCATTAGGCCTATAAGCATTCCCTGTTGGCATCTTGGAATTCCTCCTGTGAGTGCACAGCAATGTTTTGGATATTGCCAGGTGCATTCACAGAGGTAATTATGAAGCATCTAGGGTTTTATTGGTTAGGACAGGTTAAATTAAAGTATCTCTGTCCAACTGTAATATTTATTGCAAGATTTATTCAAATCATATGTTGGTGTATTCAAAGTTTCATGAATGTTACAATAATCATTTAAAAATTTGCATATTACATCTTCCTGAAATGACATGATGTTAAGGGCAGGTACATCATTGGTAACTTGAAAAACAGCTTCTGATTAGATGCTAACTCTCTTAGTATCAAGATATACATATATATATATTAAAAATCTAATGAAAGTTTCTGCCTAAATTGTGTGGTTCTAGAGAAAAAATAGTGAAAATACTTTGTATTTTTTTGAATGCAATTCTGATGTGGAATTAAGGAACTTTAGAATGCTCTTTTCTTCAATCGAACTGTAAATTATTCTTAAAAATGACAGAACTTACTTGACAAAAATATTTATTGAAAATATTAATACTGTCATCAGCTTGACACCGGTATAGCTTTGCACGGTGAAAAGGATTTGGACCGTTTGCGGTGACATCATGTAAAATATTTCTCCTGAAGACGATCAGAGCATACTGATCGAAACGTCGAGTTGTAACCAACTGGTTCTTTTCGGAACCACTTACTACTCAAAGAGAAATGTTTAGCTTTGTTACGCTAAGTAAGTTTTAGATTTATATTTGATTTTTTTAAATATTTTGTTGTACTTTTTATTGCCAATCCTATATCTTTAAAAACAATTTGAAACATTAAAATAACAAGTCTTGATGACCAAACACAATTTAGGGTCGGATGCAGATGATGATTTTGTTTGTTGTGGTTTATTAGTTTAAATGAAGACACACACAAAAATATTTACGCGATGAAATTGAAATTGGGTAAAATGTTGCAGTGCTCAGCTGCATTTGTAAATGAGATTATATCACTCCCCAAAGAACATTGTCACTTGTGAGTGCATACATCTATATATTCATTCAAATCCAGACAGTTAATCTATTTTATTGGTGGGAATTATTTCCCTTGTGTTGCAATGTCTGCACCGATGGGCTTATATTATAAAAGCCCACCCTTAACTGGTTAAAATTTAAAGACTTCTGTCTGAGACTGCATATTGGATTTCAAGTGTGCCATGTGGCAATGTGTGTTTGTGTATTAAAGGTACAATTGTAAGTTACAGGATTTGTAATCTCAAAAGTAAATCAAGTGTTGAATTATAATGCAAAACTGATTGGTGCATAGTTTTAGAGTTGTTAAGTTAAATACATAAATAAAACAGCATGATACTTCATTTCTGGTCAAATAATAACTCCTGAGAACGGTTTAGCAATGATTCCGTCATTTGCTTCATGAAATATTTCATTTGAGAGATTTTATTTTGTCAAGTTTCTCGCTACCGGTTCTTCTCAGAACCAACCATTATTTACAACTAAAGCTGTGCCGGGTATCCAGATACCTGGATACCCAATCAAAACTGTCATTACCCGGTTCCAGTTTTCGGTTCCAATTACCCGTAAATGACTTTTTAAAATTTTGACTGAACATTTAAGCTACACAAATGGGAATACTCTATTTAAAAAATAAAAAAAATGTGTGTGGGGAGTGGGGATGCTACGAGTCGTTTTTAATATAGAGGCGGGAAATTATTACAGTAAGTCCACATGTATTATGACTCTGATAAAAACAAGAGAAACATATGTTCATATTGGTTATTTTATACATTCGGGAATATTTATGTGTTTTTACCAAATTGTTTATGGGTAACCGGGTATCAAAGATTTCCAATTTTGGGTATCTGATTCCCGAAATAACCGAATATGCACAGTGCTACTGAAAACCTTAATCCTACATTGTACTTCCTTTCTTCAAAGAAAATACAAGTGTAGCAATTACTAGTATGTAAAAACAAAATTGCCAGTGAAATGGAGAAATTAAAGATGTAATATACATCTTTCATTAAAATTTCTTGATAAAACAGGGTTTCCATTTTCACTGTTTTACCACATGATACACTTTACAATGTATGCGATGTTAAATTCACTTTCCAATCAAATATGCTACAGTTTGAAACGTCCAAGGAAAAGAGCCCACAGTAGATGATAATCATTCCTCTATATCAATCCTCTCAATCTCATTAGCATCTTCACCTATCTTCAATTCAAATCAGTAATATTTCCATAATTAGAAATAACAAAGACTGATTAATTCACCTGACAATTCAATCATCTTACAAATCGAATGGGATGTACAACTGTGCATGATGCTTACAAGGTCAGTGCCATGCATTCATATACTCGTCGTCATCATCAGGTGTTGTACATATACCTTTAAGATTCAATTGCAAAGCTAGCGATGTCAATGTCATGTCCGAAGGACAATGTCAATGTCAAATTAAAGGACACAGTATACAGTAACATCTACCGTAAATCAAACAAACATTATTCCGATTCCACATTCCATCCCTCTGCGATGTGCATACTCTTTTAAGGAGCGCCCACTGCATTACACGTTATCAATCGAATTTGCGTTGGGCTGTTTGCTGTTGGCTCTCAGTAAATCATCTTCTGGGCTTCTTCATCCTTGCTGATGAGTAGCTTAGTAATTGCATACATGGTGTACACTGTACATGGTATACACTACTAAAGTTATTTTTTTGAAAGGTACATACGTGTATATATACATGTAGGACTTAACTCTTTTTATTTTAGTATTCAAAATTTTAAAATTAAAAAAAAATTATATTTAGTTTTGTAGAAGAACCGATGAAGCAGAATTCATTTGTCATACTTCCATTATCAATTTAAAATATCAGTTAAAAAAATTAATGACTCTTTATTTTGTTCTTGATCTTTCCCTTAATTCTGTCAATCCTTAAAATCCTAACCACCACAAATCCTGCAAAATCCTCCAAGGGGCACTTTTTGGGAAAAAAATCAGCACTGTTAAATACTGCAAACTGTACTTTCACCTCTTCAAATGGGGCAAAATTACAGGCCATACATGTAAGTGCTGAATATGAAAGATCAACGAAAATGCATGGTGCATTTTGAAGATAAGAGTATGTTTCACAAAAGTGCACTGATGGATTTTGAAGGATTCAGGAAGGCTCCTAGCCAGAATACCTAGGGGGTTAATTATATTGATCAGGATAACCGCATATCAAACTGTACACAATTATATACACTCCGATGTTGATATTAAACAAATCTACAATGAACATGTAACTGAAGAACCCATCGATATCCTTGATAATGCAGTGTATGTAATAACCTATTGGTGTACATATTTTCCAATATTCAAAGATAATCAATTTACTTCATAAAAAAAATCAATTGACTTCCTACAGTAACTCCCAAGGATCAATAAAGTGCAGTGGCTGTCAACCTACATGTACACATGATAATAGTAATCTTCTTAACAAGCCTCCCTCAATCATTTTCATTACTGAAAATAACACTTGGTAAACACAGGCTTATTGTTTCATTACAGCCTGTAAATTTTTACAGGATTAGACAGATTTTTACAGTTATGCAGACAATTGAACTGGTACATGTTTCTTGTAAAATGAGGCAACTAGAAAAATACAGTCATCTCAAACGAGACATTATACATGTACATGGAAACCATAAATGTCAGCACATAATGCCATACAGATGCCGATATTCATCATAATCTTCAGCTTACATGTACAGTATATCATCATAGCCACCTTCTGCAATGCATGGTTACCACGGTGGAGAGTTCTCCCGCGCTGTGGGCAATTTCAAGGCGGGTTATTATACATTATTATTGTCCCCTCCCCGTCAACTTTATTTTTTCCCCGTCTGTATGTTCACCCCTCCGTGATTTCATCTGTTTTTCTGCTTAAGAGATATTCTTGAGTCTTTCCATACAAGCATGTGTGTAATTTGACCTTTTATCGCTTTCTGTTCTTTCAAGCACAGCTTCATGTTTTATGCTGAGTCCTTGTTAAAAGGCATGCCACGGCTCTACGTGTTTAAAAGCACGCTTTCAGGTTGGCTCTCTGCTTAATTTAATTTTCGTCGCCCTGCCCCCTCCTTTCCTCTCTTCTTTTAACACTGCATGTTCTACGTACGTACGGGTGCCACCATTGAAAAAAAAAATTGATTACTTTAGTTTTTTGTTTAACCCTCCTACTACAAGGATCAAAATCAGTCAAAATGTTGATATACTTGCCAAGGTATATCGAGTACACTTAAAAGTCAAACACTGTCAAACCTTACGTGTAGTAAGTACATTTACAGGTTAAAATGAGTCGACTGTTTTTGACTGGTAAAAGCATTGTCTGGTATTGTTCAGGGTGGTCAAAATGACAGTAAAAACCAGTAAATAAAATGTCCCTGTGTG
The DNA here is from genome assembly GCA_029582265.1 of Zoroaster sp. YZ-2022. NCBI lineage: Eukaryota > Metazoa > Echinodermata > Asteroidea > Forcipulatida > Zoroasteridae > Zoroaster > Zoroaster sp. YZ-2022. The sequence goes on along the minus strand of CM055832.1, from coordinate 29,594,462 downwards.
CACATTTGGGTCAACAGTCAAAACAAGCAGTTGACTGGTTTTCACCTCTATAGCAACTTCCCACTGAAGTGCAACAAATAGTAGGAGAGTTAATAAAGATTATTAACAATAATATTGTATATTGTGCATCCCACTCAAAACTTCATTTCAAATAGTATTAACCAGCACAGAGATAGATCCCTGTAGACATGTACATATGTGTATGTTATCAACAACAAACAACATATATAAATATAAGAAACTTTAAACTAACCCTCTAATAGTTAAAATATAAACATCCTAGCGGGTTATTAAGTCCTGCGGGATGCTGCTTTGCAGGATAAACGTGTCCTGTTGACGAGCGTACGTATGCCATAAGTGTTCGTTACCCCAACATGCCACTCAAAAAACAACATATAATTATATTAAATTATAATACATGTAATATTAATTAGGTTACATACCTCTTTATTTACTTGACGATGATTAGAGCAAGCTAATCGAAATGCAGAGAAGACCCCGTGAAGTCCCCACGGTTCTCCCTGAACCACATTCTCACACAGCGATAGTTGAGAAACGAGTTGCCCGATATTGGTTCTCCCCCGAACCATAATCTCACTCAGTGACAGTCGAGATATGAGTTGTTCGATAAGGTTCTTTTCAGAACCCTGTACCTTACTTAGCGATAGTTGAGATAAACACATGGTGTTACCGCAAACCGAAACGATATCAATACACCACCATGCATAGCCTTAAATCTTATATACATGTACATGTAGGCTACAGTATATGTGTTCAAATCTTCACTCATACAAGTGGCCATCTGCTGAATTGCTTAATGAATTACAAATCAGTATAATTTTAAAAACAACAGATTTTAAAAGACAGATATTTCATGACATAAATTAAAAGTACACAATATTCTAGAACAGAGCAAGCATGAATGTGAATAGTTGTTGCAAATACACATATCAATAAATTTTGAAAATGAAAGGAAACGATAAATGGAGAAATTAAATGGTATAAAGCCAATAGTGGCATCAGTCTTTTCTTGAAATAATATTGTCTGATGCGCTGTCACTTTCAAAACGTGAAATCCTTTCCAGTTTGAATGCAGGAACTTAGTGAACTAATTTCACGTTCGAATGAATACAGCAGATCTGAATGCATTTTCACTATTTTTGTCTTTAACCCTCCTACACATGGAGGCCACTCCGATCCACAAAATTCTGCTCTTGAGCAACCTTCAGTACATACATGTACAAGCCTGCTGTCCTTTCCAAGTAATCTTACAAAATCAACTGTGTGCCACCCAAGGCCACTGTAAATGTTTGAACATATTAGTATGGCCTGCAATGTATCAATGGGAGACCACCTTACCCTGCAATCTCAGTGATGTGACAGTACACAGAAGGGTAACCATAGGAGGCCACTGGCAACAGCTAATGGCTTGGAGTGGCCTGAATGGGTTGTTTCAAAAATTGCCCTGATTGTAGGACGGTTAAAATTAATGACACATTACATGTACTGTAATAAGCTGAAACTTTTAACAGGTTGTGTATTTAATGTAGGCCTATCTTATGTAATTCAAAAGGAGTTAACGAAAGTCGTAAAATCAATTTCGAGCCTTCCTTTATATTTTTGATGGATGCAAGCACTTGGCATCAAAATTAATTTCAATTATGCAAAGTAGACCCCAGAGGCAGAATTGCATACTCAGGATGTTTGATGCCATCACCAGAGTTACCCAGCTGCCCACGTACACGTATGCTTTCCAAGGAAAATCTGAAATCAATTATGTTTTTCTCGGAAAATGATTGTTAGGCTTCTTTTTTTTATAAAACAGAGTTCTGATTTGTTTTTAATTTGTTCATTGAGATCATAGGAAGGATTCTCAGTATGGGCGGATCCAAGAATGGAAAGTGGGGGCGAGGAAAAAAGGGCCATAACAAAAAATATGTATAGTAAATTTACATGCACAGCGAAAAAGGGGGAGGGGCACATGCACAGCAAAAAAGGGGGAGGGGCACATACCCCACTTTGCCACTCCCTGGATTGGCCAATGATTATCAGTCAATATAAACTGTAACCTGCAGTGAATATCCAGGTGTTAGATCTTGGATGACCAATAAACGTCAGCCATAGTTATCGTGATAAGATATTTATCGTGATAAGTATGACTCAAGTTAATCACCTGGCATTTTATGCTACATGTATGTTATCTGGTGATGCATATATATACATTGTGCATATTCTGACTGGTCCGCAGCTTACTTACTATTTTTTTCCCATAGCCAGGAACTAAATTTCCTTCCATGCTGTCACAGGCAGTCATGTACAGGATAGGATTATTGAAATTTAGCATTTAAAGGGAAGGTATACATTGTTATTTAGAAATGTACATGTACATACACTGTACATGTACATGTACATGTTCATTCAAACCCACCAGATTTACCTTCCCTAAAGGAAAGAGATTAGTAATTACCAGATTATCAAGAAATATATAAGCTTACCTGTGAAAGTTTCATTGTAATAAGCATGTTTTTCTCTCCAGTAGTTGCCTGTAGCGGTACCTTTTTGAAATTCAACTTAAACATTTTTTTCTGTGAAATGAAAGCATTTCTGATGATGGAATAATTTCAATCAAGATGATTGATAAATGTAACAGACGTACAGGTATCAACTTTACACAAAGTAAGCTTTCAGATTTATTAATTTCAGATTTAATTAAGTTTGTTAATTTGATAATCTGGTAATTACCAATCTCTTTCCTTCAGGGAAGGTAAATCCGATTATCAATTTATCATCTAAACACAAGCGTTGACCAAGGCTGTTGTCATTGTGCACACACGATATGCCATGCCCAGATAGGGTCCGCACAGCACACACATTGTACATGTACAGCGAGATCAATGACCGAGTCGTGGATACAGTTTCGTACGTTCAAACTCAAAACAACAGCCTTGATTCGAACGTTTGAACTCAAACAACAGCCTTGATCCTTCTGTAATTGAGAGTTTCTTTATTTTCCCATCGAAATCCTGATGAAATTGTTGTACATGTACGGATATCGCAGTGTGGAAGTGGCTGGGCCAACTAGTAACCAATGACAGTATGTCTTTCATTTTAAAATTTAGTATAAGCACAAAGTAAGCTCCGCCTTGAATTTTGGCAAATACAGAAGGATCAAGGTGTGACGACGAATGGTCACTGTATACGTACAATGTGTACACTGTGTACACATCTTTATGGATTGGTGTACACATGTTCAATGTGTGCATGTGCGCTGGAGTCGAGTTTGGATAACCATGCCATGCATTTGATCGCTGTCTCTATGGGATGGCTGGCTAAGCGGGGCAAAATTATACAACCAAACTGTTCAGACGGTGCCTTGGTCAAGGCTATCTAAAAACTTACTTGGTGAAAAGTCAGTGCGGGTATCATTCATCCTGAGAAATGATTTTATCTGAAGTGCTTTCGGGAATTGTTAAGTTGAATTTAGAAAAAAAATTCTGTTGGGTGACTTTTTGTAAAACATAAAAACATTAAACAATTTTGTTACATTTTTTTTTGTTATTGTAGAGTTCTTTCGGGTACACCATGTAATAATCTCTTCTTGGAAGAAGTGATGGCTAGTCTACTCTAGTGAACGAACAACCGCCTCTTCTCAGAGCCATCACTTCTTCCAAGAAGAGATTATTACATGGTGTACCATGCAAAGCCTCAAATCCTACATCAAATTTGTTGTTGTTTTCTCAAACAACATGACCATCTATATCGAATTGAAATTTACAGGTTAATTTTATAATATTTACATGTATATAATTCTTGACAACTACATGTATAGTGTTGACATGAACCTACAGTACAATGTAAGTTACCAAGTACCAGTGTTATACATTTACCTTTCCTTTAAGAATGCAGATCATATACACATCACCCTTCAACTGGGCTAATAAAACAGTATAATGTTCTCAGTTGTGACATTTATAAAGCACAGTTGATACCTTGACACAACATTAGAAGCCATCACACACCTGTACATGAGACATTTATCTTCCTGGGTCTAATAACTCCTCCAGCAAGCTTTAAAGGGAATCTGGGATCCTTCCACCCATCAGTCATGTTACAGACGTTTAACCAGTTCGCTTCGGATGCCGTGTACACACGCAATTTCTTTTTGTACAGCGGATCGGAGAGCATCTAAACACGCATTCCGATTTTTGTGTGTGTCACCGGGAGACTTGTCAACACGCCACACGTGGCGTGCCGTCGTGGCGGCTGACGTGTATACACTCAATCGTTTCTCGGAGTCCATGGGGTCACGGTTCGGTGGCCCCAGACAAAATGCACTGCAAATACTGAACGAGTTCACTCTTTTTGTTGATTTTTGCCTAATCCCTTTATCCAAGACCTGTTCCTTTGATGTACATGTACCAGCCAAGCATTTGTAAAGACGGATTTATATCCATTGTTTACGAGGCATTCGATCTCTCTCCAGGTATGCCGTCTTTTCGACCGGGCGCTGGACGCTAATAGGCCATTGCATCGGAGCTTGCCAACGGTCTAATTGTGCTGAACAAACACAACCGTAATTAAAAAACTAGCCATTTAATTCTCGGAATGTCAATGAGTAAAGGTGTTTATTTGGTTGTCCGAACTTAGTTTCATTGACCAAAAAAAATTATTAATGGCTAGAAATTTTTTCAGATTTTTCACTGAAAATAAACCCGCACGGGGGACTGGAAATTTTTTTTTTTTCCCCGACGTCAACTGGTTAAATCTTTAGTGCTGATAAAGGCTTTTCCACAATTTAAGTGATTTGCTGGAAAGCAATCCCAAATACATATGTACATGTACAATTGTACATGTAATTAACCCTCCTACTACTACAAGGGTCAAAATCAGTCAAAATGTTGATATACTTGCCAAGGTATATCTAGTGCGCTTAAAAGTCAAACACTGTCAAACCTTACGTGTAGTAAGTACATTAACCCTCCTACTACTACACGGGTCAAAATCAGTCAAAATGTTGATATACACATGTACTTGCCAAGGTATATCTAGTGCGCTTAAAAGTCAAACACTGTCAAACCTTACGTGTAGTAAGTACATTAAAACCAAAAACAAAACAGTTAGTATTGTTTTAATTTGGACATAAAATGGTTTGAGGATGTTGCGTTAAAAATATGTATGCATACATACAGGGTAAATCCTTCATCTGCTTAAAATCAGTACGTATTTAAATAATATTTATATTACAAAATTTTTTTACAGACAAATTTGGTTTTCTTAAAATTTTGTGTTTATTCAGAACGTTGCTATTTTACTTAAGGAAAGGTAAATAAATAATTTAAAAGGACATTTTACAAAATAATTATGGGAAGCATAGCCTTAGTTACAGAAAAAAAATCCAAATGAATTTATGGTGTGTCCTGTCATTAATTCACTGAATAATTATTTAACCAAGCTATTATTCTGTTTTCCTTTCTACTAAACAAATTAAGCAAATTATCAAAATTTTGATCAAAACTAATTTACTGTTTTAAGATAATGAAAAAAACATGAGTGATACATCTTTAAAAAATAACATTTAAAGGGACAACATCGTCACGATCAACAGGGCATGGAATCGGAGTGCTAGTTTTAGATTAAATCAGTGACTGAAATAATACCCCACACGATTATATTGGCGTTGCTGCTGCATAAATGAGCCAGTAATCTTCAGTCACTGTGTTCATCTTAACCAGTTCGCTTCGGATGCCGTGTAGACACGCATTTTTTTTTTTGAACCGGGGATCGGAGAGCGTCTAAACACGCATTCCGATTTTTGTGTGTGTCACCGGGAGACTTGTCAACACGCCACATGTGGCGTGCCATTGTGGCGGCTGACGTGTATACACGCAATCGTTTCTCGGAGTCCATGGGGTCACGGTTCAGTGGCCCCGGACAAAATGCACTGCAAATACTGAACGAGTTCACTCTTTTTGTTGATTTTTGCCTAATCCCTTTATCCAAGACCTGTTCCTTTGACGTACCAGCCAAGCATTTGTAAAGGCGGATTTATATGCATTGTTTACGAGGCGTTCGATCTCTCTCCAGGTATGCTGTCTTTTCGACCGGGCGCTGGTCGCTAATACTTATAATAGGCCGTTGCATGCCAACGGTCTAATTGTGCTGAACAAACACAACCGTAATTAAAAAACTAGCCATTTAATTCTCGAAATGTCAATGAGTAAAGGTGTTTATTTGGTTGTCCGAACTTAGTTTCATTGACAAAAAAAATTATTAATGGCTAGAAATTTTTTCCAGATTTTTCACTGAAAATAAACCCGCACGGGGACCAGAAGAAAAAAAAAATTCCCGACGTGAACTGGTTAAACTAGGACAGCGATTCCATGCCCTGTTGAAAGTCTACTGTAAATCATGATGATCCCTGTCCCTTTAATTTTAGTCTATCGACCAATATTCAAAAAAATTACAACACAAATACATTCCAGTGTGGGAGGTATTTCACAAGTAATGATTTCTCTCCATGTTCCCATTGCTCTCATCGATTGACATACAATCAGGGTTGGGGGCATGTAACAATAATGCGCGGGAGACGTCAATACTTCCGCATTGGATATTGGAGAACACTTAAGCGGTTGAGGACCCCCAAGCAACATTCGACCATCTGACTTTTAAATGCCCAGTTTTATTGAGTTTGACAAGTGAAAACGTTTGCTCCTTTGTAGAACAAACATGGGGCATTCTAAATTGTCCGGTGCTTGCATAGAGTGATGCGTCAGGCAAACTTGAGGGGAAATATAGCAGGATGAAATCAACCAAGTGTAAAATACAAACATTAAAGACACATATTCTGTGAGCTTGGCTACTTGTAGTTCGTGTGCAATTGATTTTCGATTGGTACACTTTGAACAGTGTTTTCCCTTATAAAAGGGAAGTAAATCACTCTCAAATGAAAATGATTTGACCAAAGCATAGTAAATCCACCCTTACACTGTACATGTCGTTTCCAATGCTTGTATATATGACCAGAAATTAATTGATCATGCTACGTCGTAAATATCAATTATTTTCACTTAAAGGGAAGATAACCATTTTGGTTGTTACCAGATTATCAAATGAAGGAATTATTTCTTAAAAACCTACTTGGTACACTTATCAATTATCCAGAGAAATTATTTCATCTGAAGTGCTTTCCATTAAGAGGAAACATGAATTGATATGTAAAATTTACAAAAAGATACCGAATGACAACTTTTTGTAAATGTTAAAAGAGAGAGAAAAAAAACCCAGTTTTATGTTTTTTTCTCAAAAACGTGAGCACTTATTGTGATGAAACTTTCGCAGGTTAGTTTTATGATATAATTCTTGGAAGTTAGAGGGTTACTACATGTATGAACATGGGCGGATCCAGAACATTTTTTAGGGGGGCTGAGAATCAGAAACAATTATTTTTCAGTACTACAAAGGGTGCCGCCACTTCCTATGCGCAACGGTTAGTACAGTACTAAGTAGGTAGGGAATGGGAGTGCGTTCTCCCCTCCCCTCCCCCTCTCTCTCTCTTTTTCTCTTTTTTAATTTTTTTTATACGATTTTGGGGGGGGGGGGCTACAGCCCCCTTAGCCCCCCCCTGGATCCGCCAATGATGAATGTACGTTACCAAATACCAGTGCCATACCTTCCCTTTAAAGAGACAGCGTCGTCATGATCAGAGCAGACTTTCAACAGGGCATGGAATCATTGTCCTAGTTTAAGATGAGCACCGTGAAAATTAGGTAAAACTTGTAGCTTTGCATGGTGAAGAGGATAAATAAGACTAATTGTGGTGACACCATGTGAAATTCTTCATTTTCCTGAAGACGATCAGTGCATGCTGATGGAAACGTCGAGTTGTAACCTTCCAGTTCTTTTCAGAACTAATTACTACTCAATTGAGAATTTCACATGGTGTCACCGCAGTTAGTCTTACTTACCGTCAAAATTACTGACTCGTTTATGCAGCAGCAACGGTACTGTGACCTTATCATGCGCGGTATCATTTTCAGTTACCGAGTTAATCTAAAACTAGCACTCCGATTCCATGCCCTGTTGATCGTGACGATATTGTCCCTTTAAATGTGTTTTGTTACCTTAAAACCCTCCTACTGTTTGACCATTTGAAACCATTCAAAATTTCCACTTACCAAAATGCCCATTGGTTTTGTACACACATGGTGATACCATTTGAACAGTGTTGGTAGCAAGCTTTACTACCATTCAAATCCATTCAAATGCATAGAGGGTCCATTGATTCACCACTTAGAAGTATCCAAACAAGGTTTTGTATTAGCTGTACTACCATTTGGAAAGATCCAAACAAGGTTTTGTATTAGCTGACCTACCATTCAAAACCATTTGGGGGAATCAATACTGTACACAGTTATTTCACCATTCAAAACCACAAAAGCGAATGGTTTCAAATGGTGGATCAACTTGTATAAAAAAGGTACCAGAAGTAGGAGGGTTAAAACTGTAAATGTAGTTTTGATCGAAATTTATCTTTATTTATGGCCTGCTCAAACACTCTGTGAAATAACAAATTTGTAAGTGATGTAAAGATTTCCTTCTCCTAGGAAAAGAACAAAGCGTACAAATTTAAACCAAAACGAATGGACTTATATTCATATAGAATTGGTATCTTAAACAGTAAAGGGAAATTCATCCTTATGGAAGTAGGAAGAGATGATAGTTCAGTACTCGGCAAGTATTAATACTGTACGTCCATATTATGAAGGCACACATTTGATAGAGAAAGGAATAGTGAAAAGAGTGAAAAGCGATCAACAGAATCAGTGCACGTATGGTACAGTACTCATTAATTTTTGGTGCACAATTTGTGTTGGATCAATGATGACCTCATCACATGAGTATCTTTCACATCAATGGAGACTGCATTTATAAACATGTACAGACTGCCCTGTTCGTGCAGGGTCAGAGATTGAATACTCCTGCCACTGGTCATCATGCGAACGCGGTAAATGAATTATCATCCAATGCCATTGTTTAACGCAAGACGTGTTAAAAAAACAAACAAAAAACAAACAGATGGCTGCACAACTGGCCAAATGGGTTGCCTTAGGAGTATGGCTACATGTCTCCAAAGGTGATTGGTCAATTATATCTAAGATAGATACTGAACATTTATAACAAATAATCATTGATTTTGTAAATAATAATAATAATAATGTGGACTTATATAGTGCACGTATCCACCAAACTGGTGCTCAAGGCGCATTATATTATTACCCCTGCTCATCAGGCTCATAAAATCATTCCTGAAACCATCTCAGCTCCCTGGGGAGTATACAGCTCAATTGCTGCCATTTGGGCGTATATAGGGCAAATCAAACACAATAACCAACTCTGCCCTCACAGGTACCCATTTACCCCTGGGTGGAGAGTTATGGTAAAGTGTCTTGCTCAAGGACACAAGCACCATGGTCGCGGTTGGGATTCGAACCCACATTCAGACGACTCAGCCATCAGAACAAAAATCCGATGCACTAAACCACTCGACCATGGCACTCCATATGACCATTAAAGGGATGATTTTCACACAATCTCATAACACTGGAGACACTGGGGGAGTTTAAGGGAATGCACATCTCTGGTAATTACCCGATTACAAAATTAATTAATTATTATCTTAAAAATTACTTGACATGAGAAATTATACCATCTTTCATGATGTTCAGAAAACATGAAATGTAGTTTAAATGGATTATGGATACATTTTCCACATTAAAATGAATTTAAACTAATCTTAATGTGTTTTTCACTAGTTTTCCTGTCAATAGCACAGTGAAATGAGCTGAAACTTTCACAGGTTGGTGTCTGTATCTCTCTTGGAAGTATGGATGAATTTAAAGAAATTTTACTAATGGTGTAATATTACTTGTGTAGTTTGTGCATACTGTAAATCTCCATCGTTAACTTGCACCCCCTTGTTATTTTGTATCAGTGTTTTAATAAATGCTTCTACAAAGTAATTAGACAGTACAGAAAGACATACATTATGTGTAGTATCTTAACCCTCCTGCTACTACAAGGGTCAAAATCAGTCAAAATGTTGATATACTTGCCAAGGTATATCAAGTGCACTTAAAAGTCGAACACTGTCAAACCTTACGTGCAGTAAGTACATTTACAGGTCAAAATGAGTCGACCGTTTTTGACTGGTAAAAGCATTGTCTTGTATTGTTCAGGGTGGTCAAAATGACAGTAAAAACCAGTCAAAAATGCCCCTGTGTGCACATGTGGGTCAACATTCAAAACAGGCAGTTGACTGGTTTTGACCTCTGTAGCAACTTGCCACTAAAGTGCAGCTATAGTAAGAGGGTTTGAAAGAAAACCAGTGTGTATTTTCTTTATGGTAGTATTACAGGGTTCTACCCACGGTGGTCTGTACTGTGTTGGGAAACCCCGACCGGCACGCAGGTTCCCACAACAAACCACTGAAATTTTTTTTCTTTTTTTTCTGACCCCCACTCATTTTGATGTTATCTTTACCAGTAAATATTGAAGCATTTCTATACTGGATAGCTCGGAAAAATAATGCCCCCATTCTGTGTGACGGGATTCCACTCCTGAGACGTTTTTGTCTTCCTTTCTTCTTCGTCTTTTTCCCCCGGCACTAAAAAAAAATGCTGGGCAGAACCCTGGTATCTACATGTAGATATTTCCATGTTCACAGAAACACTTTTATTAGGGTTCACATGATTAAATATTCAGTCCTTCACCAATAGCTAATTTGCCTAAAAGCTTTCTTATGAAATTTTGACACATTGCTACAAGTTTTACATTGACTGTTACCAACTTAATTGATGATCGTACTTAGTCATTTCCTACAATGAATCAACATAAAAAAACAGCTGAAAGATTGAATATGTCCACTGACAAAAAAATTTAAAAATAAATAAATCAATGATTTCTTAGTATTTAAAGCTGTGGTATCCTGGGAAATTTTAAGCAGTCCAATCAGCAAAAAAATTAAAATAATTTTGATCAAAGATTCGGAAGTTTGCATTCTTAAGATAAGGCTCAAAATGCCATACTTTCTGCCGCGTTTTTATCCTATTCAACATTAAGAATTCAACAGAGTTGCACTTGTAAACTGTACTTGAATCTCAGGGTTCAGTAATTGCATCTCTATGTTAGTTCAGTAATTGCTTCCCGACATTTGTGATGACTTAAACAGATGACTTAAAAAGTGTGGGAATTTGTTGAGAGGATGCGCATAATTTGCATGTTAAAGTGAGTGAACCTTTAATATAAAAAGCTTACTTTATGTGAAATTGGTCACGGAACCAATCATCCAGAAACATTATGCTGTCTGAAGTAATTTCATTTCAGAGAAACACAAACAAATAATATGCACATTACCAAATACTTGCCAGACACCAATGTTTTACTCCTAGTGTTTTCTGTAAAAACTGTAAATGCATTTTCACACTGTTCTTTGACTTAGATTCCACATTGAGCTGAAACTTTCACAGGTCGGTTGTTTCATGAATATATTTATTCAAAAGAACTAAAAGGAAGTGTACACCTTAGGTAATTAACCAATACAGGCATCCCAGCAAAACCTATAAAACCTATAAAATCCTATATTTCAAAATAGGAGCTTTATTTTGTGTCCCCCCCCCACCCCCCCCAAAAAAAAAAACACCTATATTTTTAATCTCCTGCAACACATTTTCAACTTCCTCATAAAATCCTCATGGCTTTGAAGAAAAATGACTTCCTAAGTGTAAAGAGATGAAGCCAAAACAGCACCAAACTGTAACATGTGTACCGCTCTTAGATTTTCTGCCGGACAGGGTATGGGGTAATGTACTTTGTTGCAAAAAGTACTCAGAAGGTAGGCAATTTACCAAAAACTTGTTACTTAACACTGCATAATCACAGGAAATAACCTATAAAAGCCTGTATTTTGGCATTTGGTAAACTTACAATAACCTATATTTTGCTTTAAAAAACCTATTTAAAAAACCTACATATCGTGTATATTTGGTAGATTAGGCACTGGGAGGCATGCCAATAACTGAATTACTGAATCTTATGTTAAGTTGGTGATGATACCAAACATCCTGAGAAATTATTCCATTTGACATGCTGTCATTTTTGAGAAAACGTAAACTGTATTCAAAATTTGAAATTGATCCCGGCTGTGATCCATTTTCCAAATTTAGAATGAATGCATACATTGTACAATTCTGAATGCATTTTCACTATTTTCTCGTTAACGATACAACTACTCAAGGCTGAAACTGTCACAGGTTGGTTTCTATACATCTCTCTTGATTCTTATAAAGTATGGATGCATTTACAGACATGGGTTGGTTTCTGTACATATCTCTTGATTCTTATAAAGTATGGATGCATTTACAGACATTGGTTGGTTTCTATACATCTCTCTAGATTCTTATAAAGCATGGATGCATTTACAGACACTGGTTGGTTTCTGTACATATCTCTCGATTCTTATAAAGTATGGATGCATTTACAGACACTGGTTGGTTTCTGTACATATCTCTTGATTCTTATGAAGTATGGATGCATTTACAGACACTGGTTGGTTTCTGTACATATCTCTTGATTCTTATGAAGTATGGATGCATTTACAGACACTGGTTGGTTTCTGTACATATCTCTTGATTCTTATGAAGTATGGATGCATTTACAGACACTGGTTGGTTTCTGTACATACATGTATCTCTCGATTCTTATGAAGTATGGATGCATTTACAGACACTGGTTGGTTTCTGTACATATCTCTCGATTCTTATAAAGTATGGATGCATTTACAGACACTGGTTGGTTTCTGTACATATCTCTCGATTCTTATAAAGTATGGATGCATTTACAGACACTGGTTGGTTTCTGTACATATCTCTTGATTCTTATAAAGTATGGATGCATTTACAGACACTGGTTGGTTTATCTCTTGATTGTTATAAAGTATGGATGCATTTACAGACATTGGTTGGTTTCTGTACATCTCTCTTGATTCTTATAAAGTATGGATGCATTTACAGACACTGGTTGGTTTCTGTACATATCTCTTGATTCTTATAAAGTATGGATGCATTTACAGACATCGGTTGGTTTCTGTACGTATCTCTTGATTCTTATAAAGTATTGATGCATTTACAGACACTGGTTGGTTTCTGTACATATGTATGGATGCATTTGACCGATAATGCACACAGTCCCTTTAAACATCTGTTAAACCTTGTTTAAAGGGAAGGTACATGTACGTTTGTAATATTGTCAAAACTACTTCAAGGAGTAAACTTACTCTCCCTGAACCAATATAGGTACATGTATATTAACCCTCCTATGAAATTTGGCCCAGTCTGCACGGCACTCACAGACAGTCACTTGAGTATTTTTGGTTGCATTGTCAATTGGTAGGTCAAACCACAGAGTCACACAGAGCTGTGTATGTACTGATTTATTTGAGTGCACTGCACAAAGTCAATGGGTTGGGAGTTACATACAAATTTTGAGTGTCTTTGATTGGTTTTGGTTTGACCTCCTTATCACAGCCACATGTGCTTGCATGTATTTGAGTGCACTGCACAAAGTCAATGGGTTAAGAAAGACATACAAATTTTGAGTGTCTTTGAGTGTTAAACCTATAGGAGGGTTAAAGGGGCAATATCATCACGATCAACAGGGCATGGAATCGGAATGCTAGTTTTAGATTAACTCAGTGACTGAAAATAATATCCTTATGATAAGGTCATATTAACGTTGCTGCTGCATAAACGAGCCATTAATTTTCAGTAACTGTGTTCATCTTAAACTAGGACACCGATTCCATGCCCTGTTGAAAGTCTGCTCTGATCATGACGATAATACCCTTTAACCCTGCAGCAATTAACTGACCATTAAAAACTAGACAACTGTCTGTTTAATATGAATGATAAGCTGTGTAGATAACAGTACCGTGTATAGATTTAGATGTATTCACTACGCAGTACAATTTGGCAAGTGTTACTCACGCTGGCATAGAACCTTTATCATTCAAAACCATTACAAGAATGATATTGAATGATTAATCAACACAAGCGTTAAACAACCAACCTTGAAATTTTTATCATATCATTAGGCCAAAAACAGTCTCTGGCTTCTGGTCATATGTACATGTACATATGAAGGTCAGCTTTAAAATCAGTGCAGTGACACTTGTTATTTATTAATTTATTATTATTTTTTTTGGAATTAATTTTTTTTTTTTTTGCCAATGTGATACCCGACATGCAGTCATTTCCCCGTACACAAAGTATGGTGGCTAAGAGAGGCCTCAGAGAGGGTATTCGATAGTAGCGAGATAACGAGAAACGTCTTGAACTAAGACTAGCCCATTGCTCCGCCATGTTGGAAACAGTGCGTGTGGGTCCATGTAGCGTGTGTGTGTGTTGTATACGGTGCGTTGTATCATGGTGATCGCAACATGATCATAAAGATTGCATATTGCGGCCCACATTTTCTGAAATTTTTGACTGATTTTACTCAACTTGGCTACCGGAAGGTTGAAAGAGGTATGGATCTGAAAAAAATCAATGCAGTGTAAAGAACAGGTTCATTTGGCGTTGGCTTTGAATCAAAAGACAACGAGGGATATTTTCTTTCCGTGTGCAAGTATGAATGTTCGCTCTTCCTTTACGGGAATGTCTTTTTTTCCGGCTCTGGAGCAAAGAGCTACTGGCATCCCTGTTCATAGCAACAACAAACAAAAAAATTAAAAATGCCGATGCACGAGTCTGAGGCCTAAGCTTTACACTTAGTAAGTTTAAGGCAGAAATTCAACCATTTGTTATTTATAAACCTTAAATTAAAAAAAAATTTGTTTGCCTTATTCACAATAAATACGAAAGGGACGCTGTAATTCTCACAACCACACTCTCTAGCTTACATGTTGCACGCACCAGCATGAAGACCCTTTATAATCTGATAGTTTCTAAGAAACGTTCATTCCTGACATACAGTAAGGAATATATAAATGGATGTACATGTAGCTATTTCCATTAATTTACTTAAAATTCAATGACATTTGAAAGCGAGGTTGCCCCTTGCAAGCAGACAAAATTAGGCAGGTTACTATAATAACCTCTCATTTTCAGGGAATACGTGTAATTCAGACATAACACGGCTAACTCCTGAATAAGGTGAATAGAACCAAATTTCTTTCAGTATCAAGAGAGGAAACTTGTACATGTACATGTACCATTGTTAACATACTGTCAAAATGCTTTTTCACCCACACTTTGATAATTGCTTTGAGTGAGAGTGCAGGCAATATCGTCATATCTTAGGAAGTGATAACAAAATTAATCAGTGGCACAGTGAACAAGTTAAGGCAGCCCTCCACAATGTTTCTTCATCAAATTATCGCCTGTCAGGGAAAGATTTTGGGAAAGATATTGCTAATGTTGAGTAGCAAATCTTGAATTGTGATGATGAGCAAATAGCAAATATTTGTGCAGTATTTTTGATTTGCGATACAGGTGAAAATCGGTCACTGCCTGTAATAGTTATGTTTATTGGGAGTTGACTTGTAATTTTTAAACTGTTACATGTATCTCCATGTCCATTTGGTTGCACAGTTTCCATCTTGCATATTTTGTGCATAATTAAGTCATACGAACGTGTGTACAATGGACCTGCAAATGTACATAATGAAATTTAGTGCAGTAATTGGTTGATGGGGATTCAAACTTCTTTGCCCTGTGGTTTGTTGTTCCAACACTCTACCAACTGACCTAAAACCAACCCTTAGTTCATGGAACCTACATGTACATGTACATGTAAGTAGAGAGTCTATTTTATCCCAACCACTATTTTCTGAAGAGCCGATTTTTATCCCAACTGCTATTTTCTGAAGAGTTTAAACTCCAGTCAAAAGTCAGACAGTATATCATGGTTAAACTGTGACGTCTCTTTTCAACCAGGGGTCCAAGTTTTGACTTCCATGCATGTTTTATTTTAGTTAACTAAAACAAAAATAGAATTTACAAATAAAATGTAACAAATAAATATTCATGCATAACTGATAACACCCCTTCTCTCTACACACACACACACACACACAGACCGTTGTTGCTATCACTATGTGGACATTCCTTTGTTCTCATGTACTTAAGCACAGTAATTTCTTAAAATCGTTCCCATTTCACACAGAAGAGTGTTTTTTGAGCGGTTTTCGTTCTATTTTTCCCTTTTAATAATATCCTTCGATTTAAGTCAACGAACCTGCTTAGACAAATCACTAATTTCAGAGATATTCGTACTTTTCCAAAGTCCAAAAACACTGTGTGGACGTGTGTAAGTCCACACAGTGCACAGAGTTCCTACACTATGTGGACATCCTTTCTTCCGAAGTCCACATAGTGTATGCTACGCCTGTGCACACACACACACACACACACACACACATACTCATACTCATTTTTGTATCACTGTGGAGACCCTCTATTGTTCTTTCCTTTGTTCCTGTACTTTAACTTTTCTCATAGGGTTTGTACACAAAATTCTTTGTGGAGACATGGCTCCTTTAGAATTTCCCTATGGAGACATATTGTTCTTGCCTTTCCCTTTTGTTATAGGACTCCACAAGGTAGCGAATACCCGTACACACACACACACACGTGTGTAAACGCCTGCAATCGGGGACTTCCTTTATTGTCCAATTTCTTTGTCCTGGAAAGCGGGGACATGATTGTTCTCCATTGTGATAGCAACCGGGGACTATTGTCCCTTTTGTTATATGTCCCCGGTTTGAATGCGCTCACACACGCACACACACACACACACACACCCACCCAACCTTATGGATCAGGTTTGTGGGGTACCACCATTGTCCTCCTTTTCTTTAGAGTATCTCTTGTGGGGTACACGGAAACAAAGAGAAATTTGTGGGGTACCATGCATTGTCCGCAAGGGTCCTTGGTGAAAACCAAGGACCCTTTATTTTTCCCTTTGTTGATTTTTTCCTTTGTTGATTTTTGAAGGCATGTCCCATTTTATTTGTAGCTGTGTTACAAACGAGGACATTCTCCAATAATAGCTGCCAACTGATGCTGAGTTAGATTTGTCCTTGCTTGACATCATATACACGTAAATATATACATACATGTATACCTGTTTTGGCCATCCGTGATGCAGTTATGCTGGCAATTGATGTAAAATCATCAAGTGCTAGATCTGTTTAATTATTAACGTCCAGTATGCTAAACAGACAACTACAACTGTACATATACAGTGAACTTAAAAAGAAACTAGAGCTCAAGTATTTGTTGGAACAAACACACGGTATTTGTGTAAACTTCCGGTTCAATCAAATTATCATCGATGATGTCAATATCATCTTTTATTCTAACAATATCAATTTCGTATTCAAAAATATATCAATTTTGTGTTAGAATGTGTTGAATTTGAAATTCCTGTTTGGACCGCAAGTAAAGGTGATTTGAAGGTCATATAATATGACTTCCTCATGATCATAAAAAAAATAACGTTAGTACACATGTACCTGCTTTGGTTCAATTTCTGAGACTGGAAAATAATCTCTTTTTAAAACTGCCACTAGGGGGCGCTCTGAACTTTGATGACGTCATGAAACATATTTTTTGAAAAGATGTCACTAGTCACTTTATTCACAGAAGTCATATTCAAATTTCCTATGGTTTTTCAGATAGAAAATTATTATTTTTCTAAACCTGTCGCCAGAGGGCACTGACAGGCGATGACGTCATCAGTCACATTTTTAAAAAGGTCACATGTCAATAGTAATTTCGTCCACTGAAAGCATGTTCAAATACCATATATCATGGACCCTATAAAATTGCTTCAGAATATTTTTTCACTTAAACTTCCAGTTTCGACCGGAAGGAAAGGTCAGATTGGGGTCATGTATGTGTACGAAATGTCACATAATTCAAGATCTGTAAGATGATGCAAAGATTGTGTAAATATCTTTTGTGGTTCATGAGATATGATTTTTTGAAATATTAAAATTTGATTTAGTGTAATATATCTGATGACGTCAGTATGATGTCACAACTTTACTTGAAACTATATGTCACAACTTTATTGACAACTACATGTACATGTCATGGTCTAAGTATGTGTCAAGTTTGAAGGATCTGTGAATTTCGCAACATTGTTTTTTAAATTAAATTTTGCCCTATACCGATGTGTGTATAGCACTGTATACTCAGTGCTTTCCGAGTGTCTGTGAAAAAACTACACAGGCAACTCGGGCGGGATTCGAACCCACGACCTCCTGCTTACTAGTGCTGATGTCTTAGCCTCTCGACCACCGAGCTTGCCCGATGACAATTGGCCGGCTAGAATCCCATATAGCAGCGGGTTCCGCGATATATATACATGTAGGTTGGTGAAATTCTTGCGTCGGGAGATAAACCAACCTATATATATCGCGGAACCCGCTGCTATATATGGGATTCTAGCCGGCCAATTGTCATCGGGCAAGCTCGGTGGTCGAGAGGTTAAGACGTCAGCACTAGTAAGCAGGAGGTCATGGGTTCGAATCCCGCCCGAGTCGCCTGTGTAGTTTTTTCACAGACACTGAGTATACAGTGCTATACACACGTCGGTATAGGGCAAAATTAAATCAATTGTTTATCTCCCGACGTAAGAATTTCACCAACCTATGTTTTTTTTGTTCGATAAGTTTCTCAAGGAAGAAGAAGAAGAAGCAAAAAAAAAAATGAACAATTTCAAGAGGTGTTCGTGCTGTCGAATGCGAACACCTAAAAATGCAAATCTTGAAATGATTTAATTGAGGGTCCTGTCATAAATTAATTTGTGCACATTATTACTGTTAAACCAAGCTTCTCAACAATTATCTTGTGAAATGTCTCACTTCAGTATATTTATGTTTTCATTTCTTGAAGAATATAATCAGTATTATGATGAAATAAAACTAAAATCGGTAGAATAGTGAAAAACATGGGTGATACATTTAAAAAAAAATGTAACAAGAAAGAGTTTCATGAACATAAAACGATTCAATTGTTTTGAAAATGTCAGCCACTCAGAGAGAGAGAGAAAAAAAAAGACTTATGCCACTAGAGCTACGGGACTTACAAATGTACTGTGACAGCACAAGTGCTCTTCCTCATGTGACATACGTGTTAAGTGCGCGGATGATTCAGACATTTAAAAATCACATTAGTTCTTGTTGACATCGCAGGGCAAACAGCAAGCAGGTGATTTGATAAGCTGAAGGAGCGCATAACTTGAATAGACTAATAATCATCATAAAAAAAATACCACCCATTAATAACTGTACATGGTACAGGGGAATGGGTATCATTTATTACCTATATGTATGTACATGTAATTAGGCCCTGTACACCGCTCTTTACAGAGACCTACTTCAACATCTGAACTAAATATATCACAATACATGTGACCCACATGTTTATAATGTCTAATTCCGGGTAAATTATACACGCTGAAGTAGTCAATCATATTACAGCCAGACCAGGCTTCATGTTAAACGCAAAAGGTAGAACGAAAGGAGATCAATAACATCCCTGTTGCCCGCCAAAAGCCATTTCTAATCAGAGGATGCTTTTTTTTTTTTTTGGACGTCCCCGTCCATTTAACGTGAGTCACCAGTGAGCGACAGGGAGAGTCTATTACTGTAGTTTTGCATCAGTGTCTGATCTTCCTGTTGCTTTAGTCACTTACCATGCAGCCAGAGGCCAACTGTATTGGCAGAGGGAAGAGATCTTCCTTATTTCTCCTACATGTACATGTAGATGGGGGTATGTTGTATGGTATTTCCCCTTGTGACAATGAGGTCATTGCCTAGAGCTTGATTTCTTTAAAAGGAATGACAGTATTTTCACATTGGCGCCAATCATTTACTGAGTCATATTGACGTCAATCATTTACTCATAGTAACACTCATGCTAAATACATGCATTTATAACATGGTCCTTTCACCTGTAATACAACGAACAACAATTTTATTATTTCTCCTAGATGGGGGTATGTTGTATGGTATTTCCCCTTGTGACAATGAGGTCATTGCCTCGAGCTTGATTTCTTTAAAAGGAATAACAGTATTTTCACATTGGCGCCAATCATTTACTCATAGTCACACTCATGCTAAATACATGCATTTTATAACGTGGTCCTTCCACCTGTAATACAACGAACAACAATTTCATTACAAAGTAATAACATTACATACACATACAGTTGTACCATACTTCTTCTTGTCTTTAATTGCTGTAAAATGTTTATTTATCACCATCTAATTTAATGAATAATCCTTCCATATTAAAAACGGCATCAACACGGCATTCCTATTCATTTTCCCATTCAACTGAGTCTAATACAAAATTAATCTTTGAAGAATTATAGTTTTTGTTTGCATTTTTTTTGTTTGTTAATATAACTCAAACAGACTAAGAAGAACAGTGGCACCCGTGGGCATGGAATGTTGGTTGTATATTAATTAATGCGGAGCATGATTCATTATGTATTTATAACTTGTTAATCCCACGTGAATAATTTCATCCAGTTTCTGAGTTTTGCATCCCGCAGTGATCCCAATTGCCTTATGAAAACATCACAAGGTAACGATAGCCCATCTGTATGCATGGACGCTCGTGATTGTCAAGTTTGTTTAATGTACACGTGTTTGCCTATACGGTGGTGAATTCTATGATCTTTTGTCTTTAAGTACATGTATTGTGTGTGTTTTACAAAGACTTAGTGAGCGGACTCCTAACCAGGGATTTGACGGAATTGAAACAGAGGAGCAAGTTTTGTCCAATGATGAGAAAGTCACGATAACTAAGGTGGACCTTGGCCAGAGCTGTCGCCACCTTCGCCATCCATCGTTACGAATGTTAATGGATGCAATACATTCCCTCTGAGGGAATTACAGTACATCAATTGCTTAACTTATGCCATCATTCGGTCATTGTCATGTAGTCAATAATCCAGCAGGATACTCCCTTGATTTATTGTACATAGCCGATAATAGCAATTGACATCATGTGTACACATGTGATGATTGAGAACCAATCATACAGCGTTTGAGTGTCTGCTCTTGCACAGCCGTTTTGATTTAAGTTTGTTGATGTTAAATGCTGGATTGATTATCAACAATGCTCTACCAGTGAGAATGCGCAGAGTAGAGTGAAAAGTTTGTGTACATCGAGTACATTACAAGTGTACGTTGCAGTTGACTCCCTAATGCATGTGATGGCTCAAACTTGTCCAGGACAGGGTGTACTTGACATGGATGTACCTGTCTTAGTTCGCATGGCTACTCTGCCGAAAGCCTCCCAACGCCGTAAAATACCAGGCCGGCCAGTGCGCACACTTGTACGGTCTGAGCCCTGCATTGAATCCTCTGCCTGGGTTCCAGAGGCAATAAGACCCCCAGTGCTCACTGAGAGAAGAACAAATGGTCGGAATTGCTCGGGGAACGCGGACACCAGATACGGGAGCCCGTCGACAGGTTGTTCTGGTCCGGCCACAGCGAGCACCGAGGGACAGATTTTAGCTGTGCAGCAACATTTGATGTGGCTGGAGGAGAGGTTGAGAGAGCTCCAGAAGATCTCGGAATATGGAGAGACGGCTAATAAGAGTGTGCAGGAGGGAGGATGCAGAGAGGAGAAGGCTTCCTCTAACTACTATTGTATCACCCAGGGTGTGGACTCTAATCCTGGAACCTCTAAAGCCAACTCACCAGAAGATAGCATTGACCCCACGATTGGGATGACCACTGGGAAGGAAAACGGAATCCCTCTCAACAAACAAAACGGACAAAAGAAGAGAGTTTTGCAAGGGGTTTGTACCGTAAAAGGCATCCCACCGATGGTGAGAATCGATTCTCTTGATGCCCCGAACAAGGTGTCTACTGTCCTGGTGGATGATAGATACCAGCCATACAGGCCTTATACTTCAAACTATGCATTTCAGAACAGGGTAGATTCTTCAAGCTTGGGAACAACCTCATCCCTGTCTCGAGCCTCTTCCCCTAGGCTTCATCTCAGGGGACTAGAGCAGCTGGATGCAGCCAGCTCGCGTTCAGCCTCGACCTCCTCCAATCCATCTCCACTTTCCCAAGAAGAACAAACTGCCGTACTACGGCCGGTCGGATTCGCCCAGAGCATCTCCATATTCGGACCAGACGGGGGAAGCATTGGGGACGACATTTGGGAATTTGACGGTTGCGACGAGAACGCCCACTCCACCACTACACACACCCCGTCGGGCATAGAGTCTCTCAGCTCTACCAATGCTACCACGCCGAACCAACCGCCTGCAGCCTCTCCTTCCCCTTTCCACCAGGGAATACAGAGCCTTAATGTTGACAGCTGGAGTCTGGATCCTAGTAGCGGTGTTCCTCCAAGCCCCGCTTTATCCAGTGCCAGCAATGGGGTCTATCAGTCTAACCAGATCTCAAAGCTTGATTGCGACGACGATGAACCTAGTTTGAAGAGACTAAACTCTCAATCCCAGACTGGGGGCACACCATCACCGAGATCCCTGAAACAGACATTCTCTTTCACGTCGTCTATGATCTCCAAGGCAAAGGCACGTATTACAGGTCATGCACTTAAAAAAGGTAAAGATATTTCATTATACTTTTAATCACTTTCTGTTTTGATTTGTGTTTTTATTCACATAGAAGGGTCAAGCAAAATTTGCAATTGATATATTTCTGGAAACGACAGTTCCTCTACACATTCTGAACAAATTTCTTGACAAACTCATGAAATGCATTTTTTTTTTTACGGATGTTGCCATTAACCCTAACCCCCAGGCTCATTTTCTAGAAACCTTCCAAAATCCTCCAAAATCAACCGGTTTTCTATTTTGCGTGGTGCCCACTGCCTAAATCCTCCAAAATCAACCGGTGTTCTATTTTGTGTGGTGCCCACTGCCTAAATCCTCCAAAATCAACCAGCTGCAACATGTAACACATATCCTTGAAACTTATAAACATTGTTATTATTATTGTACCCTAAGCTAAGTGGAAGTAACCCGAGACTTTCTGACCTTAGAACTGTTAAAACTAAAGGTGCCAGTATATGGTGAAATCGACCAAGAAAATTTGTCTAACCCTGCCATTGAACTCCTCCAAAATCAATCAAGAAAAATTGTCTAACCTGCCAAACTCCTCCAAAATCAACCAAGACAAATTTTCTAACCTGCCAAACTCCTCCAAAATCAACCAACGTTACATTGGGCCATCCTGCCAAACTCCTCCAAAATCAACCAAGAAAAATTTCCTAACCTACCAAACTCCTCCAAAATCAACCAAATTTTTTTTTCTAACCTGCCAAAATCAACCAGAATCAACCAAATCCTCTGGTTGATTTTGGTTGAATTTGGAAGGTTAGGGTTAATGTTAATTATGTAAATCATTCAATATTTATTGAGACAATTCAAATGTGAGTTAACAATCTAGAGGGCATTGTGTACACCCTGTACTTGAATCTGATGAAAAAGCAAAACTACAATATCGAATATGAATAAATGTGTACACGTATGTACATGTAGAATATTTGAGGATTTGTTCACAGTGAATTTTAGTGATCCCAGTGACTCGCTGCACCATCTAGAGCTACAGTACATGTAGTGTACCATAAGCGCTTGTAAGGTTTAATTGCATATTACGCATGGGTATTATGTCATATAACTGCTGTACAATATATACTACTCAAAACAATTTAGGGAACACCGGATTTTTAACATCAAATAGGTTTGAAATGTTCCATGAACCGGGATTTTCATTTGCAACCTCCTCTCTCTTTCAGTAGTCATGTCATGAAATGTGTAATCACTACATGCATCCTTTATCATCTGTTTCATTGTGCAGTTGTTTCTCATCAATTCTGTGAAACATTGTGTTTATCTGAAATAAATGATCTTGCTTTAACTGAGATTATTCCGGTGTTCCCTAAATTGTTTTGAGTATGGATCATATTCTTGCACAACCACCCATAGATCGGCATGCTTATTTAGGGATGGCCGACTGTGTAGGATTGTTTTGTGCACAAGTGCATGTGAGATTCATTTATAACTAATACGTGTTCCAAATAAATAATGTATATATATATTCCTCTTATTGTAAATTATATTGTACAGCGTATCTGTACTTTTGTTTTAATGGCTGGCACAATTTGTGTAAATGACATAAAACACAAAGGGGGCCACTTTCCTACTGTCACGTTAGCAGTTTTTCTAATGGTTGTAATTTTTTTTTAAATATCTGAAACCACCCAAAAAGAATTTCAACATTTGAATAGACATGCATGCTTATCCTAAAGATAATTTGAGTTGATTATTACTATTTTTTTTTTTAATTACTCTAAAATTTCTGCCTCCCCTGAGTTGATTTATTTTATTTTTTTAAATTTTTTTAAATTATATTTTTACCCTCAAATTTCCATCAACAAATGGACGGAAAAGTGAGGTAACTTTTTCCGTCCAATTTTTATGGAAATTTGAGGGTAAATAAATAAATTTAAAAAAAATAAAATAAAAATAAATCAACTCAAATTAGTTCTAGTATAAGCCTGCATGTCCATTCACATGTTGAAACACGTTTTGGTCGGTTTCAGGTACTTAAAAATAAATAACAACCATTGGAAAAACTGCTAACGTGACGGATGCAAAGTGGCCCCCTTTATTGTGTTTTATGTCAAATGTAATTGTATTTCATCACCAAGTGTAAAATATAGAACATGTAATTGTTTTGAGATGATGCTTTATGTAAGATAAGATGAAAACAAATGTCTCCTGTTTGAGGTCCCTGAGAATTGTTCAGCCTGTAGAGCAATTTACTCTTAATCACAAGACCTAAGTTTGAATCCCAGTGGGGTCAACTCTGCCTTGTATACTTCCCTTCGGGGTAGTTAAATTGAGTAACATTGTAATTTCTTTGTGAATGGGGTATACCAGGAGCAGTCCCCTTGCTAACAGTACACAATACTGATGTCCTACATGTGTACCATGGGCCTAAGGCAATCAAAAAGGAGATCACCACATGTACATACTTCAGCAGCAGGTATTGCATACTACAGTGATAACCTCGACATAAATCACTTTTTATACAAATAAGAATTGCCTTCAAACACCTGCATTGGTTTATTTTGGTGTTTTTTGCTGAATTATAGGTAAAACATGTACATGTAGCATTGTATGGTGAAGAGGATAATAAGACTAATTGCGGTGACACCATGTGAAATTCTCTATTGAGTAGTAATTAATTCTGAAAAGAACTGGAGGTTACAACTCTGAATTATGATAAAAGTTATTCTTTGGTTGATACTTGGTTATAGAGTAAAAAGCTACATATATACACATGTATATCTGTTTTGCTTGTTTTTTAAGCATTTGTAGTGCTGTAATTGAGTACTTTTATTCGAGAACCAAGTAACTGAGTACTGAGGTAGTCAAGTACGAATTGAGTAGGAGTACTTAGATGTAGGTTTTTTCAGCCCGAGTCTTGTCCGAGTACTTGAACTTTCGAGTACCAGTATGAGTCTGAGTACTCAGAGGTTCGAGTCAAAGTTTTTATGAAGTCAAGTCAGAGAATTCTTTAGCACGAGTATGAGTCCGCAAGTACCGCAAGTATGAGTCCGCTAGTCCCGAGTACTTGTGAAGTAATGAGAGAGTAATGAGTAATGAGTAACGATGTGTATTGATTAATTAATGTTAGAATGATGACAGAGAGAGGTTTAAAGATGATGATGGCCATTGCTGTACTTGGGGTGGGGGAGGCTGGTGAAGGGGAAGGGAGAGGCAGGGTGAAGGGGAAGGGGGAGGCAGGGTGAAGGGGGAGGGGGAGGCAGGGTGAAGGGGAGGCAGGGTGAAGGGGGAGGGGAGGCAGGGTGAAGGGGAGGCAGGGTGAAGGGGAGGCAGGGTGAAGGGGGAGGCAGGGTGAAGGGGAGGCAGGGTGAAGGGGAAGGGAGAGGCAGGGTGAAGGGGGAGGGAGAGGCAGGGTGAAGGGGGAGGGAGAGGCAGGGTGAAGGGGGAGGGAGAGGCAGGGTGAAGGGGGAGGCAGGGTGAATTACCTGTAATTAATGACTTTTGAAAATTTCGACTGAACATTTACGTAAGCCACACAAATGGAAGTCTGATTTTTTTTGTTTTTTTGTTAATAAAATGTGTGTG
This sequence comes from Zoroaster sp. YZ-2022, assembly GCA_029582265.1. NCBI lineage: Eukaryota > Metazoa > Echinodermata > Asteroidea > Forcipulatida > Zoroasteridae > Zoroaster > Zoroaster sp. YZ-2022. Next base: position 29,568,245 of record CM055832.1, on the reverse strand, counting down.
TGTGGAATGGGGGATGAGTCGTTTTTAATACAGAGGTGAGAAATTATTACAGTAGCTTCACATTTATTATTACTCTAATAAAACAAGAGAAACTTGTGTTCATATTGGTTGTTTTATACTGTACATTCGGGAGTATTTATGTATTTTACAAAATTGTTTACGGGTACCCGGGTGGGTATCCAAAGATTTTGGTTAGAAAAATACGGTCCCCGAAATAACAGAAAACGCACAGCCTTAGTGTGCTTTCAGTATACTAGATAAAATAAGGTGGAAAATGGACTGTGAAACAGATTGCTTTGGAAATGTCTGCAATTCATTTCATGGAACAATAATTGCATATAACTATTGATGCATACCCTCAGCCATACTTTCCGTGTTGCCAGTCTTCCTGTATCCCTGCTATTTCTTTCTTGGATGTGCATCCAAGCAAAGCAACATTCATTTCACCAGTTACTGTTGTCATAGTAACACATATCATCGTCTGTGTGCCGGACGTGCACACATGCGTGTGTGTGAATACATGTACATTGTCAGGTCCTCCCTACATGTATAAAGCTTGTGCACCAGGATTGGTTTTGCTCTTAAATCTGTCATTATTAAAAAATTTGGAAATGGCATGATAGTATACTGTACATTGTTAAAAGCAATTGATTTTAACTAAACATTGTTAGTTTCAAATTATTATATTTTAAAATATTTTTTTAGGGGGGAGGACAGTGCACATGTAAATGTTATACGATTAGTTTTAGTCAGGAAAGATGAATTGTAATGGACAGACATACTTTGTTATTTTTTAATTTATTTTTTGTTTATATGCACATACTACATGTACATGTACAGTGCATTGTTTAACCCTAACCTTCCCAAATTCTCCAAAATCCTATTTGCTAAAGTGAAGGATTTTGAAGGATTGAGGTTACATGCTACACGCTCTTTGCTAAAGTGAAGGATTTTGGAGGATTGAGGTTATTAGGCATACTTGCCTTTCCATGGTACATGTACATCCATGTTTGTTGTAGTGATTGCAAGGTCAGTGCTTGGGTCAGTGGACACTGTTTATTGCTCCATGCATGCAGGGAGGGTCTCTGGCCATATCACAGATTAGAAACACATGTCATTGTGTTTGCTTTTCTACTGAAGGATTTTGGAGGATTCAGGTTATGTGTAAGCAAATGGGCCTTGGGAGTTAGGAAGGATTCAGGTTATGTGTAAGCAAGTGGGCCTTGGGAGTTAGGGTTAATACAACGTACAATATATTATTTTTTTATATCTCCATCGTCACAGTTTGATGAACAAAAAGTATAATTAGTATGAAGATGATGAATTGGGAGGTTGATGGAGGAGGGGGAGGGGGAGGGGGACACGGGCTCCAATTCAGAGGCTCGGTTGTACATTGTCAGTCTATTTAAAACCTGTTTTCATTGCCGATTGTCATCATGATTTTTATGATGTTACTCATTATGTTTCTACTGTGTTGTCATTTTTGTGTACGTACATGTATTTAATAACCTTTTTTTATTTTTTATTTTATTACATTTTACACTGGCAATCAGATTACATCAATTAAATATAAAACCAAACCCTAAAAAAAAAAAAACACAAAAATTCATTTTAAACTAGTACATGTACCTGACACCTGTCCGGGCCTAATACCATGAGCCAAATGTCACCTTTGATGCAAATCAGTACAGGAAATTAAAAATCACAAGCTCCACATGGCTTATAACCATCTAGCCAACCCTTGGTCAATATGCATCATCATAAGGCAAATAACCCCAAAAACAGACATAATTTACTGGTTATAAATACTTGAATTACATGTAGATGGGCTCTATAATAATGCCAAGAGCTTTAGTGCCACTGGGGTAGGCATTTTTAAGCTGGTATTAAGTTACATGTATACATGTTGTATTGCTGAACATTCATGTACATGTAATTTGGGTTGAAAAGCAATTAACATTCCGACCGACATTACAGGTATTACATCTGAAATTCTGTGGTTCATTGAAAACCCAAGAGGCCTAGTTCGGTGTTCAAATTAAATTGTATCATTGAACTTGTATCCTGGTGTTCTCTCTTCTTCAATATCCCTCTCTGTCACAGACTACTAAATGAGGCATGTAGTAGATGGCACCATATCATACTCATGGGTTTTGTTTTCGACACTTCAAATTAACAATGACACATCGAATATAGCCAGGCAACTTTATCTTAAAGAGACTTTCTGTGAAAATCAATTACTGCAGACGGTACATTTACTACTCAGATATTCCCTTTGCCAAATTAAAAATGGGAAATGTCAATGCAATCCTTCATAAAAGCGGCATTCCATTATATGTGTAATTAAGCATGACGTCAGATCTTCAGCACAACATAATCCAATGAAATCCCTTGAATGGTACGCCAGGAACCTGTCTTGATTCTTGAGGATAAAGACGGGTGACCAGTCTAGTATGCTCGCTGGTTGGTCATGTACACACACTCAAAAGTGTAGCACACATGTGTAGGAGCTGTACATGAACATGTACATTAAAGGGACAGTATCGTCACAATCAGAACAGACTTTCAACAGGGCATGGAATCAGTGTCCTAGTTTAAGATACATGTGTAAATACAGTAACTGCAAATTACTGGCTCGTTTACTCAGCAGCAATGCTAATATGACCTTATCATGTGGGGTATTATTTTCAGTCACTGAGTTAATCTAAAACTAGCACTCTGATTCCATGCCCTGTTGATCGTGACGATATTGCCCCTTTAACCAACAAGGGACCTTCTTATTTTGCCTCTGGACTTGGGCAACCATCAGTTTGCGGCATTGGTCTGTTGCTAGGGCCATCTTTGTCTGGTTCCCTGTGTATGCAATACTGATTGCAGTGCTGGTTATCATTTCATAAAAGGGACCAGGCTTATTTTCCCGTTCCAGTCTCAGTCTGGTTACATGTACACTGTACATGGATTTATAGGAGAAAATGAAGATAGCTGCACCATAATAAAGGTCAGTTATCGATTGTTAATTAATGATACATGTATTTTTGGAATGAACAAAGACAACCTAACTGAAGTTGACCTTTCCAAATTACTGTACCAGTACTCTTTCAACAAAGCCACCGCCTGGACAGCGGCGGCACCAGACCTGTTAAACTGGGGAGGGGCAAGAGGGGGGGGGGCCGGCAAGAGGGGGGGGCGGCAAGAGGGGGGGCAAGCTTAAATTTAAGGGGGCAAACATTAATCTTTAATGTAATTTTGTACTGCTGAAAAAGCATTGACTTACCATCGGGGAAAAAATTGGGGGGAGCAAAGAAAGTAACCGGGGGGGCGGGGGCGGGGGAATTTGCCCCCCCCGTCCCCCCATCGCGCCGCTGAGCCTGGGGGACCAATTGCACAGAGCTGCCAAGCAGAAAATATTGCTTAGCAAATTTATTTGCACGAAGCAAAATTTAGCTGAGAAGCTGCTTTGAAGCTGAAATTTTCTATTCTCAGCATGCTTTAAATTAATAGCTGTTTAAAATTGGCCCTTAGTGGTCGTCATCCAAATTGTGAATGTCTTTGTAAATTAGTTAAAATAGCAATGAACCGAGGGGTTGTAAGAGGAAGGATTAAATGGAATAAAACGACAATCTAGGGGGTGCCTTTGAAATTTATCGACTCATGTTTGGATGAGGATGGTTAGTGACAGACTTAATTCATGCATCAGGAGATTAAAAAGGGATGTGTAGGAGTCTGCAGTGTACGTCAGTGTACATCAGTGTGGGGCAAAAATCAAATCAATTGTTTATCACCCGATGTAAGAATCAATCTATAAGCATTTGTTTAATGTGAATACATCAAGCTCAACTCTGTATCCGTGTTGACTTCACAAATGGAGTGTCATGGTCGAGCGGTTTAGTGCATCGGATTTGTGTTCTGATGGCTGAGTCGTCAGAATGTGGGTTCGAATCCCAGCCGCGACCGGGTGCTTGTGTCCTTGAGCAAGACACTTTACCATAATTGCTTCTCTCCACCCAGGGGTAAATGGGTACCTGTGAGGGCAGAGTTGGTTGTTGTGTTTGATTAGCCCTATATGCGCTGTAATGGCAGCAATTGAGCTGTATAATCCCCAGGGAGCTATGAGATGGTTTCAGGAATGATATATGAGCCTGATGAGCAGGGGTAATAATATAATGCGCCTTGAGCACCAGTTTGGTGGATACGTGCGCAATATAAGTTCACATTATTATTATTATTATTATTTCTATTCATTTTTACAGTAAACTCAGTGTTCGCTTTACATCAAAAGTAGACTTCCCATTTTGTATTGTCCAGAATCATGAATATTTGCTGAAATATGTAGATATATACATGTACTTAAAATTGCATCTCATGCACGTATTTTATTCTATGACTCAAGTGATGGAAAATGCTGACAGTTGTATGCGTTGTGGAATGACCAATTATTATGTGAAATTGAACTGTCATCCGTGTCACTTTTTGATCTGAAATGACAAGGATCTATGTGAGAGTTATTGTATATCAAACAAATTTATTTTAAATGCCTTTATTTCTTAAAATGGGAAGAATTGTGTCACACAGAAAAATTTGGACTGTTCCATTTGCATGAGTCAAAGTAAAAAATAATGAATTAGTTCAGAGGTTACCTCTGATATAATTCTTCCAAGTTAATGATTTTTGTAAATAAAAATCAAAAACATACCCAAAAAATAATTTTAAAAATTTAATCAAACCAAATTTTTCTCAAAGCAAAATTGAAGCTTGGATGAAAACACACACACTTGTCATAAGTAAATATATGTGGAGTGATGTGGCTTAACACAGATTCTGGGCGGGATTGTAATGGCTAAAGATATAGTAGGTGTCAACACTGTCTGGAGTGAGGATTGGAGATTTTGAGGCTACCTTTCAGACTAATCAAAAATTAAATTCCTCTTACAGTGGATTCTTTACCATGTACAGTACACATGTATGTACGTCTGTGCGAGTAGTTTTGAAAATTGATAAATGTACAGTTAACTTGGAAGTTCCTATATATATATCTGTAAGTTTTTTGATATTTCAATCGTTTACGGTTGAGTAATGTCAAGAAATTGTTTTAAAAAAAAATCATTTGTTTCTGTGCACTAATGGTAGCTTTTGCTGGAAAAGCATTAAAGGGACAGTATCAAGACACTTAACCATAATTGCTTCTCTCCACCCAGGGGTTAAATGGGTACCTGTGAAGGCAGAGATGGTTTGCTCTATATGCGCTAGAAATGGCAGCAATTGAGCTGTATACTCCCCAGGGAGCTGAGATGGTTTCAGGAATGATTTATGAGCCTTATGAGCCTTATGAGCAGGGATAATAATATAATGCGCCTTGAGCGCCACTTAGTTGGTGGATACGTGCGCTATATAAATCTATACATTATTATTATTATTATTATTATCACGATCAGAGCAGACTTTCGACAGGGCATGGAAATGGAGACCTAGATTTAGATGAACTCATTGATACCCCATGGTGTAGATAACAGGGCACGATAAAATAATATTATCATGGCTGATGCATAAGTAATGAGCCAGTGTCCGCATTATAATAATAATATGCAACAGCCATGGTACATGTAATATGATTTTATCGCGCTCTGTTATCTAGGCCAGTGTTTCCATGTGTGGTATTTCTTTCAGTCACTGAGTTCATCTCAATCTAGGACACTGATTTTCTGCCCTGAAGAAAGACTGTTCTCATTGTGATGATTCTGTCCCTTTAACCCTTTCCTTACCATAGGTGACTTTAGTCGACTGCACTCATACCCCCTCTTCCTTACCATAGGCGACTTTAGTCGAGCAAGCTTTCACACAAAAAAGCACTCAAGCCTGAGCATAAAGGCCATTTGTTATAAAGCTGTAGTTTTGTCCATGTTCACCCTCCATACCCAAGCTTACAATGGTTGGAAAGAGAAAGATCGGATCTTTCCATTGATGGTGAAATAAAATAAGGTTGCTATTATGCAATCCCTTCAAACTGGAGTGGAAAGATCCGAAATGCCAAACACCTACGGAGCGCCATGTGTTTGTGTACAAAAAAGTGTTTGAGTTTACAGATCACACTGAGGAAACAAAGACCGAGAACTTGGACATTTATTGACCGATGTTAATGTTTTTTGGTTTTTATGAAAGGGAATTCAATAAGTAAGATATTTTTTATTATTTATTTTGCTGTAAAACGATATCAAGGTGATAATAGAGTTTGTAAAATTGGCCTTTGAACACAAGCTTTCTGTTGTGTAAGAATGTGTGCTTCACGCTTGAGTGGTCAAACAATGTGGTCACCAGCGGTTGTTGTTTTATGTCAAAACAATTCCGTATTGAGAGGGTTAAGCAATCAGGCTTTGCACATATATGTACAATGTACTTTACATTTTTATGAGAAACCATTGTAGTAAACACTTACATGTAAGTAGTAAATAATTAAAACTTAGTTGATGCAGGTGAAAGGGTGAAAGAGTAATTGTTGAGTCTCATCATATTTAATGTACCTGTGCAATTTCAATTGGACTCCTTCAATAAATATCTCATTTTTATAATATCTCTAAAGCCACTACACACTAGTATTAGCATTCACAAAAAACCTTAATTGATCATAAATTTACATGAAACATGGTGTAAAGTTGGTTTCAAACATCCCTGGATATATTTCTGTAAGAGGCGTTTTCATTTTAGTACAATTTATCAAAAATATTTTGCAAATGAATTGTTACCTTCCAGAGACATGAATTCTACATACATTGTACATGTAGGAATGAACACAACAAATCTAAATGTATGCATTGTCACTATTTTCTCCTTAACCAGTTCGCGTCGGAGGCCGTGTATACACGCAATTTTTTTTTGCACCATGGATCGGAGAGCGTCTAAACACGCCACAGGAAACTCCAGAATATTTGTATGCATGCTCAGTTCAGCCATGCGTGCACGGTGACATGCTCGGATGTGCCGGCCACCCACTGTGGAAGCTTCCATTAACGTGTGTGTGGGAAAAAGAAACCCGTCACAGGGGCCCAGACAAATGTACAGGCTGTGCAATTTCAATTGGACTCCTTCAATAAATATCTCATTTTTTATAATATCTCTAAAGCCACTACACACTATTAGCATTCACAAAAAAACTTAATTGATCATAAATTTACATGAAAGATGGTGTAAAGTTGGTGATGGTTTCAAGCATCCCTGGATATATTTCTGTAAGAGGCGTTTTCATTTTAGTGCAATTTATCAAAATATTTTGCAAATGAATTGTCTTTCAGAGACGTGGATTCTACATACATGTAGGAATGAACACAACAAATCTAAATGTATGCATTGTCACTGTTTTCTCCTTAACAACACAATGAAATAAGCTGAAATTTTCACAGGTTGATTTTTAAGTATCTCTTAAGTCATAGAAAGTATTGATGCATTTACAGACACTTCACCGAAAGTATGTGGATTTAAAGATATGTATGTTTAACATCATTAATGTGTTTTTCAAAATGTTTAAGGCAATTTCCTTTTGAATGGGAAAGGAAAAAAGACACTTTTAAATGACACATTTCACAAAATAATTTTTTAAACTTGTGTCCTTGAGCAAGACATTTCCCTGTACAGTGCTTCTCTTCACCCAGGAGTATAAATGGGTACCTGTGAGGGTAGAGGTTGATATTGTGGTTGAAGAAAGCTTCTGATGCACTACGGTAGCTCTGGGCTGTATACTCCCCAGGGAGCCGGGAAAGTTTAAGGATTGATATTGGCCCAATGACCAGGGAATGTAAAAGTGCCTTGTATCCTTCATGGCAATTTGGCGCTCTAGAAATCCAGTTATTATTATTATTATTTCGCGTTAGCACAGCATGAAAAGAAAGATCTTATTTTCCTTGTGGAAACTGTTTATGTGAAATTTTTGAGTATTTTTTTCCTTTCTAAAAGTAAATTAACATTGTTCCATTAAAAGTAAGAGTTGCCGGTTAAAGAATGAAAAACACTGGCGATATAGGTAATGATACATCTTTTATTCATGACCAGTAAGGTCAAGAAGCCTACATGGCACATGTACATGTAATGGAGAAATTTGATTCCCAAATTGACCAACAGATCACTCCAGCTTGGGCAAAAAGGTGGGCACACAGGCTCTTGATCCATGGTGACAAAAGGGTTTGGTGCAAACAGTCAAAAACAAAAACAAAAAAACCCAACAAAATTAAAACAATATATGGTGCTACTGACAACATTGATTGACCTAGAGAGGAAAAGAATTGATCATCAAATTTTAATTGTGCTGCCTCCACAGTCTGTAAGGTCAGGCATTGAGCAAATCCCCTGGAAGTGTTATTGCGCACGCATCAATATTTCTCTTAATGCATTTGTATCGATGCAGTGTTCTTTAAGCATAGGAGGGTAGTTAATACGTATTGAGCTAGCCAGAGCATGGTACTATCCCAGTATAATTAGCAGGTTTTTTTTCCTGTTGTACAACCAAAAGAGGAGTACTTCACACTTGAAATGTCTGTAAGTGCGCCTACACTTTATCAGAATCAAAAGATACACTGTAAAGTACAAAGATAAACCTGTGAAAGTGTCAACTTTATGTTAGAATGAACATGACAAATCCGATTGCATTTTGACTATTTTCAATGAAATAAGCTGAAACTTTCACATGAATGCATTCAAGATTTTACCGGTATTATCCAGCAATTTTCTTTGGAACATTGCTATTATTCTTTAGGAAAGGACACTTTAATATGAAATTTTTCACAAAATAATCATGAGAAGTACATGAATACATGGTTTTTAGAGAATAAATGTCAAGAATAAATTTATATGTAAAATACATGTAGAAGTTATTGGCCTTGCGTTTCGGTCATCATTTCATTGTTCTCTCTCTCTCTCTCTCTCAAAAAAGAAGAAGGAAGGAACAACATTGATGATATTGGCCGAGCGGTCTAGCTTACCGGACTCAAGTTCTGGTGTTAGCAGCAGAATGTGGGTTCGAATCCCGGCCGTGACACTTGTGTCCTTGAGCACTTGTGCAAGACACTTAACCACAATTGCTTATAGGGGCAGAGGCAGTTTAACAACTGCCTTGTTCTGACTATTCGCACCGTGAAGAGGCTGGTTATTAACTTGTCTTGTTTCGGTGTGAGGGGCTGGTTCTTCAGGGTGGAGTTGTTGTAACAACTCAATGACTTAGTAGCCCCCACCTTGGAGTGGCCATTAGCCTTGTGTGGAGCGACTTAAATAAAAAAAAAACTTCTGTGAGTATGTTTATGGCTTTTACTCTCTTTAAATCGAGATACACTTTGACCAACCAGTCTGTGAAAGTTTCAGCTCAATGCGGTGGCTTGGTCAGATGGTGGCTTGGTCAGGCGGTGGCTTGGTCAGGGGTGAAAAAGCATTCAATATTTTTACAGAAAACACTTAGGGCAAAACAGTTGCCATCTGCCAACTTTTTGTAATGAAGTGAAGTTTTGTTGGGGTTGCAAGATCAGTACTTGGGTCAGTGGACACTGTTTATTGCTCCATGCATGCAGGGAGGGTCCCTGGCCATGTACATGTATCATAGATTAGAAACACATGTGTGCATACATGTCCTTGTGTGATTGCTTTACTACTGAAGGATTTTGGAGGATTCAGGTTATGTGTAAACAAATGGGCCTAGAGAGTTAGGGTTAATGTTCTTTAAAATGACATTTTGCAATTTTGTATGGCTAACTCTTCTTAATGGAAGCTTCAAAAATGAATACAAATATTCAAACAATTTACAGTTCTTTGGGCAGATCATCCTGAGAGATATGTGAGACAGAAATAATGATTGAGACTGGACAAGAAGTGTTCTGTTATTGATAGGGTCACTAGAGTGTAACCGACTCCCTCTTCATCCTCATCCATCCCACCCGGGAAGACCTCAGAGACAGAGACGAGAGTTAATAAGGTTGTTCACGCTGCTCTGAATTCTCCTGGTGGGAGAGAGAGAGAGAAGCCTCTCACCATCTCGTACATGTAGATCTATCTGTAACACTAAATATGTAGATTGTGCACAGGGTATGAGCCATACTTATAGGATTACCTTAATCCCAGAACCCTTTAGTAAAATGATATTTGACCTTGGCCTTCAGGAAGGCTTTGATCATAAAATGGGAAAAGGCAAAAAATTGAGACATACTTGTGCCTTGATTTATTAGCAGATTTATTTGCAGCCCCCCTCCTCACCTCCCAACATTTTTTTTTTAAATTTTAATATAAAAGATGTATCACTTGTGTTTTACTGGCAGTTTCCAAATTTTTTAGATGGTGCATCGTACATGTACATCTTTAATTAATACACACAAAATCAGCTGAAAGTTGGCTGTATAACCCTAACTCCCTAGGCCCATTTGCTTTACACATAACCTGAATCCTCCAAAATCCTTCAGTAGTAAAGCAAGCACATGACATGTATGCACACATGTTTTCTAATCTGTGATACATGTACATGGCCAGGGACCCTCCCTGCATGCATGGAGCAATAAACTGTGTCCACTGACCCAATCACTGACCTTGCAATCACTGACAACAAACATGGATGTACATGTACCATGGAAAGGCAAGTATGCCTAATAACCTCAATCCTCCAAAATCCTTCACTTTAGCAAAGAGCATGTAGCATGTAACCTCAATCCTTAAAAATCCTTCACTTTAGCAAAGAGGATTTTGGAGGATTTGGGAAGGTTAGGGAAGGTTAGGGATAATGTACAGATTCATGTTTACAAGCATACTTCTGTACATGCTGTTCATGAGCCTGGGTCTGTCCACACTAATTGGTACAAAAGTGTGACATTGTAGAGGAATATGGGATATAATGACAAGAAGTACTTTATTGTTTTGTACATTCCAAGTCCCTTGAGGATGGTGCTAACCAAAGAGTCAGACAACTTTCTGAATATTTAAGTAATTACAGACATGTACAAGGGGATCTTCTTCAAGATGTCATGTGTGTAACATGGACATTTTGTCAGAAATTGACCAATACCAATAAAATGTACATGTATGATTCACGTCACCCAAATGTTGTCCCTTGATAATTCTATCCCCCTAAGGATTGTTATCAGCAAATACCATGACGACCCCCTGGGTATCAAACAAATTACAGGGGATAATCTTCAAAATATTATGTTCGCCACATAGACAGATATCTGTCACGTTACGTACGTGATATATACATTGTATTTCAGATTCTAATTTATACCCAGAAGATGTCTTAGAAAAGACTCAGTTAATTAATTCAGTTTCCTGTTAATCTGAAAACTAAATGTCTGTCCATGTTATGAATGTAAAGTCTTACAGATGATCCTGTAATTTCTTAAGTAACCATAATTTTGTTCTCATTGTTTGGTATGTACATGTACAATCATTAAAAGCTAAGGAATGTACTACTAGGGAAATATTGGGACAAAAAGTGCTGGGAGTTACCGAATCTTTCACGGTCGGGTAACCGGTTAACTGACTTAACTGACGGCTACACAAACAAGATCTTCAGCAAATGGCACAATGTGTATAAATTTTCCATAAAAAAGCATCAATAAACTTCCCGCAATGATTGTTTAATAACCAATGCAGCAAAAAAGGAGAAAGTCTAGAACAACAAAATGGGCGCTAAATTCTTCCAAAATAGTTAGTCGTATTTTTTTTTTTGAATATTGGTTTTGGTTAGCCGGTTTAGCAAATTTATAAATGGTTAGTGCAGTTTCTGTAGGTTAACCGGTTAACCATCCTAGCACACTACTTTATTTTTACCCTCCCATGTAGGTTAGCAAATTTATAAATGGTTAGTGCAGTTTCTGTAGGTTAACCAGTTCGTGTCAGGAATAAAAAAGTTTTTCTGGGCCCGTGTGTGTGTTTCTTTTCCCCACACAAACACGTTAATGGAAGCTTCCACAGCGTGTGGCCACGTCTACCGAGCATGTCACTGTACACTCGGCTCGTTGCCACATCAACCGAGCATGCATACAAATATTCCGGAGTTTCCTCTGGCGTGTATAGACGCTCTCCGATCCGTGGTGCAAAAAAAAATTGCGAGTATACACGGCCTCCGACGCAAACTGGTTAACCGTCCTAGCACACTACTTTATTTTTACCCTCCCATGTCACACTCCAATAGTTATCATATACTGTAAAACTGGTAATTTTCGCGCAACATTTATTTTCGCGCTTTTTGCGTAACGATTAGACAGCGCGAATTTAAAAACACGCAAATTTATTACCCACCCGGTGGATTTATTTTCGCGCTTTTTGCGTAACGATTAGACAGTGCGAATTTAAAAACACGCGAATTTATTACCCGCCCGGTGGATTGGTAAGTTACTAATAATATTTCCTTTGTTTACCTCTACCCCCGGCCCCGTAATGAAGACGTACCTACATGTACATACATGTATATAAGCATTGTGCGTAGCGCCGGTGCATGACTTCGGCACTATAATTAGGTCATCTTTTGAAGTGGTAAATACGTGTCAACCACATCATGTGCATTGTACTACAAGTTAAATATTTACCGTGCGCAAAAGCAACAACCCGTGAATGTGTCGGTAGGGTGGCTGAGCGCGAAAAATTACTCGTGCGAAAATTACCAGTTTTACAGTACTGTATACCCATTAGGATTAAATAGAGAATTAGCTGTTGCAAACTGTTTACCAACCTAAAAGATGTGTAGTATAAATGCAGAATAGTAGTCAGTAGGTTCTTTCTCAAAGGTAAAATGAGACCATTAGTGCGGACAAACCCACCTTCCATTTAATTTTCATGTTGGTATACAATAAAATATAGGTGACAATGATATAAAAAAAAATTGGAAAGTGCTAATGTGTTTTTGCTTATTACATTTCATTTCATATTTGCCCTGCATTTTTAGTTAAGACCAGACCAGATTTTTTATAAATATTTTTCATAAAAAATGAATACTAAAAAAATGAAATGTGTGCGTTATTGAACTAAATCACAATGCAGAGTCTGATTCTGCCCAACAATAATACATACATGTACTCCAAGGCCATGCTGTTCCTCCTTACAGGGTCGTCTGTACAATGTGTGGTGTACATCCATGCATGTGCTTCACACATCACTAGAGGGTGCTGTTCATGAGTCTGCAAATTAACTTAGAGCTCAAACCATTATTACCATTCACTGTCTAGTGATGGCTAAACGTACATGTGTGTATGTACACATACAGGTACTGTATAATAAACCTGAACATTGACAAAGCTGTCGGGTATTTGACTGTTTTTACATACTGGGAATTTCCAGCTACAGTGTAGTTTCTTTTTAATAGGAAGATTATCTCAATTGATTTAATTTTGCCCTACACCGACGTGTGTATATATATACTCAGTGCTTTCCGAGTGTTTGTGAAAAAACTACACAGGCGACTCGGGCGGGATTCGAACCCACGACCTCCTGCTTACTAGTGCAGACGTCTTAACCTCTCGACCACCGAGCTTGCCCGATGATGATTGGCCGGCTAGAATCCTATATAGCAGCGGGTTCCGGGATATACATATAGGTTGGTGAAATTCTTGCTCAGATACTCAGATATTACTTGATTACTCAGATATTACTTGAGGAAAGGAGAAATAAAATTACACGTGCAGTACATGAGATGCCATAATTTATTTAATTGTCATAAACTTGCTTTAAAACCCTAACCACCCCAAATCCATCAAAATCCTCCAAGGGGCACTTTTTTGAAAAATTCAGCACTGTTGAAAACTGGTACTTTCACCTCTTCAAATGGGGCAAAATTACTACCTGGCAAGAAGTACAGGCCATAAGTGCTGAATGTGAAAGATCAACAAAAATGCATGGTGCTTTTTGAAGATAAGGGCATGTTTCCAAAAGTGCACTGATAGATTTTGGAGGATTCAGGAAGGTTTCTAACCAAAATACCTAGGGGGTTAGGGTTCAGGAAGGTTTCTAACCAGAATACCTAGGGGGTTAGGGTTAGTAATTACATGTACTTGTAAGTTCCAAATTTAATTATATTCATTGAACATGTAAGACTGCAAAATAGTAGTAATTGGCCTTAAGTTTTGTATTTCTCCACATAACATCAAGAATTTTCAGATCTATGAATAAGACTTGAGATGTTAGTGCCTTATTGAAAATAAATCAAATTAAGAAATTTTCTGCTGATGTCTCAAAATATCACATTATAGTTTCTTGTCATAGACCAGTGTACATGTTGTGCCCGGCATAGTTTGACCTTTGGGGCTATTTTGGGTCACATCCTCTTTGTAAATATATGTGATAATATAATCTGTAACTTTTTTTGGGGTACCCTTGTGACCATGTTTTGTTTTGCCAAAGGTCCCACCTGCAGTCACTGCAGACACTATAGTCGGGTTTGAATGTTGTATCGTGATCTAGTGTGATACATAATTGTAAGATTAAGTTTTGTGGTCCCCTGAAGATAGTTACTACAGGTATATGATCGGTATATGATCGGTATATGATCGGTATATGAGCTGTACATGTATATGATCGGTATACATCTACATGTACCGTACATGTATGATCAATACATGATCAGTATACATGTTATGATCAGTATATGCAGCGGCGTAGCCAGGACTTTTTAAGTGGGGGGGGGGGGGCACGGAGGGGGGGCCCAGGGGGCATTGGGGGCATTGCTTTTCAGTGGGGGCCCAGGGGGTTGGGTTTTTACCCTTTTCTTTTTCTTTTATTTTTTGGGGCACTATCAGGATTTCTTTCATGGGGGGGGGGCACTGGAAATTTGTGGGGGGGCATGTGCCCCCCGTGGCTACGCCGCTGAGTATATGAGCAGTATATGATACACATGGTATCACTTTTATCAGAATACAACCACGGATTCTTCCCATTAGAACCACCCAACTCACTACAGATATTGGTATCCCTTTAAATCCAATTATAATGTATGAGTATGGTCCTCATAAAAAGCATGCAATACCTTGCCTGATCTCATCAGAACCACACAACAGTCAATCAGCAGAGAGATCATTCAGGAACCACAAATCAAATTATACAATGTGGTCCTAATAACCATGCAATAACCTGCCTGCACTCATCAGACCACACAACTCACTAGAGAGATTGGTAACCTTGAGAGATTGGTAACCTTGAGAGATTGGTAACCGCAAAAAAAAATCTATAATGTACATGTATGTTTGTAAACAGTGTGGTCCCAATAACAGTGCAATATCTTGTCTGCTGCCCTCTCTAGTCTCCAAAGAGAAAGGGAGTACAGTACCGGATCTGTGCTTGAAGACCATAATTATCAGCGCTATAATCAAGGCCCATCTCATCAGTGTAAGTCATCCAAATAAGCAATGACCTCAAGCGAGAGAGATGGCAAATTACGAGGACAACCATACGCTGAAAGCAATCAAGCCTCTGAGGAGTTTTTTTTATTACAGAACTCTTTATTTGCATGCCTGCATGCCTGCAGTCTGAAATCTGTAAAAAAAAATATTAAAAAAAATTGTAAAAAATAATCTCTGCAATTAAAGTTGGGTGTGAAGATAATTATTCAGCACTCTGCAAGATTGCACATTAAATTTATACGACTGGCTTTCTATTATTCACTGGATCAAAAGTCTTAAATAATTATAATATAACTTGTTAACAATAAAACAAAATACGGATTCTAGGTGTGTGTGTTTCAGTACATACAATATTACATTATAATAACATTCCTCATGATTACTATTTTTAGAGCATTATGTCACATAGAAACAAAGCATTGCACCAAATTGTCAATACTGGTACCAGTTACTAGTACATGTACACTTTCTCCAGCATTAGGTCATTGTCAGTGACGTACTACTTCTCAACTTAACGATATTAAAAATATCTGGATTTGGACACATAATCTGCTGTTTGAGTAGGGACGTCAAGCATGAAGCATAGAGGATGTGAGTGTGTTTCAAGGATGGAATCACAACCACTAATATTACTCTCGTCACAAAATACATTGCAGACGATGACTTAATGCTGGAGAAGATTGGTACCTACCGTAGACTGGTCCCCTGTCTTTAACCTATCAAGGATAGAGACAGGCTCATCCGGGCATACCATTCAATGGACTTCATTGGATACGTTGTGCAGAAGATCGTCACGCTTCGACTCTGAGGCTTGCGTGCCAGCTACCAACCAAGGTCAAAGTAGAATCTCCGGGGGGGGGAAAAAAAACATGGCGGCTGTGCACGTGCGACCAGTATCTGGCGTAATTCACGCGCCTCAAAGCACGTCGTCAGATTTTCAGGCTATAAATGGTAACCCGCTCACAATCACCTGACCTAAACATATCCACATGGTTCACAAATCCCAGTTTGAATCCTGGGAAACAGTTGTTTGAACGCTTTGTTCGAATTTGTTCATAATTGTTATAAAAAATAGTAGCCCAAGCGCTATTCACTGCCAAGCAGTATTTGACCATGTTTAACCTCTTTTGGACTCCTTTTTAAGAATACATTGTTGTTGTTTTTGGCGCCAAAGCTGTGCAGCCTCACAGCCGAGTTCTTAGATTTTTGTCACTCATTTCATAAAAAAGAACAAACAAACCAGTGATTTATAAATGCCTACAGCCCCATCCTAGAGCTGAGAATGAATGGGCCATTGATTGATCGCGCACGCACAGTACAGCAGTCATTATCCACGCTTTTAGTCTGGTATCTGACATCTGCTGAATGTGAACAACTTCACAATGTACACCAGTGCAGTTATTCCAGGAGCTAGTGTACCACATGATCCTGGGTCTAGCTTTTAGTTAAGTTAAGACCCGTGGGGCAACCAGGAGCACAACACATGTAAAAAGATCACGCATGCAAGTCATGGGAACATGAGTGGCGCCGCGGTGTGATTTTAAACTGTTTTTTTTAGCTCTTCACAGCACCGTAACTTCGTTGATATTACCGTATAATGACATGAAATTTGGAGACAATTTATCACTCCGGTGATATCGTCAATATGGCGATATTTCGATATCTTGAAAACTATAACCGATTTAGCCAAAAATTTTTTTTATATCGTATCATTACGATATTATAGTGATATCGTCCACGGATGTACTTATGTAGAGCCTGCAAGTGACCTCTCAATTCTGTTCTGTGCAATTGTGCATTTGATATAGATTGTATCCTAATGGCTGAATAACACACACTGATGATCATGGAAAGTGGCAGTAGCCTTTTTGAAGACTGGCGGACACAGTAGAAGGGCCCTCTTTGACTTGGGTAAACTCTTTCACTGAAATAGCGCCCTCCTATCGTACATGTACGTGTACCATATACTCCAAAAATGCTATCTGGGAGACGTCCATTGGGTACCTTCACCTGTAATTTGGACTGCCAATGATCTCAGTACTCTTACAGATACTGACTATATCTTTACCCATATACCTTTATTGTGGGATCACTATAGTGGATAATTGCTCCTTCAGTAGTCAGTGCACGGTGCACTGTATCTTCTGTTACATATGCACTAGACACTATTTGATTATACCAGCTTCTTTTAAAGTACAGTACTGTATACGTACACTATGAAATTATATGAGAATCCCTCACTGCACGTTTATATTCTAAAGCACTGCATGTGTACTTTTACGCAGTATGTGAGTTTTTTTTTTTTTTTTTTTCAAATTGTGTGCAAAGCATTGGTTGAAGAAACTCTTGATTGTTTAGCTTACACAGCAGAAAACCTGTTCCCATTTGACCTACAGTATCGTCACGATCAACAGGGCATGGAATCGGAGTGTTAGTTTTAGATTAACTCAGTGCCTGAAAATAATACTCCACATGGTAAGGGGATATTACCATTGCTGCTGCATAACTGAGCCAGTAATATTCTGTCACTTTGTTCATCTTAAACTAGGACACCGATTCCATGCCCTGTTGAAAGTCTGCTCTGATCATGACGATGTTGTCCCTTTAAGTGAGATTCGACCTTAAAGTGAGAATTAACTGAATTTGCTTAGATTGCTGTAGAGTTTCCTAAAAAGGAATAATAATAATAATAATAATAGTAGAAAGCACATTGGGCTGATGATATTAATTTGTTTTATATCGTTGATAATATACATGTATCATCGTCTCAATACGTGGATATTTTTTTCCGTACACAATAAACATGCTGAAAATTGTATTTAGCATGGCTCAGAGCACATATCCTAGCAACTACGTAGATAAAGGCACTGATGTACACAAAAATTAAGCAATCAAGCATTCAAACAATGGCCATTAAACAGAAACCAATCAGCCGTATGTAAGTCCTAGCTATAAAGTACATAATGCAATGTGCATTACATGTACAGGGTGGACATGTGAGTGTACATATGAATCAGCATATAAACCATGTTAGGCCCCCCAAAAAAGTCTCCGGTTTCTGGTCATCGGTCAGCTTCAATATTGGTGCGGTGATGTGCTTTTTTTTTTTTTTTTTTGGCCATCATGTTTTTGTTTTTTTTTGCCAACAGGGAGATACGTTATCCAATTTCCCATATATATATATATATAAAGTATGGTGGCTAAAAAGAGGCCTCACAAATTGGGCAAACGTTCATGCCCCTATGTGAAAAAGTCATTTAAAACAAATTAAAAATGCTGGCGTGCGGGTCTGCAACGTGCGCGGAGACCAGAAACCGGAAACTTTTTTTGGCCTCAACAAAATCAACACTCCTGTGGAATTGGCTTGCTCATTGCATGCATGTGCACTCTCTTGTCTATTAGCTCGAGAAAAAAACAAAAGATGAGACAATCTGGATTCTGAACCCGTTATACTGCACCATAAATCCCTTCCATCCTTTACTCTGCTTATTTTATGGCCAATTTATTTATTTGTTTATTTATTTATTTTTTCATAGAGCTGCTATAAAAGCAGAGAATTTTGATAAGCAAATATTTTTGCTAATGCGGCGTTCACACAGTGCCGATTATGGCTCCCGTTTGAGATCAGACAGCGCTACGACACGAAAAGTGAAAAAGTCGGATTACTATCCTCAATGATCTGGAATGTCCTATCATTGTCTGAACGCAGTCGTATCGTCAGTAACAGAGTCCTACGGATCGGGAAAGGTCCAGAGAGGTCGGCCAAGCACTCCCGACAGTAGGTGCGTCCCGTAACATTCGGGAAACTCAGCCGATTTTGTCTAGTCGGATTACAATCGTGACTATGTCGTGACAGATTCTGCTGTATCGGATCAAAATCGTAACAATGTCCTGTGTTGTCTGGACGGTGTCTGGGCGGTGTCCTGTGGATCGGGGACGCTGTCGTGATGAACGGCATGATTTGGAGGACCGGACTATCACGTGACTAACGGTTTTCTAACGGATGTCTTCCGTCAGCGTCGGTTCACTGTCCGGTCACTGTCTGATCTCTGTCGGATCGCATTCGGAGAATCGGGGCGCTGTCGGGACAGATTCGATCGTTTTTACCATGCGGAAGATACAAATCGGATCAGATTGGATTGAGAACGGGAGAATCGGGACGACGGCTGGAAACGGCTGAATCGGGACGCTTCCTGAACAATATCTGATTGTTGTCGTGATTAAATAAATGTTTTTACAAATTTGTGAATTTCCCGCCACGAATCACAGGATCTTGATCAGACTTTTGACAAATTTTAATCGGGAATGGTCCTATCAAGGACGGCAGTAAAAATCCTGAATGTGTGACTGAGGCTTAAGCAATATAAAACGGACTACCAGCCAAAATGCATACATGTTGGATGAAAGTTTGGCTGGTAACCAAAGAAATCCGCTAAGCAAATTTTTTGGGGTAAGCAATTTTATCTGCTATAAAGCAGCTCTGTGAAATTGACCCCAGATCGATGTTCTTGCTGTAGTCTTGCTTTGAGCTTATCATGATAACTCCATTAGAGGAAGCAGACTCCTTAGCTTACATTTTATTTTCATTATCCTTTCCAGCTAATTTTTAAAGCAGCTTACATTGTGTTTATCTTGGTTACATAAATACATAGGTCTCTATGTTGGATAAGAATTAGGAATTATTTCAAGCAAATTTAGTGTAGGATAACAGTGTACTTCCGGTTGCTGACATGATTTGCAAACTTTATAGCGACCTACCAACTTGAATATTAATAGATGTCCGCAGTAGATGGCTATTATGGATAGCGACACAATCTGCCATACACATTTAAATGAGGGTTGCGCTCGGGATGATTTGCAAAAACATAGTTGGCTTTCAAACTGCAACTTTGAATATGTCTGGTTTTAGCAAACAACCTGCATAATGGTCTTTGACAACAAGGAACCATAAAGTCTGATATGTTGTGTGAACTTCAATACGCACATGTATAGAGATATCAGAGTTGCAGTTGAGTACATGTGCTTTTCATGAGTACAAGTACCACAACTTTGACAGGTACGTAAGACTAATTGCGGTGACACCATGTGGAATCTCAATTGAGTAGTAATTAGTTCTGAAAAGAACTGGGGGTACAACTCGACGTTTCGATCAGGTACATTGTACACGTTTTTAATTCGCATTCTACAGAGGTTTTGTGACATGGCCTTTTACACCTTCTTGTTTGATTATTGTAACAAAAATAGACCGTGTATGTATGATTGATAAATACGGCTTGGTGAACACAGAAATGTGCTCTCCAAGGAAAATAACATTTAATTGCCTGCAAACTGCCTCCAAAATCACCCTTCCCTTCCTCCCTACCATTACAAATTAATCCTAAATACACCACTGATGAAAGATGTTTTTGCTATAATTTCATATCATAATATTCACTAGAAGCATTTGTTTGAGTCAACAAGCCTGTGTACTGTTACCAAATATGTGACGCGTTCTCCCGAAATCAGACACTTTTGGGCAGAGCTCGGAACTGAGAAACGAGCAAAAATATGCCTGGGGGTGTTTTTTGTGGAATTTGAGTTTCTTGTAAATTATCAATATTTATAATGTTTATAACATCTTGTGAGAGTTTCAGATTAAAAATTCATTGATAAGTACAAGTTTTTACCGATTTAGAAGGGCATGTCAGTTCAGAAAATGATGAATTTGTTCTAATTTGGTTTCAAAATGAAGCAAAATTTACAAATTTTGCGCAGTATGTTTTTTGTTTTCCTCAGCAAGTCATTTCATTAATAGGTAACCCTTAATAAAGCAATTTAAGGCAATATTAATCTGTTGACATGCCTGTTGCTAGGGAAACAGAAGTATCTTTGTAAGAAGTTAATTACTTAAAACATACCAAATGAAACTTGTAACTTTAAAGTCGATTATCTCCGTTTGTAATTTTCGTAAAGACAAACCTAAAAATTACGTAACTCCGCTTTGGGGAGTCCAGTTTAAAAAAAAAAGTATCATTGTAAAGCTGAGCATCTCTACTTTCATAATCAATAACTAACTCAATTTTGATAACCTGCCCAAAAGTGTCTGATTTCGGGAGAACACGTCACATATGTGAAAACTAAGGAATATGTGAAAGATAAAACTTCACATATAGTAAATCACCCATTGTATCTTTTCACATTTTTTGTCCGCGAGCGATAAAGTGAAATAATAGTTTTAGGGTCCCTAGTTTTAACTACTCTACCAATAAATCCATTTTAGCCTAGTGGCTTTAGAAGGAACAGTGTTAATATGGGCTTTCCAGCTTAAGTCCCTAGAAATAATAACACCAAGCAGGGCTTGCGCTAACTTTTTTCCTGACTAGACCACCGGGCTAGTCAGATGTATTTTTGACTAGCCCTCACAAATTTTCACTAGCCCGACCATTTACACCACACGGGAAACTGACTGGGTATATTTAGAAAGATGAGTCATCTGATTCGTCTTCATCCACGTCGGAGTTACTGTGTTCCTCCTCCTCCTTGTCCTGCTGCTCCTCCTCTTCCTTCTGCTCCTCCTCTTCAGATGAGTCGACATCTTCATCAGATGATAGGTCGTTATTGACGGGATCCTTAGAGTACCTGCGTCTACCATTAACAGGTCAATTGCTGGTGTGGGATCGAAGTCTTGTATTTGCGATGCATGGATCATCACCTTTGGATTGATAAATCTCCACATTGTTGCAATAAGTGGGACTAGAGCCACACTATTCACTTGATATTAACGTCACGTTGAAAAGTTTTAGGTCATGACAAGAAGGAAAACTTTTATGACGATAGCGGGCGTAAAAGCGCGCCAACTGGCGGCTACGGCTCCGGCTGCATCAGCACATCATTGACTTGTGCTGTCGTCCTAAACAACGTCCTTCGCAACAGCCGAAGCCACAGTCACCAATTCGGTACGTCATGCATGGTGCGGTTCCCGGACACCGAAACACGCAATCACGTAAAGAGCGTCGGGTACCATTGATTCAGTGATCGTGGAGCAGCTGTGTACGTGTGTGTGTGCATGTCGTATGTGTACTGTAACGTCGTTTGTATGCCCATGCATACACGCTCGTCCTGCTCTCGACATGCTCGATGTTGTTGTTAATAATAATAATGTGTGGATTTATATAGCGCACGTATCCACCAACTAAGTGGTGCTCAAGGCGCATTATATTATTATCCCTGCTCATAAGGCTCATAAATCATTCCTGAAACCATCTCAGCTCCCTGGGGAGTATACAGCTCAATTGCTGCCATTTCTAGTGCATATAGAGCAAACCAACTCTGCCTTCACAGGTACCCATTTAACCCCTGGGTGGAGAGAAGCAATTATGATTTTAAGTGTCTTGCTCAAGGACACAAGTGTCACGGCCGTGATTCGAACCCACATTCTGTTGCTAACACCAGAACTTGAATCCGGTAAGCTAGACCGCTTGGCCACGACACCTCTGTTGTAGGTCATTAACGTCAAACCAAAACATGCAGTCAGTAATGAGTAATGACTGACAAAATTAACGACAATTAACACTCCAACATTGAAGTTTATTTTTGTTTTATTCACATATTAAAAATCAAATATCACATAACAGCTAGAAAATTACAAAGGTAAGTTGTTAATTTTTGACTAGCCCGGCCGGGCTACCCAGAAGCAAGTTTGACTAGCCCGCGGCACTCTTGACTAGTGTTTGTACGCCGGGCTAGTGTCTAAATCGAGCCCTGCCAAGGTATTTGTAGTGTAATCACCAATATTATACAGTGGTTTAGCAGGATTTCTAGAACGGGTCGCAGTCATTAGCTTACATTTATTTGGGTTTAAAGCCATACAGTTTAAGTGTATGTGCTGCAGGTGTCTATGTGCTGCAGGTCATTCTGGAGTGCCACTTCATCATTATGAATTTTAATGACTCTATAGAAAACAGTGTCATCTGCATATTGACGAAGATTCGATTGAACACAAAATGGCAAATCAAAAGCAAAAATGTTGAAAAGTAGAACAGATCCCTGTGGCACACCAGAATGAACTGTGGCCCAGTCAGATGATGATCCCATAAACTGAACCCGTTGAGACTTATTTGTAAGATAAGACTTGAACCAGTCCAACATTGAACCACAAACACCATATTTATGTAATTTGTTCAAAAGAACTTGATGACTCACACGATCACGGACCGTAGGCCCAGGTCAGGACTTTTTTAACAAGCTTTTCTTAAAGTTACTTACATTGTATTGTTTTACGGCTTCTTACGAACATTTTTTGTTTTTTGTTTTTGTTTTTTTTTTTCCCCTTTTTTTCTTCCTCTGATGAAAAATGTTTTTAAAAAAGTAAATAAATAAACATAAAATTGCTCATTTTTTACATTATTTCTGAGCTTGTAATCACTGCTGGTAATTTTGGCTCTAAGAATGCCTTGGCTTTTTTCAGAGTTTATGACCGCTTGTCCAGCTACAACGCAGATGCTACTTCGCCACATACCAACAACACATGGAATCAGTACATGTACATTCTGTGTACAATTAGTGTGAAGGAGACCACCCCCAGTCAAGCCAACATGCTGTTATTGATTGGATCAAGCCCTTCTTTTATATTGTGAAAATATTTTGACGAGTGCATTCGCGTTTCGTCTGTGGGGTTGGGGTATTAGACTAAGAGCTTTGTACTCGCCTTAAATACATAATAGTCTGATACCCTAGCTCATGAAGGAGATGGAAAAGGTTGGGAGCCATAATTTTAGTTGATCCCCTCCGGCATTGGTTCTGTGGTATAATACAATTCTGTCTGTTTAAATCGTCATTCTAACGTTTACCATAAATGCCATGGAGGGGAAACACCTCACATTAAACGTCACGTCATCACATTAAACGTCACGGTAATATTTATTTTATTCAAACAACTGAAAAATGTATTTGGAAAACATATAATATGGGATTTAAGTGAGGGTATTTCTGTTTCGTGTACGTGTAAATTTACACTCGTACTGGAAACATACATGTACTTCACAGTTCAATTACCGTTCAAACTTGGCAATTTAAGTGAATAACTTTGTTAACAAAGGACTAGCTGACACAGCCAGATGGCCGTCATAACTGCAGGAACTCTCTTTTGTCAATGGATTAGGGTGTGAACAATGAGTTTTTGAGGACCGCACCTTCATCACTACTTTCCGGGCGAGTCTCACTATAATACTTGGAGAATGGCCATGTAGTTTTTGCGGGCTAGTTTGGCGAGGGTCCCTTAGTCCATTTGATTATTTTCCCCCGTCTTGATTATAGAAAAATAATTAAAGTATACATTTAATAATAATAATAATAATAAAGATTTTTAGCGCGCACATATCCACCCTGCTGGGCGCTCAAGGCGCGGAAACAAAGAAAAAACATTAACACAAACAATATACAATGATAGCATAGGGGGAAAAAAAGAAAAAAAATTATGTACCGAGATACATGTACCTACAATGCAATTACAAATATACATCATCTTTGAAGAGTTGCGACAGAAAACGACCTATCACCCCAGTTCCGTTTTGAAGTTGGTTCCTTTAGGAGTGACATGTTGCTGGAGTGCAAATTGCGTGATGGAGTGTAGACTTTAAGCAGTTCAGAAATATAAATTGGAGCAATGTTATTAAAAGATTTGTGAACAATTAGCATAAGTTTAAAAACAATTCTCTGTGAAACAGGAAGCCAGTGCAGTTCTTTCAAGATTGGCATGATATGGCATGACTTTCTGGACAAAGTCACAACACGAGCTGCTGTATTTAGTATGTGCTGAAGACGAGATATTTGATTCTGCGGGAGACCGTAAAGGAGAGCATTCCCATTATCGAGCCGTGATGTGACAAACGCATGTATAATTTGTTCAGCAGCACTTTTATTCAAGTATTTCCTAATTCGGCTTATATTTCTGATATGAAATGATGATATGCGAACAATGTTGGAGATATGTGGTTTTAAAGTCATTGTCGAGTCAAATATAACACCCAAATTACGTGCATGTAATGAGGGGTTATCTGCAGTCACCAATTGTAATAAATGGAAGAGAAACTTTAGACAATTGCTGACGTGATCCAAATAGAACAAATTCTGTTTTTTCATCGTTCAATTTCAGGAAGTTTTGTCTCATCCAACTTCGAATCTCTTGAATACATTTCTCCAGTGTTTTAATGCAGGAATCGGCGGGTTCTTGAGAAGATTTAAAAGTAATGTAAAGCTGCGTGTCATCAGCGTAAACATGGTAATTTAAATTATACTTCAAAATGATATCACGAACTGGAAAGGTATAAACAGTAAACCACTGTGGGCCGAGTACAGAGCCTTGGGGTACAGAATAGTCAAGAGTAACAGGCTCGGAGATAGCGTTACCAATACAAACATGCTGAGGCCTATTTAAAAGGTAGGATTTACACCAATCCAGGGCTGTGTCATGTATTCCAAGATGATATTGAAGGCGGGAGAGAAGGATTTTATGATCGACCGTGTCAAAAACGGCACTTAAGTCTAACAAAACTAATGCAGTGATTTTCCCCTCATCCATGGCAGATAAAATGTCATTGTTGATGCGAAGAAGAGCAGTTTCCGTTCCATGAAATGGTTTGTAGGCTGACTGAAATGTGTCCGACAGGTTATTAGCACGAACATGGTCAGAGATCCGTGATGAAACAACTCGCTCGATTGTTTTTCCAAGGTACTTTAAATTCGCTACTGGTCGGTAATTTTTGAAAACTTCCTTGTCCAAATTGGGTTTCTTTAGGAGTGGTTTAACATGAGCAACCTTCTGGCTATTAGGGAAACCGGAAGAAAGAGATCTGTTTACAATAATTGTGATATACTTAGCAAACACATCAATATTTTTGTTTTATTAGCGAAGTTGGCACTGGATCAAGTTCACATGATTTTGATGGCGATTTCATGATGAGTTTCTTGATCTCTGTAACACTAGTAGGCTCAAACATGGACAGTCTACATTGTGGATCCTTGCGTGATGGTGTTTGTGATAGAATGGCAGGTACTGAGGGAAAAGAACGACGGATATTCTCAATTTTTGTGACAAAAAAGTTTGTAGATGGAAGCACTGGAGCTTTGGGTTTATGAAGCAGCTTTTCAACAATGTTAAAGAGTTTTTTCTGATCACCAGAGCTATCTTCCACAAGAGATGAGTAGTGAGTTATTTTTGCCTGGTTAATCATGTTCTTCACAATATCACGTTGGTTACAGTATTCTTGCCGATGTACTCCAAGTTTCCCATTGTCACGCCATCTTCGCTCAAGTTGACGGCGGATTTTCCTTGCAGCACGGATATCATCATTGAACCAGGGGGATTCAGATTGTAGTTTAACAGTTCGAGTTTTTTGCAGAGCATGATCATCCAAGATGTTACGGACAGTAGATTCAAATAGACTGACACAAGAATCCAGCTCACCATCTTCAAGGTTTACATTTTCCAGTTGAGATTCAACATCATGACATAAATCTTTAATATTTACTTTTTTCCAGTGGCGAGTAGTTACAGAAATGGTAGGTATGGGAGGTTTTTTAAGGTTCAAATTTACCATGATTGCATAATGATCAGATAAGCCAGGATGAATAGTTATATTCGAGATAAGAGGTGAAGTACATGTACGCGTATGACAGACTCTGATCATTGTAGACCAGTATCCAGTCACCAGAATTCCATAATTCATTTATTATTTCAATAGAAATTTTATGTGTATCATTGTTATATTTTATTATTATTTGTTTATTTATTTTTGTCAGTTTAGTTTTTAATTTTTTTGTTAATTTAAAAATAAATAAATAAATAAATTGCGGGGGATGGGGAGGGACAACATATTATTTTATGGTGGCCATCGCAAGCTTTTCATCACGGTTGATTGATGGAATACACACACATGTAGTCTTCATCCGCAACCCTTCCCCAGTCCCGCCCCCTTAAGTTGCGACATACTGACTTACACATTATTACAAAATTAGGCTCAGTGATATGTATACAATTAGCATACATGTTATAACCCTATCTGTGGAATAGCAATCAGACAGGCATCACTTTTACTCTGGCAGACAGGCTGGCTGAGCAGACCCAACCATGCATCACTTTAAAGCAACAAATTAAGTCCAGCAGAAAATCCTTCATTGGGTGGTTGACACATCAATATCATGATGGTTTGGTGGCACATGAATGTCTAGTGTCCAATATACTTAACAGCTTCAAAGCACTTCACCAGCGACTGTATTCTGGGTATGAATCACGATGTCAACGCTTAAAAAAAAAAAGTAACTTATTGTAGAGCTGTGGTGTCAACACTGGGCTTTCCGACTGTGTGCATCCAATCCAGTCTGTTATGTGGAGTACCTGATAAATAAAATAATCAGCTCATACTTGGCAAAGGAATTAGCCAGTATTTAGCTGGCGGGGGTGGAAGTAGCATCTTGACGAAGTGTTTCCAAGAGTTTGTGGGATCGCTGCACAATCATGCAGAAAAACGGTGAGTTGCGAATTTGGCTTGCAGACAACTTGTGATGTCATGTTTCCCTATTTACATGCATATCAATGCTCAAGACATACACAGTTTATAGTATGTTGCATCTTGACATTAATTATTTTACATGTAAGTCGCTTACAGTAAATCACTCTCTGAGATTGAGGTTTTCGGTGTACATGTATTTATTCGGTAATCCAACATAGCACGGCGGACGCAATCAACGGAAACTAATTGAAAAGACAGAATACAGTGATGAAGGACAACTCATGACCCAATTCCAATGGGGTTCAATACTTCACAGTGTATTAGCCCACGCATATCATCTAATACGAAATACAAGCTGTAATTACTAGCCAAATAAACCATTTGCTCATATTTTCTGGATGAAGTTTTGGAGCTCTGACTCGGCTGGTAATGATTTGCATATTATGTTACAGAAAGAAAAAAATGAGCAAAACAAAAAGATATATAAAGAAAATCAATAGTTTATCATTCTGATGCAAGAATTTCAATCTTAAAAAAATTTTTAAACTATTTTATAAAAACTTTATGCTTTTTTGTTAATATTCAAACATTCAAAAAGTAAAATTATCAAATAAGTTTTACAACCTGGTTAAGGTAAAAATAAGGTCTAGTTTGTTGAAGAAATTGGAAAATGTGTATATATGTAGTTTTTTATAAAGAGTTTTAGGTCAGCAACACCACATTATGACGATGTTGAGGAGGGATGGAACGACGATGTTGAGGAGGGATGGAACGACGATGTTGAGGAGGGATGGAACGACGATGTTGAGGAGGGATGGAACGACGATGTTGAGGAGGGATGGAACCAGATTGGTACATGTAGGGACATCTCAATAATTATTAATCTCTTCAGTATTAAAAAATAATGGCCACAATCTGGAAAAAGAAACATTGTGGTGTGGTTTACGCGTGTATGACTTTACGTAAGCTGTACTGGAATTTTCTTTTTATTTCTCTTCAATGGTTATAATATTAGGCCTGGTACTCGAAACCCACTTTTTAAAATCTCGTGTAACATTTCAGAAACTGAATGCTAGTCTTTGATGAACACTTACCAATCTTCTATGTTTATCATAAGGTTTCAGGTACTTTGTTTCATTTAATAAAATTCATAACAATAATAATTTATTGATTGATTTTGTATTTTTACATTTTTTTTGGTGTTATTATAATTTTTTTTATGAACGTAATTGTAATGAATTAATGGAAATGAATGTCACTGTCTTGTGCTGCATTAGGCCTGATGTATCGCGCAAGCCCCTTTAAAAAAATTTTTT